>JAZKJV010008149.1:0-417902 GCA_037367405.1 Ottelia alismoides
TAGGAGTTAACTCTAGATGTGTCAATTTAGCGGTAAGGTTCGTGGGGGTAAGACGAAGCAAGTTTACATGGTCGAGGAAGGAATTATGATGTCTCAAAGGTCGTGGAGGTAATTGACAAAGATTATAGGGTCTGCCGGGTAAAAATTCCTACTTAAAATGTTTCAAATCTATATATTGTGTGTACACGTGAATTTTCCTACGAGCAATGATTTTTCAAACATGATGAAAATGATGAGCACTTAGCCTTCGGGTTTCTATCCTACTATTCTAATTTAAACTATTTCTAATATCATGGGTTGTTTTGACAAATTTATTCATGTTCGCATAATTTCTACAAATTATAAAAGGAAAGATAGTCCATAATGCAACGGTGGGTGCATTTTTTTAGAATGCAAAAGAATATATAATTTTGGATTTTATTAGTTGTGCCCTTTGAGATATTGTAATTTCAATTATACCCCTTTTTTTGGGAATATCAGTTGTGCCCTCAACTTATTGCCGTTCTATCACTTGTACCCTTCCATAACTTTTATCATCACTGAGCTGAACTTAACAATGATTTTTCAAACCATGGTAAAGTTAAGAGGGGCATAACCATCCAAATACCCCTGATAATCGAGGTTTGGCGAGGGTCTAAGTAGTCCACACAAGGCGGGACCACATTGTCGTTGAGCGACCGCTCACGAAACCTCAATCAATCAACAATTAACCCGCATCAAAAATCAAACAATGAAAAGCGGTGCAGAGTTAAAATTTATTATAACTCTATAACAAGATGTGTATAGGAGCAAGTATGTGTAGAGGTCGAACACAGGGGACAAATGAATGCACAAAAAGTGAATGTGATGTATTTGTCTGTCTATGCTATTTTTTGTGGGTTTAAATTTTATATTTTATATTTTACTTTTAATTTTATATTTTTGTATTTTGATTTTTAATTTACTGATTTTATATTTTATTTTTATATTATATATTTTTTATATATTCTTTTTCTTTTAAAATGAATATATGTACAAAGTAAGAAAGAGAGGAATAAGGATTTATAAAAATAGGTAAAAATAAGAAAAATTCAAAAATAAAATCTTTTTGATCTTTTTATATTTCTTTAATGTTTTTGTGATTTTTCTAGATTTTTACTAATTTTTTTGGTATTTTTAAAGTTAAAAATACTGAAAACTGTGGATAAAATAAAAATCTGAAACTAAAATGGAGAAATAAAATATCAAACAATAACAAAAATTCTCCAAATTAATTTTAGTAACAAAATAAATAAAATTCAAGAAAAGAAAACACAATTTTTAGATTTTTTTTATGAATTTTATAAATTTTTATAAAGGTTTTTAGAGTTTTCTAATTTGTTGGAGTTTTGTTTTGTATTTTTAGTGATTTTTGGACATAAGTTAAAATGCATTAAAATAGACAAAATATATTTTTTTGGAAATTTTCTGAGGTGATTTTATAAGTTTTATGGATTTTATAATGCAAACAGTACTGAAAATGAGGGTTTTTGAATTTTTATAAATATTAAAATGCAAAAAATATGCAAAATAAAAATATGGCGTGGACCTACAATGCAACATGAACTTAACATGATTTTTGTGGATTTTTAGCAATTTATAGGTGCACGAATTAAATAGAAACAACAGCAAGAAAATACACACAGGCCAGGGGTATATTTGTAAATAGACAAAAACTCAAGGGCTTACGTGTAAAATTCCTCAAAAATTATAATTGGAATAAAAATTTTGTGCACTTAACATAAATAGTGAAAGTTACAGGGAAACTACTACAAAATATCCAAGACGCATGTGACAAGCACATGCGCCTGGCGAGGACCAAAATGGAATACCCAAAAACGTTGGGGGGCAGTTCGTAATTTTTACAAAAATATTAACAGGCAGATGAAAGTTTGTAGTTCTAATATTTAAATACAAAAACCGACGGGATATACGTTGCAAAATTCCCACCTAAGGCGCAATCGAATGGCGGTAAGCCATTCACTTAAGACACTTGGCGGGCCAGGAAGACGCGATGCCCCTTCGGCTTTGGATGGCTACGATTAGAACGTGATGGGGCGATCGGACGGTGGCAGCAGATCGTGATCCAGCGGCAGATGTGAGGCCACATAAGCCATGTGTCGAGCCCAGGTGCCGCGATACCCCTTCGAATGCACGGCCGCGATTAGAAGATCTTGAAGGAGATCGACGGCTGTGGAGTAAGGGAACATACGGTGGCTGGAGCTTCTGGGAGTAAAGCCCGATCCAACGGCCGTGGACTCCCCTGCAAGAACATGGAAGAACACGACCGAAGATGAACTTCATCGGCGATCAGGCGGTGGTCCGGCCTCCTCCCTCACTGTAGCAGGGCTCCGACGAATCCTCGAAGATTCCCCGACCCAACGGCGGAGCCAAAATGGCTCGCTGAGCTCGGATGTGCCGCCACGAGGTCGGGGAAGGCGATGGGGTCCAGGTACCTTGTGCTCTTCAAAATCGACCCCCAAGGAGGTCCCTCTTGGCGCCTGGAACCTACAAGTGAAGTACGACAAGCAATAGTAGATGGTCCAAGGCCAAGCACGGATGATTAGAGGGAATGGATGGCTGAAATAGAGCTCGCCGGAGCAAGCCCCGGCGAGGGCGTAGCGGATGATGAATGGAGCGCAAATCAAGCCAACGAACACATGAAATAAAAGATTACACTACAGCTAATTGATGAATCCACATTTCATCATCTTTATTCTATCATTTTGGCACCTAAAACCCTAGCAAATGCTTGTAAACACCCTTAAATAGAGCATCTTAGCATTCATGCATGTGCATCTCAACAGTGTGTAAATTGCTGTAATTAAGGCCAAAATTATAGAATAAATAAAGAAAAGAAAAAGAATAAAATATTGTAAATATTTTATGATCCAAAACCCCCGAGACCTAGGCATCTTGATGAATAGGTCGACAAGGAATAAAGTAGGGGGAGATAAGGTCAGAAACACAGAAAAATACCTATACATTTTATCTATTCTTTATTCATTTTGGGACCTATTTTTGGTTCCACTTTTTATACATCAAATAAAGAAACTTTGTACATGAAAGTTGTAGATAATTTCATAAAGAAAAAGACAAAATTGATTTCACAGAAAAAGAATGTACAGATAAAAAGTTCTGGTCTGAATAAGAATCCAAAATCCCAACTTCCCAGACCCGTATCTCACAAACGACAACTCCAAATGCAGCGTACTCACCTTTAATTGTATATAGAGTAAAATAATCTATCCAATGGTGTGGTTTCGCATTTGGCGGAGCTACGGTTTGAAAGTTGAGTTTTGGACCCCTATTGTACACTTGTACTGAATAAAATATTCAATTTATTCTTTATTCATTATTTATTCATTTTTATATTTTTATAATTTTGTAAATATTACATATACTATATATGTGCATTAAAATTGAAATAAAATGCAAAGAAAAATAAAAATAAAAATTACTTGTACAAAGACTACATAGGTATACTATATATACTTATACCTGTATAAAATATACTTATATTTTATTAAATGTATAAAACATCTCAGAAAAATAAAATAAAAATATATTTATGTATATAAAAGTATGTTATAATTTTACAAAATCATAAATAAAAATAATAAGATTAAAAATACATAAAATAAAATAAAATATCAAAATGCATAGGTATTATACCTATAAAGGGTTAAAAAGGTGACTTGTAGAAATATATGTCATAAAAATAAATAAAAATCAGAATAAAATACTACATTAAATTTTGAACATTTTTTATTTTATAACTTTTATTTAATCCAACCATTTACTATTTTTTATTGAATTAACAAACATTTATTCCAGGGTTTTTCCTGGTTGGTCCACGTGGACCAACCAGGTGCAAACCCTAGTTGACCTTGGTCAACTAGGTACCCTACCTCCTGTAGCCTCTGACAGCCCTATGTTTGACCCATCTTCCCCAATTTTTTCGAGGCATGAACTTGCATCATTTGAGCTCGATTTCTTCTGCAAAAATCTTCACCTACCATCCCTCTTGCTCGCCCAAGGATCATCTTGGGCTGAGAGCTTCTGAATCGAGCCAGCCACCTCGTTCTTTGGAGCACCTCAGTCTCAGGTCAAAGCAAATAAAATCGACCCCCCATTTTCAAATCAATCGCGAGTCCCCTTGGTCCACCCCTCTCCGCCTCTCTTGCGCTCCAGGCCTCGCCGGAGGTGACAGCTTCGCCGCGAGCCTCTCAGCCAAGGCGTCCGAGGTCGAGGACGACTCCAGCACCTCCGCCAACCGCCGGCGTCGAGGTAAACTTCTTCCTCTGGCTCCGGCCATCGAGGGTATCATCCCGCTTCTTTCTTGATTGCATTAGGTTCCTGTTAGCTCTAGGATTAAAAACCCCAAAAAAAATAGTAAGATTCATCGATCAAATCACCCATTCAAGCATCATCGCCGGAGCGCAACTCCGGCCACCGCCATCCATTCCACCTCGCGCTTAGTTTAGGTCCACCAACGGTCCATGCACTTTGCCCTGGACCTTCTAACTCCTTTTGCAGGGTCAACGCGCGTTGAATCGCGCCTGGGAGCAATTTTGAGGCTCGCCGGAGCTCGGCCGAGCTCTCCAGCTCCGCCACCTTCGCCTGAGCACCTCGGCCGTCGCCGAGGCATTTTGAAGCCCCCAGGAGGTAGACGACGACCCCAGGAGCCTCCACGGCCATTTTGAAGCACATTCGTCGCCGGAGGAAGGAGATCGAGGTCGGAGAAGCTCGCCTTCGCCGGCGTTCTTCCCCGTTCTTGCAACCCTCTTCCAAGCCGTTGGATCGTGGAGGAGTTCCAGATCGCACAGCTGCCATTGGATCTTCCTCAACCTCAACCGTCAGATCAACTCAGGAGGATCTAATCTCAGCCTCACATCCGCGAAGCGTCATCGGCCGTCCACAACGCGCCACGTGTTTAAGTGGTCTCCCATCTGCCGTTGGATCGCGCGCAAGAGGGTATTTTGCAACTCACCCCTTGCGCCTTTTGTTTTTACTATTTAGTCTATAAACTTTCGTCTGTAGTTTAAAAATTTTGTAATATTTGCAAAAAGACCCCCAGACTTTTGATATTTGCACTTCGGTCCTCGCCACGTCACCTCACGTGACCTGTACACGTGAGGTGGTGGGGTATTTTGCAGAGGGACCCCTGCACTTTTGGGTCTTTCGTTTTGGTCCTGAAATTTTGGCGTTAAGTGTAATATTATTGGTTATTTTGCATGTTGACCCCTAGCCTTTTGTGATATTACATTCCAGTCCTTCCCAGGCGCGTGCATTGCACGCGCGTGGTGGGACATTTTGCATAGAGGCCCTAGCGGGTTTTGTAATTGCTTTTTGGTTCCAAAACTTGAATATATAGTGTAATATTTTATGGAAAATTGCATGTGAGCCCCTGGATGTTTTAATTTTTGCACATATACCCCTGCCAGGCCTGTTTAATACTTGGATGTTTGTTGGATTTATTTGATTGATCATTTTAGATCCAAAAATTCCACAAAAATAGGTTTAAGCTCCTGGATGTGTGTACTTTAACGCCATATATTTAGTTTTTGATTTTATTTTATTTTCCTATTTATTAAAAATCAAAAACAGCCTTTTTGAGTACTGTCTACCTTAGAAAATACCAAAAAAATATTAAAACCCCTCCAAAAATTCCAAAAAAATCACCTAGTGTCTATTTTATGCTATTTTAGTGTCAGTTCAAAAATCATTAAAAATTTCAAAAGAAAAACACTAAAAATTTAAAAACACTCAAAAACTTCAAAAAAATATAAAAAATAGTAGAAAAAGCCAAAAAATATAAACTCAGCTTCTGTTCCTTCCTTATTTTATCCTTTTTATTAGAAAAATAGTGTGACACATTTTTGCTACTGGTTGGTATTTTTAAATTCCATCTTACTTACAGCCAGCCTTATTTGCACTGTTTTGCCTTGTTTCAACATTTAAAAATACCAAAAACACCTTGAAAAATCCCCAAAAATCACAAAAACAGTAGAAAACCTTAAAAATACCAAAAACATTTTATTTCTGAATTTTTGAGTATTTTTGTGCATTTTTATTAATATTTTAACTTGTCTTTCTTTATATTGTCTTTACTTTCCAATATTGAAAAAGAAAATAGAAAAATATAAAATATAAAATATAAAAATCAGAAAATTAAAAATCAAAATACAAAATTAAATAAAAAAAATAAAAATAAAAAATAAAAAAATTAAAACCCACAAAAATTTGATTGACTTGCTTGCTTAGTGTAGACACATCACATACACATACACTTGTGCATTCCATTGCTTGAATTATACTGTTTGCTCCCTGTGTTCGAACTCTCTGCATACTTGCCCTTTACATCATTTGTGCAGAGTTAAAAATAAATTTTAACTCCACATTGTTTCTAATTCATTGATCTTAGTGTGGGTTAATTGTTGATCTTAGCCGGATTTAGTGTGGTCGACACACCGACTGAGTTCACATTTGTGTGAACTTAAGACCGCCTATTTTCGACTAAATCAAATGGCGCCGTTGCCGGGGAGCAACAGCTTGTAGTTCACTTTTTGTCTGTTTGTGTGATTGTTTACCATAGCAGCATTTTTCATCTCTCATATTTTTGATATATCTTGAGTGAACTATCTGACCATCTCTTTTGTCTTCTTGCGAGGGACCGCGGAGCGAGGCGGGTGGCTTAGGTGACCCGACGCAGCCTTGGGACGTGGAGCCGGCTTTTCTTTAGCCAAGCCGGCAGGAGAGAGCAAGGAGAGTGAGAGAGGGCTTAGAGTAGTTTTCATTTATTTTTGGTGAGAGAGTGATATTCATTTAAATTGTAATAATACAGGTACCTTGGACTTAGACATTCGGGCCTAATTTCCGGGTGTTTGTTCACCCGGGGGCTCACCGCAGTTTTGCCGCGCTTTTACCGCTTGTCATTTTCCGGTTTTGTGTTTATTTTTCACTTTATTTTGTGGATTGAGCTCCTAGATCTAGGTCCTGCTTGATCGATTAGAATAGGTCCAAACACCTAATTAACTTTGCATGCTCCTATAGTTACGTTTTGGACTTAGAATAATTTAAACAGTTAGCAAGTAATTCCCAAATCCACGCGCCGCGAGCTCACACCCGAACAAGCGCTTTCTCCTACTCCAAATGTGTTGGGCAGAGGAGGGGTGAGCCAAGACCGGACACTCGGATTAGGAGTTGCTGGTTGACTTGTGGTTCTATCGCTAGCAGTTGCCTGTTCTAGGACGATTTCCGCTTTGCATTTCGCCATATAGATTAGGTTTAAAATATTCTGCTTTGCATCCCGCATGGAGAGAGCTGGGATTCGCTGTAAGTCTTCTCACTTTGCACGCATCATCTAGGCACAAAGGTGAGATTTCCACCTTGGTGTCGACTTGCACGGCTTTTCCGACTCTTTTCTCCCTCTGTTTTTGGACAAAGTAGGATAAAGGAAAAAATACAAAAACGTTAGGCGCTTGTTTGAATTGACTCAAAAGAAGCGATAACACCAAAAAAATTAAAAAAGGGACTGCTAAAGAAAACTTGACCATAATAAAATCGGTAATTGGATTCACTGCTTGGGGAGAGTAACACCCTCACTTGTTTTCAGGTTGCATAGGAAGGTTTCCTTCCCAGTGAGGTGAGCGCTTCGTAAGGATTAGAGCCCAAAACCCAACTTGTGGCTGCCTTGTGTATCGCCTGGATTTCCGAAGTATTGGCGCTACTATCGTACGTAGTCGAGTAGGCCTTGGTCGCCATTGGTGACTCTCTATTGTGAGAGCACCGACCTTGTCCGAAGTACAGAGCTTAGGCCACGCCTTCACGGGTGTGTCTGTCTCACCGGCTGCGTCCGAGTAGGACCTTGTACGCTCACGGGTGATTCCGTTGCGAGCGAGGTCCGAAGTATCGGTTTCGCCTATCGGCTTCCTCCCTCTTTTCTTTGGCTGAGTAGGGATCCAGGAAGGGTTACAAGGACCTTAAAAAGCGCAAGTTACAGGTTACACAGGAGGAGGACAAGTACGGGGACACTCTCCTGGCAGTACTCTCTCTCCTATAGGCGTAGCGCTCTAAGGACTCGTGAAAAGATAATTGCCTGAAAAACAAGTTAAAATTGACAAGATAAAAGCCGAACCTTCACGGCTTCACGAGTTGAGTTGGTGAACCTACCCTTGCTTTGTGTTTGATTTCTAGATTTACTAAGGTCAAGATCAAAAACACCGCACAATTGTGCACAATTTTGTTGCATCTCATTTTCTCCTTTTTCTTGCATCTTCCCCGCTCTTTCTGAACAATCAAGATGATGGGACGGAGGTCTCTTAGGCCGACCTTGTCGGCACCGCTATCCAGCACTCCTCCCTACTCATCTAGGAATAACTCGGAGAGCCCGCTCTCCGAGCCCGAGTTCACATCCACCCTGTTCCCCTTCGACCACCCTTCCCATTCTCCTTCCCTCAGTCCAATCATTTCAGAGTTCAGTGCATCACAGAGTTCAGCTCATTCCACAGCACCTGAAATGGCCTCTTTTGCATTTTCAGAACATCAAGCAATGGCAGACAGAGGCGAGCACCAAGATGATCACGATCACCCGCCGTTTATTATTGATCAAGCGGCCATCAACAATTCCCTGCTAGCATCCCTGGAGAATATGCAGAGACAGATCCTTGACCAGGGGACATTTATGGGTGATCTGATGAGAGAGATTGCACAGCTGAGAGAAAACCGACCTGAAGGCGGTGGCGGTGGCGGTGGAGGAGGACCCGATGCAGGAGGAGGCGACCCAGACGGTGAGCGACCGCCACAGACCATCATGAGGGAACTGCACAACCCAGCTTCATCCCTCACTCACCGGTGGATCAGACTCCCACCTATCCATGGAAACTTCGAGCTTCGGCACAACACAATTCAGATGCTACCCAAGTTCCATGGGTTGCCGACTGAAGAGCCGCACCTCCACCTCCAAGAGTTCGAGATGATATGCAGCACCATCCACGATAGGCTGTTGACCGAGGACACGATTAAGATGATCGCCTTCCCGTTCTCATTGGTTGATCGAGCCGCCTATTGGCTCAAACATCTAGGGCGATTCGTCGACACTTGGGCAGATCTCCGGTCCGTGTATTTGAAGAAATACTATCCTCTCGGCCGGACAAACGCAGCTCGAGCCATGATCAGCAATTTCACCATGATCCCAAACGAACAGTTCCATGAAGCATGGGATCGTTTCAGAGAGCTCATAGACCGGTGTCCACATCACGATATCTCCAAGCCCCATCTGGTGCAGAGTTTCTTCTGTGGGCTGACACCGGAGCTGCAGGGGCTTGTGAACGCCTCTTGCGGTGGGTCCTATTTCTCCAAGGGAGAAGACGACGTCTGGGCCATCTACGAAGGAATGGCAGAGAACTCAACAGTAATGACCCAGGCCAGAGTCTACACTCAGCAGAAACCCCCGCAAGGAGCGGGATCATTTCAGAGGATCGCCCGCATCGATGCCGGTCCTAGCACACCGTCGGTAGCCGCGGCTCAAGCCGAATCAGCAGCAGCCGACATGGGCATTATCAGTGAAAAGTTGGACCGCATGGAGATCCTTGAGAAGAAGCAAAACCAAGGTCTAGCCCAGATGGACCTTCTCACAAAGACAATGAGTGACCTGAAAACTCAGATTCTCTGTATTCAGGAGGCACAGGCCCATTCACAACAGCCTCCCAGGTCACAGGTTGCTTCCAGCAGCAACAATCCCAACCAGGCTTCCACCCCATACCGCCAGGTGAACCATATCCAGGCGGAGCCGGTTCCATTGTTGCAGTACCATCCAGAGCAACCGCCATCTCAGGAGACTCAGATGGTGGTTTATCAGCTGGAGCAACCGCTGGCAGTTCTTCCTCCACCCTCCTTCGAGCAGGAACCGTTGATGGAAGTCAACGGGATATGGTATGACCGATACCCGCAGCCCGCCATCCGTAGGGATCACCCCGGATTCCGTTGGGGTAATGGTGGATCCTCATCCCAACAACATCCTCCTGCTCAAGGACAGCAGAGCAGCCAGCCACAGCAACAACACCAGCAGCCCCAGTACAACCAGCCCCAGCAGTACCACAGTGGTCCTCGTCCCGCCTATCAGGGACAGCAGTGGAGGCCGCGCCAGCAGCCTCAGCATTCTTATGCCCAGCCTCCCCCTCAATTCCAGCAGCAATACCAGCAGCAGCCGCCCCATGTCCAGCAGGGACAGTCATCCGGTTCTCAGGGTCCAGCCTACGAGAACCCAGCCCTTGATGATCTTGCCCGCTTGCTATCTGAACAGCGAGCATCTTTCAGGCAAGAAATGGATGAGTTCCGGCAGGAGATGCGGGACATTATCAAAGGCAAGGCCGCCATACCCGCTCAGATCGAACCAAACCCTAATAATTTCAAAAGAAAATCTGAGCAGGTAGAGTTCATAGAGGGTGCCTCTCCTAGTGACAATTTGAATGATATGTCTTCTTTTGTGAATGATGCTGATTTTGTGACTACTAGGAGCGGTAGGATACCAGCCGGCGGCGCCTCTTCTGAGCGACACCCCGAGGCCGAATCAGGAGCGCCAGAGGAGCAGAGGAGCGGTGCTGATGCCGCTACAGATGGTATTGAAGATGGTGGTGCTGATGCCACCAATGATGGAGTCCAGGACGACGATACTGATGCCGTCGTGATACCAGATACAGACGGTGGTGCTAATGCCACCATTTTGGGAGATGAACCAGAGCGCGGTGCTGATGCCGCGAAGACCGGTGCTAGCGGTGGTGCTGAGGCCACCACATCTACTTTTGTTGAGCCATCTTCTGTGATGCCACCACTTTTTGTATCTAGTGACTATGGGAAGAAAATCAAAAACAAAAATATGAATAAAGGAAAGGTTTCTGTTCAAATTGCGGATCCATATGTGGTAAATGATGATTTTTGTATGGATTCTCCATCTTCACAGGCACAGGGACCAATTCCTAGACCTTCATCTGAGGAGGCACCTACAATCCCCTTCCCTGAGGCACTCCGCCGAGCGAAGGGGAATAAAAAAGAAAATCCCAAAAAGAATCAGCAGGTAGAGTTCGGCAACGAGATGATTGACAGATTTCATATTCAGCTGACTCTACGAGAAGCGTTTGAGCATATCCCCTTCTTCAAGAAAAATCTGAAAGAAACAACTACTGTCCGAAGAAGGAAGAGGCACAGAGATCAAATCCATATGCTCACGCATAACACTTGCTGCGCCATTCAGAACACATTGCCAGCCAAGCGACCAGACGCAGGAGCTCCCTATGTCAGATGCGAGATTCAGGAGCAGCAGTTTGCTCGTACTCTATTAGACAGCGGCTCTTCAATTAACCTCCTTCCGGCAACCTTACTCAAGCAGTTCGAGTTTGGCCCTCTTCTTCGAAGCAGAACCGTCCTTCAGTTTGCTGATAGGTCGATCAAGAGGCCGAAGGGGTTATTGAAAGACGTGGTCGTTACCATTCAGGGCCTGAAATTCCCCGTGGACTTCGTTGTGTTGGACATGGAGATCCCTGAGGCGGTAATTGATGCCCCCATCATTCTCGGACGTCCATTCTTGGCCACAGCCAAGGCAGTGACCGACCATGATAGTGGGAAGGTATGCTTTCGCGTAGAGGGCGAAACCATACAAATAGAGACGATCGAAGAGATCAGAGCAAGAGAGGCAGAATGCTCCGAGCAGTTCAGCGAAGCAGAGCAGATGACAGAGGAAGAGCTAGACATCCACCAGGTCTGTGATTTCGAGATGACTGATGATGAATCCAACTGGAAAGATCCCGTAGCACCGACCCTCGCCTTGCCGACAGATTCACTGTATCTCAAGCTCATGGCAGTCGAGAGCCGGGAGAGCACATTCCTGGATGAGGATATCTCTGAAGCTGACAGTGTTGTGATGAGTGGTGCCGAGGAATTTCAATCTTGCTCATCGTCTTCTGATCCCTCGGATTCAGACATTGACTGGGATGATTTTGATGATTATTTGCCTTGTCTGATTCCTTCAGAGCCGACAGCCATGACAGAGTGCGAGCCAGTGCAGTTTATTGATGATCCATCAGGCCGCCCTTCGTCAGAATTTCATGCAGTGCGAGAGTTCTCCCATGCAGACCTGGTAGCCTTTACACAGTCATATCAGAAGCCAGATCTGCCACCTCCCTGTTGTCCTGAAAGGAAACCTCTGCCGCAGTCAATGAAGTACAGATTCCTTGCGGGAGAGCCAGAAATGCACCCAGTCATTATCTCAGCAGATTTGACTGGAGAACAAGAATCTCGTCTGATGGAGGTTCTTGTAAGAAACCGCAAGGCAATCGGTTGGAGTATAGCTGATCTCCAGGGGCTGAGCCCGAAGCTTTGCTCTCACCACATCTATCTTGAAGATAACGCTAAGCCGTCGCGTGAGTTCCAACGACGGCTGAACCCGAATCTTCGAGACGTAGTCATGAAAGAAATTTCCAAGTGGTGGAGCACTGATTTCATCTATCCCATCTCCGACTCCAAATGGGTTAGTCCACTCCATGTGGTACCCAAGAAGACGGGTATCACCACAGTTGTTAATGAGTCCGGAGAGGAGATCGCTACCAGAGTACCAACTTCTTGGAGGGTCTGTGTGGACTACAGACGATTGAATGAGGCCACCAAGAAGGATCACTTCCCGCTACCATTTATTGATCAGATTATCGAGCGGCTAGCTGGGAAGAGCCATTACTGTTTTCTTGACGGGTACTCTGGATACAATCAAGTGGCCATTGCGCCCGAAGACCAGGAGAAAACGACATTCACCTGTCCGTTTGGGACCTATGCTTTCAGACGGATGCCCTTTGGTCTATGTAACGCTCCGGCGACATTCCAAAGGTGCATGTTGTCCATCTTCTCGGACATGGTGGGTGATTGTTTAGAGGTCTTCATGGATGACTTCTCGGTCTATGGCGACGGGTTTGACGCTTGTCTTGACTGTCTAGACCGTGTGCTGAAGCGCTGCACAGAGGTTAATCTAGTCTTATCCTGGGAGAAGAGTCATTTCATGATGACTCAAGGGACGGTCCTTGGTCATATCGTCTCCAACAGGGGCATGGAGGTCGATCCGGCTAAGGTGGACATCATCAGAAAACTCAATCCGCCGTCCAATCTGCGTCAGTTACGGTCTTTTCTGGGGCATGTCGGTTTCTACCGACGGTTCATTCAGGACTTCAGTCGAATTGCCCGACCGCTTACTGACTTGCTCACCAAAGACACCGAGTTTATTGTCAATGATAAGTGTCTTGAATCATTTGAGACTCTCAAAAATATGGTTGTTTCAGCTCCTGTCCTTCAGCCACCCGATTGGTCTCTCCCATTCGAGATCATGACGGATGCTTCAGATTTTGCCGTTGGGGTTGTGCTTGGACAGAGGAGGGATGGTTTACCCTTTGCCATTCACTACGCCAGCCGGACTTTGGATGCCGCGCAGCGGAATTACACTGTAACTGAGAAAGAGATGCTGGCCGTAGTCTTCGCTCTTGATAAGTATAGATCATATATTCTCGGATCTAGAGTGACCATTTACACAGATCACACCGCCATCCGGTACTTAATGGCTAAGAAGGATGCCAAAGCACGTCTCACCAGATGGATCCTTCTACTCCAGGAATTTGATATTGAAATTAAGGATAAGCCTGGAGTCAAGAATGTGGTGGCGGATCATCTCTCCAGACTGGAGAATCTTGAGGAATCTGAGCCCAGCGCACCTATTACAGAGACATTTCCAGATGAGGCGATCTTGGCTGTCACCTCACTCCCATGGTATGCTGACTTTGTAAACTATCTTGTTGCCAAGACAGTCCCTCAGGGTTGGCCCAGGCAGAAACTTGAGACCTTCCTAGCTAAGGCCAAGTTTTACCATTGGGAGGATCCCGTCCTTTATCATGAAGGAGGGGATAGTATCTGGAGGAGGTGCATTCCTCAAGAAGAGCAGCATAGCGTCCTCACATACTGCCACAAGCTTGAGGCAGGAGGACATCATTCAGGAAAAAGGACAGCACAGAAGGTGCTTCAATCCGGCCTATGGTGGCCTACTCTCTTCAAGGATTCTGATGAGTTCGTGAAGAGGTGTGCTGACTGTCAGAAAATGGGAACCTGCGGACAGAGAGACATGATGCCCATGCAACCCATTCACTTCTGTGAGGTTTTTGATGCATGGGGGATTGACTTCATGGGCCCATTTCCTAAAAGTCAGGGATTCGAGCACATCTTGCTTGCTGTGGATTATGTCAGCCGATGGGTTGAGGCCATCCCCGCCCGAGCCGCAGATGCTAAAACCGTATGCAAATTTTTGAGGAAAAATATCATTTCACGGTTCGGAGTACCTAGAGTCTTGATTTCAGACGGGGGGTCTCACTTCATCAATGACAAAGTCAGGGCCCTTGCAGACGAGTTCGGTATTGACCATCGGGTTGCCACTCCTTATCACCCTCAGACTAATGGTCTTGCCGAAGTATCGAACAGGGAGATAAAGACTATCTTGCAGAAAGTTGTCCGCCCAGACCGAAAGGATTGGTCACAACTGTTGGACTCGGTCCTGTGGGCCTATCGGACATCTTTCAAGAATCCATTAGGGACATCTCCCTTTCGTCTCGTCTATGGCAAGCCGTGCCATTTGCCAGTGGAAATCAAGCACAAATCTTTTTGGGCAGTTACTGAGTTGCTGATAGATCCAGAGAGTATAGGAGAACAGAGAAGAGCAGAATTGGCAGCCCTGGAGGAATTGAGAGATACAGCCTTCTCCAACAGCCTACAATACAAAGAAAAAGTGAAGACATGGCATGATTCGCATATCAGCCATAAACAGTTTGAGCCAGATCAGAGAGTATGGTTGTTTGATTCCAGGCTGAAATTATTCCCAGGAAAATTGCAGAGCAAGTGGAAAGGACCGTATGTGGTCAGGAAGGTACATGACAATGGCAGCATCGACATATCTGAACCGTCATCTTCAGCTACCTTCCGCGTTAATGGTCAACGCTTGAAACTATATCTTGATCATGATCCACCGACCATTGACGTTGCCCCCATTCTTCTGGTATGAGATGTGTCCTTTGACTCTCATCATCTACATCTCATACATGGTGATCAAATTCCCTCTTCCGCCGTACAGATCCATCTGCTCATATCACTCTGTTTCCGTTGATTTATTTTCTTCTTTTCTTCTTTTCTTCTTTTCCTTTTCTATCTTCTTTATCTATCAAAAAGGTGCCGCCCTTGTAGACAGTTTTCCATACTTAGGACGTACTTTGTCCTAAGTATAGGGGGGTTGGCACCCCGAGTTTCTCTATTCTTTTCGATCCTCTCCATTGTCTCCTCTTCTTGCCTATACTTAGGGATATCTTACCCTAAGTATAGGGGGAGACAATCTGAGTACGATCTGTTCATTCCCACCCTTGACCCTCCCTGCGTTGTGTACAGTCTGCTATACTTAGGATTATTTGATCCTAAGTATAGGGGGGACGGTCAACTTCTCATTTATTGATTCGTTCATTTATTCTTTATTCTTTAGACTTGTCTATACTTAGTACGAGTTATGTCTTCTCTTTTCTCTCCGATCTATGAGGACATAGCTCAAGCTAAGTATAGGGGGGTCGTATATACTATGTATATACTTTAGCCATAACTCGTACTTTCGTATTTTCTTAATAAATATGGCTAATCATTCTTTAAAATTCATTAAAATCCTTAATAAAAAGATGTGGTGATTCCTCAAATTCTTTTTGTAATTACTGATTAATAAATCAGGTGAAAATGTTTTTTTTGCAAAATGTTTGAAAAATAGTTTGAAAATCTTTGTGAACATCTATTGAAAACTATTTTGAAAATATTTTGTATTTTCAACCTGTGTAAAAATGTGTGGTTTGTAAAATTTATTTTCTTTGTGTGAAACAAAATGTTTGAAAAATGATTTGCAAATGGTTTGAAAAATGGTTGCAAAAATGATTTGAAAAACCTATATATACTGTTTTGAAAGCCTTTGCAGAATGATTTTCAAATGTGTATAAAATGTTTGTAAAAACTATTTTGGACTATAGTTGTCAAAAATTGTGTGTCGATTGTTTTCAAATAAGTTTGAGGAATACTAACATCTCACCGAATCCACTATATATATATGTATAAAATTGACCACTTACCCTGTAAATTCTTAAAATCCACTTCTTGTATATATAAGACGCACTCCCGTGTACATATTTTAACCTAGTTTTCAGCCAAAATCTTTTGTTGTCAAAAATTCCCAAAAACATTTGCAAAATTAAAATCCAAAAACATTTGAAAAATCTTTTTGAAAAATACAAAAAAATGCATCTGCATAGCATGCATCATATTTTCAAAAATCCATAAAAAGTTCAAAATCTTGAAAATTGCATCACAAAAATATTTTCTGCATTGCATTGCATAGCATTCGCATTTTTCGGATTGAGTTTGGTAGTTGAACAAGTCTAAGTAAAATCCGAAGATTGGAGCTTGATTGGACCTTATAATCTACCTAATAACAGGAACCTTATAGGAACTGGGTTTGAGGTACTTCAGGTCTAGTTGACTTAATTCTTTGAGGATCACGGGACTTGGTTCAATGGATTCTTGACTGCCTAAGTAGAGTACTTCGAAGCACACGCACGACTCTTGTTGATAATGACCTAACTTGGACACCTGCACCTTTCACATGGCTCAACTCAGTTGGAGTGGTGAGGGGATTGGATTTGCCGGTATGAGACGCACACAAGTGGAAACACTTGTCCTCCTCTAGGGAGGGAAGTGCACCCCAACCCGTCCAGTGATTAGGAAGTCTAAAGACAGGAGGCTGTGGGTTGCGATAAAGCTTCAAAAGAGGGATAGTCTACTGGCTCAAGAGGAAAAACTCCTTATGTAAATGCTGCTGTATATAGTATTCAAAAAAAAAAAAATGTTCAGGCATGTACAAAAATAAAAAGCCTGCAAGTAAGTACAAAGTCAATAAGCAAGCTTGAGTTCCAAAGTCAAATATGTGAGCCTGCAGCAGGATGACTTGACTACACTGGTCTTGCATCCAAGGATAGGTAGCTACACTGGCTACCGTCCATTCTTCTCTTCTCCCCCTCCTCTTGAGCTGGCTGCCACTTGAACTTAGAAGGGAATACCCCGCTCCTCGAGGATGGAGTTGCTGGATTGGGGAATCATTGGGTTGTCGTACTGGAGAAGTCAGTTTCTTTGTCATTCTAGTTGGGGAGAGCCACCATCACTTACACTGTACAAGTCAGATTCATAGTCATAAGAGTTTGCGTATGAGTTGAAGTATTTCTGACCTGGCTATTGAGGAGACTTGGACAGAGTTTTGGGATTCTCAAGGACTGTTGGATTTCAAACTTGGTTCTCATTAAGGTTCCGACCGCACTAAATTCCAAAGGTCCGACTTAAGCTCCAAATTTTGATTTTGCGAAGGCAAGTTTGATAATCAAATAAAAGCCACATTCTTCTTTTTCTTTTCTTTCTTTTCTTTTTGCACTTATTGCATAAGTGTTTGCTAGGGACTAGCAAAGGTAAAGTATAGGGGGATGATGAATCCACATTTCATCATCTTTATTCTATCATTTTGGCACCTAAAACCCTAGCAAATGCTTGTAAACACCCTTAAATAGAGCATCTTAGCATTCATGCATGTGCATCTCAACAGTGTGTAAATTGCTGTAATTAAGGCCAAAATTATAGAATAAATAAAGAAAAGAAAAAGAATAAAATATTGTAAATATTTTATGACCCAAAACCCCCGAGACCTAGGCATCTTGATGAATAGGTCGACAAGGAATAAAGTAGGGGGAGATAAGGTCAGAAACACAGAAAAATACCTATACATTTTATCTATTCTTTATTCATTTTGGGACCTATTTTTGGTTCCACTTTTTATACATCAAATAAAGAAACTTTGTACATGAAAGTTGTAGATAATTTCATAAAGAAAAAGACAAAATTGATTTCACAGAAAAAGAATGTACAGATAAAAAGTTCTGGTCTGAATAAGAATCCAAAATCCCAACTTCCCAGACCCGTATCTCACAAACGACAACTCCAAATGCAGCGTACTCACCTTTAATTGTATATAGAGTAAAATAATCTATCCAATGGTGGTGGTTTCGCATTTGGCGGAGCTACGGTTTGAAAGTTGAGTTTTGGACCCCTATTGTACACTTGTACTGAATAAAATATTCAATTTATTCTTTATTCATTATTTATTCATTTTTATATTTTTATAATTTTGTAAATATTACATATACTATATATGTGCATTAAAATTGAAATAAAATGCAAAGAAAAATAAAAATAAAAATTACTTGTACAAAGACTACATAGGTATACTATATATACTTATACCTGTATAAAATATACTTATATTTTATTAAATGTATAAAACATCTCAGAAAAATAAAATAAAAATATATTTATGTATATAAAAGTATGTTATAATTTTACAAAATCATAAATAAAAATAATAAGATTAAAAATACATAAAATAAAATAAAATATCAAAATGCATAGGTATTATACCTATAAAGGGTTAAAAAGGTGACTTGTAGAAATATATGTCATAAAAATAAATAAAAATCAGAATAAAATACTACATTAAATTTTGAACATTTTTTATTTTATAACTTTTATTTAATCCAACCATTTACTATTTTTTATTGAATTAACAAACATTTATTCCAGGGTTTTTCCTGGTTGGTCCACGTGGACCAACCAGGTGCAAACCCTAGTTGACCTCGGTCAACTAGGTACCCTACCTCCTGTAGCCTCTGACAGCCCTATGTTTGACCCATCTTCCCCAATTTTTTCGAGGCATGAACTTGCATCATTTGAGCTCGATTTCTTCTGCAAAAATCTTCACCTACCATCCCTCTTGCTCGCCCAAGGATCATCTTGGGCTGAGAGCTTCTGAATCGAGCCAGCCACCTCGTTCTTTGGAGCACCTCAGTCTCAGGTCAAAGCAAATAAAATCGACCCCCCATTTTCAAATCAATCGCGAGTCCCCTTGGTCCACCCCCTCTCCGCCTCTCTTGCGCTCCAGGCCTCGCCGGAGGTGACAGCTTCGCCGCGAGCCTCTCAGCCAAGGCGTCCGAGGTCGAGGACGACTCCAGCACCTCCGCCAACCACCGGCGTCGAGGTAAACTTCTTCCTCTGGCTCCGGCCATCGAGGGTATCATCCCGCTTCTTTCTTGATTGCATTAGGTTCCTGTTAGCTCTAGGATTAAAAACCCAAAAAAAAATAGTAAGATTCATCGATCAAATCACCCATTCAAGCATCATCGCCGGAGCGCAACTCCGGCCACCGCCATCCATTCCACCTCGCGCTTAGTTTAGGTCCACCAACGGTCCAGGCACTTTGCCCTGGACCTTCTAACTCCTTTTGCAGGGTCAACGCGCGTTGAATCGCGCCTGGGAGCAATTTTGAGGCTCGCCGGAGCTCGGCCGAGCTCTCAGCTCCGCCACCTTCGCCTGAGCACCTCGGCCGTCGCCGAGGCATTTTGAAGCCCCCAGGAGGTAGACGACGACCCCAGGAGCCTCCACGGCCATTTTGAAGCACATTCGTCGCCGGAGGAAGGAGATCGAGGTCGGAGAAGCTCGCCTTCGCCGGCGTTCTTCCCGTTCTTGCAACCCTCTTCCAAGCCGTTGGATCGTGGAGGAGTTCCAGATCGCACAGCTGCCGTTGGATCTTCCTCAACCTCAACTGTCAGATCAACTCAGGAGGATCTAATCTCAGCCTCACATCCGCGAAGCGTCATCGGCCGTCCACAACGCGCCACGTGTTTAAGTGGTCTCCCATCTGCCGTTGGATCGCGCGCAAGAGGGTATTTTGCAACTCACCCCTTGCGCCTTTTGTTTTTACTATTTAGTCTATAAACTTTCGTCTGTAGTTTAAAAATTTTGTAATATTTGCAAAATGACCCCCAGACTTTTTGATATTTGCACTTCGGTCCTCGCCACGTCACCTCACGTGACCTGTACACGTGAGGTGGTGGGGTATTTTGCAGAGGGACCCCTGCACTTTTGGGTCTTTCGTTTTGGTCCTGAAATTTTGGCGTTAAGTGTAATATTATTGGTTATTTTGCATGTTGACCCCTAGCCTTTTGTGATATTACATTCCAGTCCTTCCCAGGCGCGTGCATTGCACGCGCGTGGTGGGACATTTTGCATAGAGGCCCTAGCGGGTTTTGTAATTGCTTTTTGGTTCCAAAACTTGAATATATAGTGTAATATTTTATGGAAAATTGCATGTGAGCCCCTGGATGTTTTAATTTTTGCACATATACCCCTGCCAGGCCTGTTTAATACTTGGATGTTTGTTGGATTTATTTGATTGATCATTTTAGATCCAAAAATTCCACAAAAATAGGTTTAAGCTCCTGGATGTGTGTACTTTAACGCCATATATTTAGTTTTTGATTTTATTTTATTTTCCTATTTATTAAAAATCAAAAACAACCTTTTTGAGTACTGTCTACCTTATAAAATACCAAAAAAATATTAAAACCCCTCCAAAAATTCCAAAAAAATCACCTAGTGTCTATTTTATGCTATTTTAGTGTCAGTCCAAAAATCATTAAAAATTTCAAAAGAAAAACACTAAAAATTTAAAAACACTCAAAAACTTCAAAAAAATATAAAAAATAGTAGAAAAAGCCAAAAAATATAAACTCAGCTTCTGTTCCTTCCTTATTTTATCCTTTTTATTAGAAAAATAGTGTGACACATTTTTGCTACTGGTTGGTATTTTTAAATTCCATCTTACTTACAGCCAGCCTTATTTGCACTGTTTTGCCTTGTTTCAACATTTAAAAATACCAAAAACACCTTGAAAAATCCCCAAAAATCACAAAAACAGTAGAAAACCTTAAAAATACCAAAAACATTTTATTTCTGAATTTTTGAGTATTTTTGTGCATTTTTATTAATATTTTAACTTGTCTTTCTTTATATTGTCTTTACTTTCCAATATTGAAAAAGAAAATAGAAAAATATAAAATATAAAATATAAAAATCAGAAAATTAAAAATCAAAATACAAAATTAAATAAAAAAAATAAAAATAAAAAAAATTAAAACCCACAAAAATTTGATTGACTTGCTTGCTTAGTGTAGACAAATCACATACACATACACTTGTGCATTCCATTGCTTGAATTATACTGTTTGCTCCCTGTGTTCGAACTCTCTGCATACTTGCCCTTTACATCATTTGTGCAGAGTTAAAAATAAATTTTAACTCCACATTGTTTCTAATTCATTGATCTTAGTGTGGGTTAATTGTTGATCTTAGCCGGATTTAGTGTGGTCGACACACCGACTGAGTTCACATTTGTGTGAACTTAAGACCGCCTATTTTCGACTAAATCACTAATCTACAACAAAGAAAAATAGAGAAAAACAAGCAAAGGCGACCTCGATTGGCTGGGAAGAACCAAGAGATAGGACCTCACGGCCTCTTGGCCGGAGATGGGGTGGATACGCCTCCACAACCGCTAACCTCTCCTCAGACGAGCTGGAGGACTTGTTGTCACCAAGTCCGGTCCAGAGCTTGACAAAGAGAGGGAGAAAAGTGGTCAAAGCGGGTTCAAGATGGGATGAAGGTGGCGGGGTCATTTTGAATGGGTGATGAAGTGGCTCCGAAGATCGAGGTGAACAGGGCGATTTAACGACCCAAAGTTCGAAAAAACCTATGGGCGTGTATGATGGATTGATAGGGTACAAGTTTGCAGAAGGGTGCCATGTCTTTTGGTGAAAGAATCGGCGTGGAGAAAATCAAGAAGAAGAGGGCGGACACATATCTGGCGGGTACTGACCTGGGGTCATGGAGTTGACCCCCGGTCAACGGATGGCGTAGCCTGATTGGGCCACATCATCCGCAAAAAGACAAAATTAAAATAAAAACCTTGTAAATTCTATTAAAAATAATAAATAATTTAATTAATTTTAGGTTATTTAATAGAAAATGTTTATTATTTTATAAAGTATTTTATGGTAAATTTTAATTATTTTATTGAGATTAATAATTACAAGTTTCCTTTTATACCCTTTATAGGTATCTTTATCTATATATTTTATCGTTTTAATTTTATTTTGTACATTTAATTTATTTATTTTTGTTTATTATTTTATATATTTATAAAGTATTTTTATACACTTAAAAATATTTTATTTTATTTTCTAAAGTGTTTGTATATTTATTAAAATAGAGGAATATTCAATATAAGTGTATTTATAGGTATTATACCTAGGTATTTTATATACAAGTATTTTATTTTTATGTTTTCTTTAGGTTTTTATCCTTATTTACTGTACATATATATTATAAATAATATTTACAAAATTATAAAAATATAAAATTATAAAAGTAATGGATAAATAATAAAATGAATATTTTAATCTGTACAAGTATACAAGAGGGGTCCAAAACTCAACTTTCAAACCGTAGCTCTGTCAAATGCAAAACCACCTTCATTAAATAGATTATTTAAAATTATATACAATTAAAGGTGAGTTTGACGCGTTTCGAGTTTTTATTAGGGAGATACAAGCCTGGGAAGTTGGGATTCTGGATTTTTATTCAGATCATAACTTTTTATCTGTACATTATTTTTGAATATAATCAATTTTGTATTTTCTTTATTTAATTATCTACAACTTTCATGTTCAAAATTTCTTTATTTGAGGTATAAAAAGTGGAATAAAAAATAGGCCCCCAAATGAATAAAGAATGAATGAAATAAAACGTATTTTTGTTGTATTCTGGCCCTTATCTCCCCCTACTTTATTCCTTGTCGACCTAGTCATCAAGATGCCCAGGTCTCGGGGTTTCGGGTTATAAAATATTTAAAATATTTTATTCTTTTTCTTTTCTTTTCTTTATTCTATAATTTTGGCATTAAAAATAGTATTTTATGCACAATTTGCACACAAATTGCATGAATGCTAAAATGCCTGAATTAAGCCTATTTACATGCATTTACTAGGGTTTTTAAGGCCAAAATTATAGAATAAAGATGATGAAACGTAGATTCATCATCCCCCTATACTTGCCTTTGCTAGTCCCTAGCAAACACTTATGCAATAAGTGCAGAAAAGAAAAACAAAGAAAAGAAAAAGAAGAAATGTGGATTGAATTTAATTATCAAACTTGTCTTCACAAAATCAAAGTTTGGAGCTTAAGTCGGACCTTTGGAATTTTAGTGCGGGCGGAACCTTAACGAGAATCGAATTTGAAATCTAACAGTCTTCGAGAATCCCAAAACTCTGTTCAAGTCTCCTTAATAGCCAGGTCAGAAGTATCTCAACTCGTACACGAACCCTTACGACTATGAATCTGACTCGTACAATGTAAGTGATGGTGGCTCTCCCCAACTAGAATGACAAAGAGACTGACTTCTCTAGTACGACAACCCAATGATTCCCCAATCCAATAACTCCTTCCTCGAGGAGCGGGGTATTCCCTTCTAAGTTCAAGTGGCAACCGGCTCAAGAGGAGGGGGTGAAGAGAAGAATGGACGGTAGCCATTGTAACTACCTATCCTATGATGCAAGATCGGTGTAGTCAAGTCATCCAGCAGCAGGCTTACATATTTGACTTTGGAACTCAAGCTTGCTTATTGACTTTACAACATATTCACATACTTTGCATGCTTTTTATTTTTGTACAGGCCTATCTCTTTTCTCTTTTTTTCTCTTTTTTTTGAAATACTATTTACAACATCATTTACATAAGGAGTTTTTCCTCTTGAGCCAGCAGACTATCCCTCTTTTGAAGCTTTATCGCAACCCACACTCTCCTGTCTTTAGAATTCCTCATCACTGGACATGATGGGGTGCACTTCCCTCCCTAGAGGAGGACAAGTGTTTTCACTTGTGTGCGTCTCATACCGGCAAATCCAATCCCCTCACCACCCCAACTGAGTTGAGCCATGTGAAAGGTGCAGGTGTCCAAGTCAGGTCATTATCAATAAGAATCGTGCGTGTGCTCTGAAATACTCTACTTAGGCAGTCAAGAATCCATTGAACCAAGTCCCGTGATCCTCAAAGAATTAAGTCAACTAGACCTGAAGTACCTCAATTCCAGCTCCTATAAGGTTCTTGTTATTAGGTAGATTTTCAGGTCCAATCAAGCTCCAATCTTCGGATTTTACTTAGACTTGTTCAACTATCAAACTCAAGCCAAAAAATGCTCATGCTATGCAAATGATATGCAGAATGCAGGAAATATTTTTGTGATGCAATTTTCAAGATTTTGAACTTTTTATGGATTTTTGAAAAGATGATGATGTATGCATTTTTTATATTTTTTCAATAAGATTTTTCAGATGTTTTTGGATTTTAGTCTTGCAAATGTTTTTGGAATTTTTGAAAACAAAAGATTTTTTTGGTTGAAAACTAGGTTAAAATATTTACATGGGAGTGCTTCTTATTTTTACAAGAAGTGGATTTTAAGAATTTACAGGGGTAAGTGGTCCATTTTTATAAGTATATATAATAGATTTTGGTGTGATGTATATGTTCCTCAAACTTATTTGAAAAGCATTTTTCAAACAATTTTTGAAAACTATAGTCCAAAATAATTTTTACAAACATTTTATAAACATGTACATACATTTGAAAATTATTTTGCAAAGGTTTTCAAACAGTATAGATAGATTTTTCAAAATAATTTTGCAACCATTTTTTCAACCATTTGCAAATCATTTTTCAAATATTTTATTTCACAAAAAGAAACTAAAATTTTCAAAACAAACAATTTTTACAAAGGTTGAAATCATGTAACAAAATATTTTCAAAATAGTTTTCAAAAGATTTTTCACAAAGATTTTCAAACTACTTTTCAAACATTTTGCAAAAAATATTTTCACCTGATTTATTAATCAATAGATGTAAAAAGAATTTGAGGAATATTCACATCTTTTTATTAATGTTTTTAATGAATTTTTAAAGAATTATTAGCCATATTATTAAGAAAATACGGATGTACGAGTTATGGCTAAAGTATATACGCAGTATATAGGACCCCCCTATACTTAGCTTGAGCTATGTCCTCATAGATCGGAGAGAAAAGAGAAGACATAACTTGTACTGAGTATAGAAAAGTCTAAAGAATAAATGAATAAGAAATGAAGGAATGAATGAATGAGAAGTTGACCGTCCCCCCTATACTTAGGATCAAATAATCCTAAGTATAGCAGACTGTACACAAAGCAGGGAGGGTCAAGGGTGGGAATGAACAGATCGTACACGGACTGTCTCCCCCTATACTTAGGGTAAGATATACCTAAGTATAGACAAGAAGAGGAGACAATGAAGAGGATCAAAGAATAGATGAAACTTGATGTGCGCACCCCCCTATACTTAGGACAAAGTATGTCCTAAGTATAGAAGACTGTCTACAAGGGGCGACACCTTTTTGATAGATACAGAAAATGGAAAAGGAAAAGAAGAAAAGAAGAAAATGGAAACGAGATCAAAGGATGTACACACCACTCCCCCATATACTTAGGGTAAAAGAAGCCCTAAGTATAGGCAACAACAAGATTGACGAAATGGAACGATGAAGGAACACTCGGCTCGTCCACCCCCCTATACTTAGGACAAAGTACGTCCTAAGTAAGGTAAACACGAGAATGGGTGAATGAGCAATACGGGAGATGGACGAAAATGAACAAAAGCGGATATACAACAGAGGTGGATGTACACGGGGTCAAGAAGGTAGAAAGCGAACCTTCTTGCGGGACCGCTGAGGAATAGATCTAGTGTAGTGCAGGTCGACATCGGGGTCCACAGTGGACGAAAGTCGATCAGGGTCGACAGAGTGAAGATCTTCAGGGGCCCTAGGGTGTAAAGGCACAGACGGGTGAGTAGAAGAAGTGTGGTCAGGTCTGGCCTTGGGAGTTTCGCTGATATCGAAGTGAAATGGGACGAACTCATCATCATCAGAAGTAGTGTAGTCAGTGTCGTCCTACGAGGTCTCGTCCAGGTCGAAATCAAAAGAAACCGGATCATAATCTGAATACGGGAGGTGGAAGTAGTCGAACTCGGTTTATCCTCTATAATCTTAACCGGATCATCTTTCTCATCAAAAGGCCCGAATTCTCGAATAAAAGCAATCAAATCAAATTCAGCCTTTTTCTCATCTGAATCTAAGTGAACAGGAGCGGACTCATCGGTGAAAGAAGTCGAAACATGTCCGTCATGTCTAGTCTCTACATCTGCCCTCCGCTCAATGGTATCAATCATGTAAATCCCGCGGATGTCATCAACACAACGCCAAGTCCCAGAAGAAGGAACTATGAGGTCCATGCTTTCCGAGTCTTTCTCAACATGGAGGAATTTTCGGGTCTCAGTGGACTCCAATAAAAAGCAAAATTCTCTGAAAGTATCATCAAGGTCATGGTCCTCGAGGTCAGCCAAGATTGGTGTAGTCACATCAGGTGCAGGTCTCTGGTTGACAGTGGGTGCGGTGATCAACACTTCACTCTCGTCAGCAGGACGAAAGCAAATCTCTCCTGATCCATAATGAATAACGACCCTCATAGAGGTGAGGAATGGTCATCCCAGGATGATTGGAGAGTGCTCCCCAGTGGAGGTCTCCATGGGCAACACGACAAAGTCAACATGGTGGCTCATGCCCTGAATCGAAATGACGACATTTTCTAAGATAACCTTTAGCCTCTTTATTGATCCATCAACAAAATGTACGATCACCCTGGTCTTCTTGAGAGGCCCTAAGTGAAGAGACTGTACCAGCGAGAAGGGTAGTATGCTAATCGAAGCACCGCCGTCGAGGAGAGTGTGATCACAAGTATGGCCAGAGATGGTGCAAGTGATGAAAGGTGTGGCAGTGTTCCTCTTCCGAGGAATGGGACGGTGTGTGATGGCGTGGGCAGTGGCCAATGGTCAAGATATGACACTTAGATCTGCTCCTCCACTTTCTCTTCTTGGGAAGAGGAGAAGATAAATCAGTCATGGCCTGCTGAAGTGGGGCACGGATGATCTCATGAATAGTGGCCACCACTTCGGGTTCAATCATTTTTAATTTTTGGACCTCCTCCATACAAGAGAGGAAGTCGTAATCAACATATACACGAGGAATGCCAAGAGCAGTATGTTCAGCGGCATCCTCGGGGTTGAAGGTGGGACAAGGTGTGAAAGGCTATGCGGTCAAATGATCTGGCAAAGGGTACCTCTCCTCACAGTCTGACTCGATTATGTGTTTCCCGAACTCTTTTTGGATTTTTGAATTTTCTCATTTTTTTGTGTTTTGGGCGATTGCAAGCTCTCATGATAATCCTCAAACGAACCCAAATACTCAAAGAATGGAGCGTCATCCTGGTTCTTATTCAAAGTAGTAAGGTTATTGATCCTCGACTTCATATACTCCATCATCTGATTTAAGGTCTCAAGTGTGATATCATGAAAGGTGACTCCAAAATTTCAAGATTGGGTGTGTTGAATGTGGGCGGTGGGTGTAGACAAAAATCACATTCCGGATCAGGATACTCAAGGAAGAGCGGGTTGTCAAAATGTGTAGGAGATGGTGGTGGAAATGATTGGTGAAGATCAAGGTCCGAATCCTGAAATAGTGGGTTGGTTGGATATGTACAAAAATCAAGAGCAAAGTCCTCCTCAAAAAAGTTAGGTGGACCGGCTGGAGCGAACGAGGGGTCCGCAAGGTCCGGACAATATACTCCAATCGGCCATCTCGAGACAAAAGGAAAAATGATCGGGAGAGCACGAGGGTCAAATCAAGAGAAGTGTGAAGAAAGGCGCAAATGCGTAGAGACGATCGAGGATACACACAAGCAAACATAAACAAACTCACACAAAGCAAACCCTTAATTCACCTACTCCACTCGGTAGAGACCGAAAAGTCGGTCTTTTTATCTTGTCTGTTTTAGAGTTAGGTGAGAAGTCAAAAAGTTGTGCAAACACTTAGGGATTGAATGGGATTTGGGCACTAGTCCTTAGGGTGTGCGCGAGCAAATAAAAGCAAAGACAATGAGGGGATTACTCACCCCAAGACAATGATTTTCTTTTTGATTGCCTTTAGGGTCAAGTAATATTAACATTCCCGATTTTTTTTGTTATCACTTTTTTGGATTTTTAATAAGAAATGCACGAGCCTAACAAGGAGTTAATTCTTTTAAGAACCTAAGTGATTAAAATCAGAGGGAGAGGCGGAAAAGCAATGCAAGCGGCAAACGATGATGAATGCTAAAGCGTAAATGCTCACCTTGCCTCCAGCACTCTACATGCAAGGATGCTCAGCTGAATTGAAACCTATCTATATGCAAATGCAAAGCTGATGACATCGCCCTAAGTGTAAGAAGCTGCTATTAGCGTGAAGAATAGTTTCAAAATTTGTCTAAGTCCAAACGAGACTATAGGCACAGGCAAATATAATAGGTGTTTGGCCTTAAGACTACGTCAAGCAACTCCTACAGCTAAGGGCTCAATCACACAAAAGAAATAAAATCAAAACCGAAAAACAAATAAAAAGAAGCGATGAAAATCTGTTAAAACCCGCGGTGAGCCCCCAGGTGAACAAACACCAGGAAATTAGGCCCGAATGTCCTAGTGTCCAGTGTACCTGTATTATTACAATAAAAGAGTCTCTCTCTCACTTAAAAAATACAAAAATAAATACAGAAAATAAATGCAACAACTAAGGTGGAGCTCGGTCTTTAAAATTCTTCTTCGTCTCCTTGGTGCTCGGCTGTCAGATGCCAGCTTCACGCGGGTGCACATGCACCTAGGATGAAGCGCCTCCCTCGATCCGCGATACCTCACACGAAGTCAACAAGAGAGGGGATTAGACAGCTCAAACAATTATATCAAAAATAAGAAAAATAAAATAAGCAAAAATAAAAAACCGAGAAATAGACAAACAATCACAAACACAAACAAAAAATCGAACTACGCGCTGTTGCTCCCCGGCAACGGTGCCATTTGTTGAATCGAGATTTGGCGAGGGTCTAAAGTAGTCCACACAAGGTGGGACAACAGTGTCGCTGAGCGACCGCTCACGAAACCTCAATCAATCAACAATTAACCCACAATAGAAATCAAACAATGAAAAGCGGTGCAGAGTTAAAATTTATTATAACTCTACAACAAGATGTGTATAGGTGCAAGTATGTGTAGAGGTCGAACACAGGGAGCAGACAGGTAGAACGGGGCAAATGAATGCACAAAATGTGAATGTGATGTATTTGTCTATCTATGCTATTTTTTTGTGGGTTTTAATTTTATATTTTTTTATTTTTTTATTTTATATTTTTGTATTTTGATTTTTAATTTACTGATTTTATATTTTAATTTTATATTTTGTATTTTTTTATATATATTCTTTTTCTTTTAAAAGGAATATATGTACAAAGTAAGAAAGAGAGGAATAAGGATTTATAAAAAAAGTTAAAAATAAGGAAAATTCAGAAAATAAAATCTTTTTGATTTTTTTTATATTTTTTAATGTTTTTTTTATTTTTCTAGATTTTTACTAATTTTTTTGGTATTTTTAAAGTCAAAAATACTGAAAACTGTGGATAAAATAAAAATCTGAAACTAAAATGGAGAAATAAAATATCAAACAGTAACAAAAATTCTCCAAATTAATTTTAGATTAAAGATAATAAAATAAATAAAATTCAGGAAAAGAAAACACAATTTTTAGATTTTTTATGAATTTTATAATTTTTATGAATGTTTTTAGAGTTTTCTAATTTGTAGGAGTTTTGTTTTGTATTTTTTAGTGATTTTTGGATAAAACGCACTAAAATAGACAAAATATATTTTTTTGGGAATTTTCTGAGGTGATTTTATAATTTTTATGGATTTTATAATGCAAACAGTGCTGAAAATGAGGGTTTTTGAATTTTTATAAATATTAAAATGCAAGAAATATGCAAAATAAAAATATGGCGTGGACCTACAGTGCAACAGGAACTTAACATGATTTTTGTGGATTTTTAGCAATTTATGGGTGCATGAATTAAATAGAAACAACAAAAAAAATACACACATGCTAGGGGTATATTTGTAAATAGATAGAAACTCAGGGGCTTGCGTGTAAAATTCCTCAAAAATTATAACTGGAATAAAAATTTCGTGCACTTAACATAAATAGCGAAAGTTACAGGGCAACTACTGCAAAATGTCCAAGACACACGTGTCATGCACGCGCGCCTGGCGAGGACCAAAATGGAATACCCAAAAATGCTGGGGAAGCAGTTCGCAATTTTTACAAAAATATTAACAGGCAGATGAAAGTTTGCAGTTATAATATTTAAATGCAAAAACCGGCGGGATATACGTTGCAAAATTCCCACCTAAGGCACAATCGAACGGCGGTAAGCTGTTCACTTAAGACATGTAGTGGGCCAGGAAGACGCGATGCCCCTTCGGCTTTGGATGGCTACGATTAGAATGTGACGGGGTGATCGGACGGTGGCAGCAGATCACAATCCAACGGCGGATGTGAGGCCACGTGTCGAGCCCAGGTGCAGCGATACCCCTTCGAATGCATGGCTGCGATTAGAAGATCTTGAAGGGAGATCGACAGCTTTGGAGCAAGGGAACGGATGGTGGTTGGAGCTTCTGGGAGTAAAGCCCGATTCAACGGCCATGGACTCCCCTGCAAGAATAGGGAAGAACACGGCCGAAGATGAACTTCAATCGGTGATCATGCGGTGGTGCGGCCTCCTCCCTTACTATAGCAGGGCTCCGACGACTCCTGGAAGATTCCCCGACCCAACGGCGGAGCCAAAATGGCTCGCTGAGCTCGGATGCACCGCCACGAGGTCGGGGAAGGCGCTGGGGTCCAGGTACCTCGTGCTCTTCAAAATCGACCCCCAAGGAGGTCCTCTTGGCGCTTGGAACCTGCAAGTGAAATACGACAAGCAACAGTAGATGGTCCAAGGCCAAGCACGGGTGATTGGAGGGAATGGATGGCTGAAATAGAGCTCGCCGGAGCAAGCCCCGGCGAGGGCGTAGCGAATGATGAATGGAGTGCAAATCAAGCCAACGAACACATGAAATAAAATATTACACTACATCTAATCTACAGCAAAGAAAAATAAAGAAAAACAAGCAAAGACGACCTCGATTGGCTGGGAAGAACCAAGAGATAGGACCTCACGGCCTCTTGGCCGGAGATGGGGTGGATACGACTCCACAACTGCTAACCTCGCCTCAGACGAGCTGGAGGACTTGCTGTCACCAAGTCCGGTCCAGAGCTCAACAAAGAGAGGGAGAAAAGTGGTCAAAGAGGGTTCAAGATGGGATGGAAGGTGGCGGGGTCATTTTGATTGGGTGATGAAGTGGCTCCGAAGACCGAGGTGAACAAGGCGATTCAATGACCCGAAGGTCGAAAAAACCTATGGGCGTATATGATGGATTGACAGGATACAAGTTTGCAGAAGGGTGCCATGTCTTTTGGTGAAAGAATCGGCGTGGAGAAAATCGAGAAGAAGAGAGCGAACACATATCTGGCGGGTTGATGAATCTCGGATTCACCACACTAAGTCTCATTAATTAAGCTCAAGTCCCTCAAAATCAACTGCATTTTTGCATTTATTTCGTATAATTAGCATTCATGCATGATTTCATAAGAATTGCATTTTAGCGTTAATTTCTGCACAAAATAAGAAGCCAAAAATCCAAGCCAAAAATGACCTGTAAATAGCCTAACTTCTCCTATTTTTAACTCTTTCATGCTAACTTTGAATGACACAAACCCACATCCACTGTGTGCACGTCACTAACAAGAATAAATGAAAAATACAAAAAAAAATAATTAACCCAGGTAAGTGGACCAAAAACCCAAATCCTAGTTTTAGGATTTTCAGACTAAAAGCCCCATATCTTCCCCATCCAGTGTCCGATTTGATCCTACTCACTTTTGAACTAATGCAAATTCTATTACCTTCAAAACAAGACCAAGTTCAAGTGAATCGGAGCTCGTTTGTGAAAGTTGGGTTTTGGACCTCTTTTGTATATTGTATATTTTCACGGCTTTTGACCTTGTATTTTATGCACATATTTTCTTTATCAATAAAAATCCAAAAAAATTAGATTTAGATGTCTTTTATTTATATTTGATTTTTCCATATTTTTCTGGTTTTTTATCTTGTTTAAAAATAACAAAAAAATTACAAACCCCAAAAATCCAGGTATTCTCTGTACATGGGATACCCCAAAAATTCACTTTTTACATTTGACCGATTTAGGCTTTGATTTCTTCATGAAAGTTGTAGATCTCATTGAGACGAGCATTTTTCCTGAAGAAACTTTTTCGAGTCGAGGTCGTTTACTATTTCTTTTTGATTTTACCAATATTTTATTTTCGGATTTTTCTGGAGCTGACACGTGGCAGCCCCAGAGGCCGCCTCGTGTCAGTGATTTTTGGGCTTTTCTTTTCTTCGTTTTTATTTAAAAACAAATAATAATAAAAAAAATAAAAAATAAATAAAAAATAAAAAAAATAATAAAAACCACGCACGTGCGTCGGACGTGCTGCCTAGGCACGTGCTCCGCACGTGCCTCGCTCCCCCTCTCTTCTCTTTCCCCCTTGCCACGTGGCCACAGCAGAGCCATCTGATCTCGGCCGATCAGACGGCCCCTGCCCCTCTTTCAACCTCCTGTGCCGCCCAGCCCCGATTCCTCCGCCCCCACCTTCGTAACCTCCCGCGCCGCCACCCCGTTGACCACTCCGCTATCCTCGCACCGGCCAACCACCCCCGCTCATTCCGTAACTGCCTCACCGGCGACCTCCCTCGTTTATTTAAACGACACACCGACCCCCGACCTTCGCATCCGCCGACTATCCCTTGGTCTACCTCGCGGCGGTGACAACGCCGACGAGCTGCCATTGCGGCGAGATCCGAAGCGGCGACGCTTCGTCGTAGCGCCTCCCGGCGTACTGCCTCCGCTCCGCTACCCGCGTCGAGCCACCGACCCTCTTTCATCTTCGACAACGACCGACTCCGACACCGCCATCGAGCTTCGCCTGCTTCACCGACCAACGCCTCCATCTTTGCCGCAACTCCGTCGACAGCCAGCAGCCTCACTCCGACCTTCGTCATCGACAAGCTCCACCGATGCCCCCCTTCATCGACTTCAGCCTCCAGGAGCTCTCCGGCCTCCCTTCCGCCTTTGGCCGGGACGCCACCTTCTTCAACTCCGCCGCACCTGGGCTGCTCCTCCGCCTCTCAACAGCCACACCCTCTGCCAACAACTTCATCTCCACCTGAGCCCCGACGTCTTCATCGACTCCAGCCAACTCCTCCGCACCGCATCAGAGCTCCGCCGGCCTCCCCTCCGCTTCGTCCGACTCGAGCCATCGCCGGCCGGGCGCTTGACCCGAGGCCCCCACCTCACGTGCAGAGCACGTGGCGGGGGAACGTCTTCAGCCGCAGGTCATCCCCAGGGGTCACGTGTTCTGCACGTGACCCGCTGGGTCATTTGCAGTAGACCCCTCACCCTTTCGCCTTATCACGCAGAAGTTCCCGCCAATCAGGGGTCACGTGCATAGCACGTGACCTTTGGTGAAATTGCAGTGACGCCCCCATATTAGTGGTATTTACATTTCCGTCCTTCTGCATCTTTTTTTAGATTTATTTTATTTATTTATTGCATTTATACCCCTGTACTCCCGTTGCATTTTAGACCTATTCTCTACATTATTTTATTTATCTAAAAATGGCGTGATGTTCCTCACTTAATTCTCTACATCTAGACATATTGCGATTATTTTTGTGATTAATGGTTAATTAATAAATAAAGATTCTGTGGAAATTTGTATATTTTGCCCATCTTATGCCTTGAAATTTCTAGTTGATTAACCGTTGCTCTAAAAATTCTCGAAAAATCACATATTGTATAGATTATTTTGCTTGACATTGTGCCCAAAAGCTTTGCATTTGCACGCATATTTTGTCCTGTAAAAATCATCTTGCATATTTCACTATTTAATTTTTAATAGGTATTAAACTCCACATTTTCGAGGTCTAGGATTTTTCTAATATCCATTACCTAGTGATAGATCTTAGATAATTTTATTTCTCGAAAATAAGTAGGTTTAATATTTAATATAATTAAATATTGAAAATCATCCCGTTTGCATTTAAAAATTCATAAAAAATTCATTTTGCATCAAAAAATTCCAAAAAATTACATTGCACTCATTCATCATAATCTATATCCCGGCCAAGTTTCGTATTTTTCGGACATTGTTTGATCGAAGTTTACAATTTAGTCCCTAAAATAGGCCAAATTTGCATCGTGCATCCCTTTATTGCATTGAAAATTCCAAAAAAAAGACCGCCTAGAAAACCGAACACGAAATTGGATAGACATAACTCTAGGTTGTTCCTTTGCCTCCTTGTGATCGACCTTGGGACTTGCGTAAGTAAAATAAATATAAAACCACTGGATTAAAATTGATTAAAAATTTGTGGTTATTTCTTGACTGTTTCCGATCGCCGCCTACAACGAATGACATTTATTATTTTAACACTCGAAGATAAAAACAATCTTTTAACTCGGCGTTTACGGACTCGTCAGATGATGCCGTTGCCGGGGAGGCAAACGGCTTAGTTTTGTGTTTTGAAAATTTTCGTTCGGTTTTCCGAATTCGGGTAGTCTGACCCCCGAATTTTTCAGTGTAAATTCCATTTTATTTCTTGTATTTATTTTTTAGCATTTATTTCAATTATTTTATTTTTTATTATTTTTTGAGTCACTCTCTGACTTTCTCTCTCTTATTTTTCTTGCGAGGTACCCGACGCACGTGGAGCGGTTTTTCAAGAAACCGATGCATCTTCACCGACATCCGAAGAAACCGCAATTAATTTAAGATCGAGTCGGGTCGTGAGAGAGCGTAGAGTCTAGGTTTTAAATTCTTGCAAATTTTAATTTCTGCTCATTTATAGCGCTATCCGTTTGGACTCTCGCGTGTGTAAAAAGACATTGAACTCTATTTGTGGTATGTCATGGCCTGTTTCACTCTCCGGTGAGGGTGGGGCCCGACTTGAGTGGCGATTAGGATAGACCTGCACATACGGCTCTCAGAGTAATTTTATTTTTGATTGTGCTCGTTGGATCTTAAGCCACACTTCACTTTAATCAAGATGCACATATATCGTTCTACTTAGCCAAATTTAATTCAATTCTTCCCTGCTAATAGAACTTTCTGCTTAGGTGCGGTTTTCATCGGCTTGCACGCATTTAGAAAAAAAAATTTCAATTCTGTATTGCATCCCACATGGAGATTGCGAGGAGGCACTGTAAGTTTTCTAACTGAGCATACATCATTGTTTTTCGCGTGCATTGGCTTTTCCCGAACTCCTCCCTCTTGTTTTATCACATAAATCTAAAGGAAATTGGGACTGGACGGTAGACGTGTATTTATGCTCATTCTAATTCTTCAGTGATCACCTTATTAAAATTAGGACTGCTAGCTATAACTGATTTCAAAATAATCCATAAAATCAAGAATTTTTACGGGAGAGCAACCCCGACCTTGGATGATTTTATTTTTCTGAGTGAGAGAGAGACAACACTTAAGGCTAGAGCCCAAATCCGAAATCTCAGCTCGCTAAATTTTTGCCAAGATTGATTTATCACCAACTAAAATCGAAAAGATAATAGCCGAGCTCTTACGGCTTCATTGTGTGCGTTGGTGAACCCGGGGTTTGAATTGTGTTTGCATTGGTGTGCGTGAACCGATTTCAAGATCAATAGCCGCACATTTGATTTCTCTTGATTATCCCCTGCAATCATCTCTCCTATTTTCTTGATAATGGAACTTTTGTACAAAAACTCTCGCAGATCCAACCCCCCATTCCTTTCAGAAATGACCGAGAATCCATCAGAACTATACTATGAAAACGAATTCGTGTCGGTTAGACCCAAAACACCTCCTCCAAGAGACTCTCAACCACCATCTCTTTTTACCAATCCGATCTGCTTCATGAATGACAATCCTCTGTTTTCGGACACGACAAATCAACAATCGACTGAGGTCTCTACTTCTTCATATATCAACCCTCTCCACGTCAATCATACAATTCATTCTCCTTATTCGATAAATGTCAATCCTTCGTTCATGGGAGATGATCACCACATGATTGAATTGAACACTTCTTCACCTCTTTCATCAATCCCGCCCTGGAGCACTAATGATGGGCGGGAGCACTAATGAACAATCATCAGCTTGGATTGACCATGACAACACCCTCTTCAGACGTGACGATCATACAGAGGACTGGACTGACTACATAGAAACACATGAGCCCTGTATGCTGACTCCACCATACCAAGATCCGACCACTCAAGCTCAATGGAATAAACTATACTCGGACCGACTCTGCATGTCTGGATCATATGAGCAGCCGCCTTTTATGATTATTGAGGAGATATTTTCTGAAATTAATGATCATATATTGGATATTCTAAGAAATTCTCCTCTCCGCACAAATGAGAAAATGAAAGATGAAATTATCGAACACACACCGACTGCGCCCATGATTGATCATGAATTAAATTTTGAGGATGATATTTTGAGGATAAAAACAAGATTCGAAATGATGGAGGATAGATTTCAAAAATTTACTGACCGATTCATCGCATTCTATGGTAGCTCGGACATTAAAATAAATGAGGAAATGATTGGATCTGAGATTGAAAATTCTGAGGATATTCAGGGACCTAGGGACGATTCTGACAAATTCACTTTTACATATTACTCCCCTAGAAATGACTATGCCGCAGACTATCACTCTGAATATCAAGGCCCATCTGAAGAACACACCACACTCCCACACCACACAGAAAATACCAAAAAATGGAAATATTTGAAAACCACAAAAATTGAAAATCTCGAAAATCTCATAAAAATTGAAACTGAAGACGATCTACGGAATTTGGATCCGACTATACGGGAAGCACTGGAAAAACGCTTGATGTTTGAACTTCCCTTTATACAGGCCATTAAACACTTCCCCGACCTTAAAAGATTTATAACAGAGAAATTAATGAACAAAACGTCGGGTAGGATACGAACAAAGACTGAAAGACATATCTTGTCAATGGCCTCCTCCTTGGTGTTGAGGAGAAAAACCAAGAGCCGCATAGTGAAGCAGTTGCTCAGATTTGACTGTGAAATCAAAGACACAATTTTCACCCATGCTCGGATTGATGACGATTCACCGATTAATATCCTCCCGACCTCGGTATTTCATGAACTCAAACTTGGACCAATTCGGAAGATACGAGAGATTGTTCAATTGGCAGACCGATCGATGAAAAGGCCGAGAGGAACCATTTCTGTCATCATGAAATTCCAAGGTGCTCCGCTCAAAGTAGAATTCACGATCATTGATATTGAGCATCTAGGAGAATTCACCCAAGTCTCCAATCATTCTCGGAAAGCCATTCTTGGCATTGGCCAAGGCGAGTATTGATTGTGAGACTCGGGAAATCAATTTCACAGCATTGGAAGCACTTAGATCTGACCATATCTTTGAGGAACCATGATCTTCTGAGGCAACCCACGAAGTCCCCGATAACCGTAACCATGAAGCGGTAGAAGAGCCCTACCCCGCAGCCACACCTGAGATAGTGGTTGTTGATGAGACTATTGGTTTAGAAAATCTCCCCCTGCTCCATTCCCAACCGCTCTCACCATGGAGAATCATGTATATGAATTATATGATCCGGAGACTTGCATGGGCATACCCTGGGTCAACCTACTCTGACTACATGGATTACATCAACTCGACACAGGAATGTGCCAACATCGAGTCAATTGAGAAAGAACATGCAGAGACGCTCCCCAGTATTTCAATTCCCGCGGATCTCAAAATAGATAAATCTTTCTACTACGATCCTGAGACATATGCATGGTCACACCCTGGAGCAACATTCTCTGAATATCTTGACCAAATCATCCCAAATCGAGAGTGCTCGAACATTCGAGAGACTAAGAACAAGCACGCAGACCGAGCACCGACCAAGGAGAATTTCAATGGCTATTCATTTGGATACTCAAGTGAACCGACACCTTCACGATGAAATAAAAAGAGAGTCAACTTTGACCTTTCGGAAGAGGAATCAGTTGATGATCCCTCATCAGGTCCGGAAAAGATGGTCTACATGAGTGAAGTGTGTTCGGCAGCTCTAAAGCCATATCTTCGCAAGGATCCAAAATTCAATCCCCGTTGGACAACTCCCGTTTCTAACTACTACTCATCCAAAGCTGATGCTCCTACACTCTTCAAGTACACTGGAATTATTTCATATGAGCTGACTGAGACCGGTGCTTCTGAGTATTCATCTGAGGACAAACCGATTGACCCCAAGAAGGAACGAATTTTGAGAAAACAATTGAAGAAACAAAAAGACCAGAATACTTGGAGTATGTCCACTTTCAAATACTACTCCTCTGAGGATAACTCTGATGATGGATATCTTTCATCTGACTCAAACACTTCATCGATTATCCATCATGAATTTTCTGAGGATGACACTGATTGTAGTTGGGAATCATATGCCTCATCGCCGACTCATCACTACGATACCCCACCACAGGCTCACAAGAAGATCAGCCGAAAACCGCCTTAATCATCGGCTACCCACCCTCCCTCCCGACCACATCGGTCTCCTTGTACAGCTTCTTCCTCTACTTAGGCCAAGGCCTAAGTATAGGGGGGGAACGATGCCATCTGTATATATCATTCCTCTCCTAACTCTCGATCGCTCCATTTCCACCCTTCTTCCATACTTAAGTGAACCAAAGCCTAAGTATAGGGGGAACCGACATCCACCTGTATATACTCTCCTCATTTCCTGACCGCTTTTCTTTTCATTTTTTTCCACTCCCTTACGCTTAGCCCGAGCTATGTCTTCCGCTTCTTGTGCTCTGAGGACACAGCATTCGCTAAGTATAGGGGGGTCTGTATATATACTTCGTATATATTACCCATATCTTGTACTTTCGTGTAAGTCTATATGTATTTACAGGGTGGGTACTAACTTGAAAAAAAAACAAAAAAAAAAACAAACAAAAAAGGGTTTTTCTACTAACACTAACCGTGCCCAAATTTTTGAAAAAAAAAAGAAAAAAGAAGGCTTCTTATTCCATTTTCTGCATAAAAAAATTCCCTTGCATAAAATATCAAATTTGTTTTTCAAACATGTCTGCATTGCACACACCTGCACTTCATCCAACATCACATGCATTTGCATCTGTGAAAAGTCATTGGGTTCTGAATCGAGTTATGAGTAGAAACCGAGAGTGGTCTGGACTTGACCTTAATCCACCTAATTTTCAGAGGAACTTCACCGAGAAATAGGATTTTAAGAGCTTCAGGTCCTTTTGACTTAATTCTTTAAGTTCCACATGACAATATGCAGCGTTTGACTCTTAGTGTCTAACCTGGTCTCTTCATTCTGGGTACAACTCTGGAATATGGAATTAATTTGTACTCTCGCACTATGCACTTAGCTCAACCCAGACGGGATGTTGGAAGACTGTGTAAGTCTCTTTTCTGGTAGCGTGGAAATCTAAAGACTGGAGTACGGGTTGAAATAAAGCTTCGGAAAAGGGATGGATGGTTGGGCACAATTTTTTCTAAGACCCCAAAAAATGTACGGAACAAAAAAGGTTCTATATCCGTAGGGGCACAACAAGATCCAAGCAGAACCACCAAAAATTTCAAATACAAAGAAGCAACTACCAAATAAAAATCCGACCAAAAAGGTCCAAGCTTCAAGAACCTGCAGATCTTGGTGGAGACTCGGCTACACTGGCCATCTTCACAAGGAGAGGTGACTACACTGGCCACCCTCTAGTTCTTTTCCCCTTCTTCTATCTTCTCTCTCATTCGATTGTGAACACAACGCGACAGACCTTAGAAGGAAATACCTGACTCCCCGAGGACGAGTTACTGGAGAGGAGAGGAGCATGGTAGTCCGGCATTCTGAATGGGAAAAGCTAAAAACCTTCACACACATGAGTCGGTTATTCAATATTCATAGGGTATACTTTGGGAAGAGGACTGATCTAAGATGACTTCTGAGCCGAAACTGTGACAATGATGTGTAGAACTTGAGGGCTGTTGATTTTAAAATTCTAAGTCTCATCGAAGTTCCGCCACACTATTAATACAAAGGTCAAGTTTAGTTCCACTTTCACCTTCAGCTCATGATCTTGGTATGGAACCCAGTCTCATTTCACTTCATGGCATTTCTTTTTGATGCTCAGGGATGAGCATGGTTTAAGTATAGGGGGATGATGAATCTCGGATTCACCACTCTAAGTATCATTAATTAAGCTCAAGTCCCTCAAAATCAACTGCATTTCTGCATTTATTTTGTATAATTAGCATTCATGCATGATTTCATAAGAATTGCATTTTAGCGTCAATTTCTGCACAAAATAAGAAGCCAAAAATCCAAGCCAAAAATGACCTATAAATAGCCTAACTTCCCCTATTTTTAACTCCTTCGTTCTAACTCCGAATGCCACAAACCCACATCCACTGTGTGCACGTCACTAACAAGAATAAATGAAAAATACAAAAAAAAAATTAACCCAGGTAAGTGGACCAAAAACCCAAACCCTACTTTTAGGATTTTCGGACTAAAAGCTCCATATCTTCCCCATCCAGTGTCCGATTTGATCCTAATCACTTTTGAACTAATGCACATTCAATTACGTTCAAAAGAAGACCAAGTTCAAGTGAATCGGAGCTCATTTGTGAAAGTGGGTTTTTGGGCCTCTTTTGTATATTGTATATTTTCGCGGCTTTTGACCTTGTATTTTATGCACATGTTTTCTTTATCAATAAAAATCCAAAAAACTTAGATTTAGATGTCTTTTATTTATATTTGATTTTTCCATATTTTTCCGATTTTTTATCTTGATTAAAAATGATAAAAAAATTACAAACCCCAAAAATCCAAGTATTCTATGTACATGGGATACCCCAAAAATTCACTTTTTACATTTGACTGATTTTGGCTTTGATGTCTTCATGAAAGTTGTAGATCTCGTCGAGTCGAGCATTTTTTGTGAAGAAGCTTTTTCGATTCGAGGTCGTTTACTATTTCTTTTTGATTTTACCAATCTTTTATTTTTGGATTTTTCTAGAGCTGACACGTGGCAGCCCCAGAGGCCGCCGCCACGTGTCAGTGATTTTTGGACTTTTCTTTTCTTCGTTTTTATTTTAAAAAAATAAATAATAAAAAAATAAAAATAAAAAAATAAAAAATAATAAAAATAATAAAAACCACGCACGTGCGTCGCACGTGCCGCTGATGAATCTCCATTTCATCACCCTTATTCTATCATTTTGGCCTTAAAAACCCTAACAAATGCATGTAAATAGCATTAATTTGTACATAATAGCATCCATTATTTATTGTATTAATTATATATAAAATAAGGTTTTTAATGCCAAAATTATAGAATAAAGAGAAGAAAAGAAAAAGGAATAAAATATTGCAAATATTTTATGACCCGAACCACGAGACTAAGTCCAGAATGGAATTAGTCGACACGGAATAAAGTAGGGGGAGATAAGGGCCAACAGTATAACAAATACCTCATTTATTAATTCATTCATTTATGCATTTTTGACACCTATTTTGTACATAATTATTCATTCATCAAATAAAGAAACTTTATACATGAAAGTTGTAGATAATAATGTAAATAAAATTACAAAATTGAGTTTGTATAAAAATAAGACTCACTGTACATTTTATACACAAAATAAAAAGCAAAAATCTCAACTTCACAGACCCATATCTTGCAAATAGAAACTCCAAATCACCCAAACTCACCTTTAATTGTATGTAGCATTCCAAGAACTATTTTATAAAATTGGTTTCATAATTTTTGGAGTCCATCTGTGGAAGTTAGGTTTTTGGCCCTTCTTGTACATAATACCTGACTAAAATATTCATTTTATTCAATATTCATTATTCTTACAAAATTATATTTTTAGAATTTTGTAGATAATGTATATAATTCATGTACATACTAAAATTAGAAGAAAACCAAAAATATTTTGTAAAATAAAATAAGTCTATGTAATATATATAGGCAAAATACCTATGAGAAGGATGTACATAAATAAAAGGGGGAAAACATTCTTTAATTATTTCATTCTTTTATATTTTTATAATAATGCATATATTATATATAACTTTATAGAAAAATACAAATCCGAAATAAAAACAAATAAATTCATTAAATAAATAAAATGTATATAATATATAGGTAAACTACCTATAAGTATACCTACATATACATAAACACATTCATTTAAAAATATAAATAAAATCATAAAAAGTCAAATAAAAATATATTTATACTCATAAAAATAAGTTATAAATTTATAAAATAAGCCAATAAAATAATAAAAGAAAATAAACAAATTAAAAATAAAATACATAAAAATACATACATATACACATTATTCAAATAAAACTATAATAAAACACCTCGAAAAATTCAATAAAAATCATAAATAAATACTACATGAAATAATACACATTTTTTATTTTATAAGCAAAAATTAATAAAATCATTTACTTTGCTAAATAAATCAATTTATAATAAGGTTCCCTATTTTGGCGTTTAGCGGCTGAGGTGGACCAATCAGGTCCCTCCGCGAGTTGACCCCAGTCAACTTGACCTCCAGCCGCCTGACTTGACGTAAACCATCTTTTCCCCCGATTTCTTCCCTTTTTTCCACTCGATCTATCGCTCCATCAACAACAATCACTTCACGAGATTTGCTCTCCCTTCATCCATGATCCCCGCCGATCATTCAGATCCATTGTACATAGCCCCGATTCTTTAATAATCGCCGGTTATCGGGGGTCCCTTGGAATGTATATAAATAACTCATCCCTCCTCCTTGGCCGAATTTGGCCAATTTCATCCCCTTCTTTGAGCTTGAATCAGCTCCTGGTGGAGCCCTCGTGACAGGAGGCGCTTCCCAGCACCTCGATTCAGCCATGGCGAAGGGCAATTTTGTCGCGGTGGCGCTCCGGCGGCCACCGTGCTCCCTGGCGGCCCCCAGGTATAAGAGCTGCGCTTTTCATATTTCTAGGTAGTATTTACTTCCAGCATTTCATTTATGCAATTAGTTTTAGGTTTCGTCTATTAGTTTAGTGTAGTTTAATGGCTTCGTAGTTCGCCGGAGCTCCGCTCCGGCGAGCTATCCATCGTGTATCCGACTGTGCCCCGACTCGCTTCCACCCTCATTTCGTTCCCCTACGCCTTCTCCACCTTCCAGCCACCTTGCCCAACCGGATTCACATCTGGATCCGCGAATCGATGCTCACCTCCTCCGCATCGCCGGAGCATCACCGCCCTCACCCATTTCCCATGCTAACAGCTTCAGTTTTGGGCCGAGGAGCACCGCCTCGAGCCGAGCTTCGTTCCTGTGTAGGTTAGGTGCGCAATGAAGCACCAGGAGTCGAGTTTCAAGCGGGCGGAGGTACCTGGAGCTGCCATCCTTCTTCGAGCTTGTGGCGGCGCTCCAGGGCATCTCCGGCCGACCTACCACCTCCAACAAATAGAAGACTCTGCCAGGAAGCTTTTGGGATGCTTTGGAGCAGCAATGGTCGACGGAGACGCGAGACATCACCGGAGGAAGCTCGCCCAGGCGAGTGTTCTTCCCCGTTCTTCCAGCCGTCGTCTCCGCCATTGGATGAAGAGCAGGTCCCAGTTTCAATCACAGCCGTTCGATGGAGCCATGTCCAGACCGTCGGATCTCCCACGAGATCTAATCCGCACCACTCATCGGCGAAGCGTCATCGGCGCACGTGGAGGCGCCACATGTATTAGTGACTCACATCAGCCGTCGGATGAAGCGCCGATTGGGGGTAATTTGCACCTCCAGCCCCCACCTTTTTTGTATTTAATATTTAAAGCTGTAAATAAATTTGCACGTTATAAAATAATTGCAAATTTTGCAATAGGACCCCTGTGTTTCTTGAAATTGCGTTTAGGTCCTTCCGCGCCTCACGTGCAGTCCCACGTGAGGTGGGTGAAAATTGTATGTAACCCCTGGCAGTTTTTGAATATTGTAAAATAGTTCTAAAAGTTTTAATAAGTGTTTATTTCTATTGGAATTTTTGCACTACTGCCCCTATAATTTATTTTATTTGCAAAAATACCCCTGCCAGGCTGTTTGAATTTTGTTGCTTTTATCTATTTATTAAAAATACCTAGATGGCTTCTAAAAATCCACAAAAATGAGGATAGATGCTCCATGCTATGCTTGTTCATGCCCATATTTTATTTCGCATTTTTGCATTTTTCCTGATTATAAAAAATGAAATAGAAGCCATTTTTGCACTGTCTAAATTAGAAAATACAAAAAAATTAGAAAATGTTTTTGAAAAATTCCAAAAAAAATTATATATGGTATAATTATATATATATTGAGTCTAGAAATTGAAAAACCTTAAAAATATGAAAAAAGAAAATTAAAAAATCAGAAAGCTCCAAAATCCAACAAAAAAATAGAAAAATCCTTAAAAAACCCCAAAAATATATTTTTCTCTTTTATAATTATCTATATATTATTATTAATGTATTAAAATTAATTTGGAAATTTTTGGAGTTTATTTTATTTTTTTAAAACCCAAATTATATTCGGCCAATTATTTAGTCCTATATTGTGGACATTTTTGAATTTAAAAATACATAAAAATTAGAAATATTTCAGAAAAATAACAAAAAAACATTAGAAAAATATTAAAAACAATTATATCTATATATATATTTTAAGTATTTATATATATATATATATCTATAGACTATAGTACTCCTCTCTCTCTTCTTATATATATCTCTTTATATATATGTCTTATATATATATCTATCTATTTATATTATATAATTAAAAATATTAAAAGAAAATATATAAAAGAAATATAAAATATAAAAACAAAATAAAAAAATTTATAAAAACAAAAATATAAAAAAATTACAAAACCCAAAACCCACTAGAACAATAAAAGGACATGAACAATGGATTGAATAAATGATGCTTCGCATACAACCATTCGCCTCCCAGTGTTCGACCTCTACCTGTACTTACACCTATACACATTTGCATGTAGAGTTATAATAAATTTTAACTCCACATTTTTGGATATTCATTGCATATATTATTGTGGGTTAATTGTTGTTTTATTCCGGATTTTGTGTGGTCGACTCAGCGACTAAGTTCACGCCATGTGAGGAACTTAAGACCACCGATTTCCGGACTAAATAAATGATGCCGTTGCCGGGGAGGCAACGGATTTTGTATGATTTTGTGAGCATATCTGTCTATTTATTCAATTGTTTGCTCATGTCCTTGATTTATTTATTTATTTGGTTTTTATTTCTATTTGATATTATTTGATTGATTGTTCTGACCATCTCCTTTCTTTGTTTGTGATGCGAGGGACCACCGAGCGAAGGAGGACCTCTTAGGAGGACCTAAGCACCCAAGCGAGGTGGAGTTGGCTCTTCTATGCCAGCCAACAGGAGAGAGCATCCATGACAGAAGAAGGAGAATTTTTCAAGACAGTCTCTATTTTTAAGCATTTTATTTTATTTCATTTTATCATGTATTTTTATGTGAGAGAGTGACACATGAAGTTTGTAATAATACAGGACTCTCACAGGTACGCTTCGACTCCCGAGGTCCATTGCCCGAGGGATTGTTCCCTTGGGGGCCTCGATGATTTTGACTCTTCTTCTTTTCTTTATTTTATTTTTATTATTTTGTGTGTGAATGAGCCTTAGCTTAAGAGTTGCTTGCTTGTAGAGTTAGGTCCAAACACCCTAATATTTGCATATACCTATAGTTCGCTTTGGACCTAGATCAAACTCTAAACAGCCGCTCATTTATCTCTTAGCCTTTGTGCCACAGCGAACCCCGCAAAGCGCTTTCTCCTAAGCTCAAGTGTGTTGAGCACAGAGGAGGGGTGAGCCAAGACCGAACTTTTTGAGGCTAAAGATGAATGAGCGACTTGTGGTGCTTCACGATAATAGCAATTTCTGAACCTAGGGTGATTTCTTCGGTTTGCATTTGCATATAGCGTAGGTTTCAAATTCTGTTATGCATCCTGCATGGAGAGAGCTGGGAGGTACTGTAAGTCTTCTTACTTGGCATGCATCATCGTTTTCCAACTTGCATGGCTTTTCCGATCTTCTCCCTCTGTTTTTGCCAACCTAGGATGCTTAATGGAAATTGGAACCTCGATAGGCACGTGCATTGAAAATACCCAAAAAAGTGATAACTTAAATAAAATCGGGACTGCTAACTCTATTGGACTTAAAAATAAAACGTAATGGATTCCTTGTCTTGGGGAGAACAACCCCCTCATTGGATGCGTTTTAAAGTGCGCACGTACACACTAAGGAGTAGAGCCCAAATCCTATCAAGCCTCCTGTGATTGTACAATTTTTGTGGTTCTCACCTAACTCTAAAATCTAAAAGATAAATGACCGTCACCTGATGGTCTTCACTGTGTTGAGTAGGTGAATTGGGGGTTTGTCTTGTGTCTTGATTATGACTTGGAGTCCATGGTGTTTTTCATTCATTACTAGAGTAGTCGGTCCCGCCCGTGTGAGTCATGCATTTTTTCATCTTTGAGTCTCTCTCTATCTCTCTTATACATATATCTCTTCATTTTACATCGAGTCATGATATTGGCGCTTGAGCTCAATCATTTCTTCGCCAAAGTCCTTCGTTTCCCGCTTCTTCACCATCTTCTTCGTATCCACCGTACCATCTTCTCTGGTTCGGGGAGAGCACTCTCTTCGGACCACCATTTTGACGGTGTTCCCGCCCTGTGTGGAACACCCAATTTTTTCTGTGTCTCGATCTTCTCACCCGCCCTCCTCGTTCCCTCTGTGTCACCTTTCTACTCCCCATGATATTGGTATGCACGCTCAATCAGCTTATCCACCCCATTGTGTACCCTTCTTATCCATCTTCCTCGTGTCCTCCGTATCATCTCTCCCTTTACCCTGGAATGCTGTGCAATTTAATGAAGCCCGCATCAAGGATTATTTGTACAACTTATTTATAGGTCGGGCATGATGTTGAGGTTGTTGAGATTGATGTGGTGGATTTGTCTTGGATACATGCATACGAGCTTCGTGAGGATTTTTGCTGATGCATAGAGCATAGGTGTGAAGCATTATTGAGGAATTTTAGTTCTCGCACACCGGATTAAGGATGTGATATGATGCGATGCCTTGGTGAAGAGTTCATGAGTATTGATTGATCTATCTTGAGGGCCCACCCATCTTGATTTTTGAGAATTGACCGATTATTCTAATTTGGAATTCCTGATATAGGTGTGCGGTTCCTACATGATCTCTCATCTTTCTGATTGACCCATCCTTGATCTCCTGACTCTCTGATCCACTCTGGCACTTAGAGGATTCCTGAATATTTTTCGTGCCATCTCAGCTGACTGGTTTGTCCCAAGGGATGTTTGGTGAATGACATGATTATTTGCTCCCTTGCATGAACTTATGCCCTCCAAATGATTGAATGATTTATTGCTTTTGAGGACCTGAGATGATTTGCCAAGCATTCCCATGACCTACATTGATATAGCTCGCATTCCTCCTCGAGGACTATCTGCGGGAGAATGCGACAATTTCTAGGACTGCGGTTTCACTCACTGCTACTGTCGTCATTGTGATGGGACCCGAAACTGAGTCATGATGATATGCTTGATTGGCCTCCCCCTGTGATTGTGTACTTGACCTGTCAGTACACGAGGCCAATATACTAGACTCATCTGAGTCCGCTCCCCTTGACGGTCCTCGCAAGGCAGAGCTCCATTTTTCTGATTATTCCACGCCTAGCTCATAGCTCCCCGAGGGTTATCTGTGAGAGACTATGACATATTTCCGATCTGGTTGGTCTCTTCTGCTGGTAGCCGCCTTGTCGACTACTGAGACCACTATGTGGGTCCGTCTGATGGACCCGGCTCCTTTGAGCCCTTCTCTCTCCTTGACGACCCTCGCAAGGTAGAGACACGCTCTGAATATTCATTGCTTAGTTTGCATTGCTCCCCGAGGACTATCTGCGGGAGCATGCGACACTCTCTTTACGCTCGGTTCCACTGCTGACTGTGTCTCCGATCTGCGGAGCACGGAATCGAGTCGTCTGATATATATGATTTTTGATCCCATCTTGAGTTGCCTATCTGATCTACGGATTATGGGACCTGTCTAATTAGACTCCTTTGAGTCTGCTCGCCTTGATGGTCCTCGCAAGGTGGAGCTTCTGGTATACGCTATTCCCATGACTAGTTGGCAGCCCGCTCCCCGAGGGTTATTTGCGGGACGCTGCCACACTTTCTTGATTTTACGGTCTCTTCTGCTGATAGCCGATCTGTCGCCTACCAAGACCGTTTCTATGATCCGTCTGATGGATCAAGCTCCTTTGACCCTGCTCTCCTTGACGATCCTCGGAAGGGTGAGCTTCTGTTCTGATTATTCATTGACTAGCATGTACTACTCCCCGAGGGTTATCTGCGGGAAAATACATCATTTTCTATGTACTCGGCTTCATCCCTGGTTGTGTCTCCCTTCTGTTGGAGCACGGAGCCGAGTCTTCTGATTATTCTCTGATTTCACTCACCTTGAGGACCCTCGCAAGAGTGAGCCACATATTGTGTTGTTCGGTGTATTCTTATGACTTTCAGATTATATCACCACCGTGCTTCACACAGTCTCATGTGCTTTATTTCCGATCTATCTGAGACCATGATTGACCGAAGGAGTCTGTACTGCTCTTTCTTCCTCCCGGTCTTACGGTATCAGCTATATTCCCCCATGATGACCATATGAGCCGTTCATCTGCTTCATGCTACCGGACCCGATATCCAAGTTTCCGATCTGATTATCCCCGGTAGCCGACACCCACCTGACTGCATATCAAGGTGTCGTTTCACCTTCTGACAGTGTCCTCGTTCTCACAGGGAGATGACGACGATAGTACGGTAGTCGCTTACCAGACACCGTCCTGTACCTCACTCGATTTTCACCGATTGTATATATGTGTACCTTTTTCATTCTTTCTCCCGTATGTTCTGTGTGCCCCAGATCTATCACCACATCTTTGTGTCTACACTTAGGACGTACCTTGTCCTAAGTATAGGGGGGCACACACCGAGTTGTTCTTTCCTTGCACATTTTTGTCACTTCTATTGTTGCCTATACTAAGGGATATCTCACCCTAAGTATAGGGGGAGTGATGTGTAGATTCTCAACGATCTTTTCATCAATCTGTATATATCTCTCTTTTCTTCTTTTCTTCTTTTCCTTTTCATATTTCTTTATCTCAATAAAAGGTGTCGCCCCTTTGTGTCAGTTTTCTGTACTTAGGATGTACTTTGTCCTAAGTATGGAGGGTGCACTCTGATTTGTTCATCTGTCTATTCCCACCCTTGACCCTCCCTGCTTTGTGTACAGTCTGCTATACTTAGGATTACTTGATCCTAAGTATAGGGGGGAGCGGTCAACTTCTATTTCCTTCATCTCTTATTCGTATATTCTCTAGACTTGTCTATACTCAGTACGAGTTATGTCTTCTCTTTTCTTTTCGATCTATGAGAACATAGCTCAAGCTAAGTATAGGGGGGTCGTATATACTATGTATATACTTTAGCCATAACTCGTACTTTTGTAATAATATGGCTAATAATTCTTTAAATTCATTAAAAACCCTTAATAAAAAGAGATGTGATTATTCCTCGAATTCTTTTTGTATATACTGATTAATAAATCAGGTGAAAATGTTTTTTGTAAAATGTTTGAAAAATAGTGTGAAAATCTTCGTGAACATTTATTGAAAACTATTTTGAAAACATTTTGTTACATGTTTTCAACCTGTGTAAAAAGGTGTGGTTTGTAAAAATTTATTTTCTTTGTGTGAAATAAAATGTTTGAAAAATGATTTGCAAATGCTTTGAAAATTGATTGCAAAAATATTTTGAAAATCTATATATACTATTTTAAAAACCTTTGCAAAATGATTTTCAAATGTGTGTACATGTTTGTAAAAATGATTGTAAAATTATTTTGGACTATAGTTTTCAAAAATTATTTGAAAAATTTGTGTCAAATAAGTTTGAGGAATAGTCACATATAATAAATAACTAAAATATTATATTATTATTTTAAATAAAAAAATAATAAGATTCTTTAATAAGTGTACATATATATACCTTTAAATAAAAACTAAATTCTAAATTCTTTAAAAATTGTTAAAATAAAGCGGCATGCCTGTGTAAATAGTTGAACATATCTTATATTTTGGATGCCCAAATTATTTTATTTGCAAAAATTCTTTGTGTAAAAATTTATCTCTTTAATTTCAAATTCTTTGAAAATTTGCATTATTCTTTGCATATTTGTAAATAGCATTTGCATAGCATTCCTATTCTTTCATTGAGCTTGATAATTGAACTAGTCCAATAAAGTCGAAGATTGGAGCTTGGTTGGATCTTACTGCACCTAACTGCACTGGAACCTTATGGGAACTAGGTTTAGGGCACTTCAGGTCTATTCAGACTTAATTCTTTGAGAAATCAGGGCTAGGTTCAAGTCACCTCAGTGGACTAACTAGAACTTTTCGAAACACACGTACGACTCTTGCCGACCGTGACCTAACTTGGACACTTGCACCTTTCACTTGGCTCAACTCAGTTGGAGTGGTGAGGGGGTTGGATTTGCCAGTCTGAGACGCACACGGGTGGAAACATTCGTCCTCCTCTAGGGAGGGAAGTGCACCCCAACCTGATCCAATAGCCATGAGGTCTAAAGACAGGAGACTGTGGGTTGCAATAAAGCTTCAAAAGAGGGATAGTCTTCTGGCTCAAGAGGAAAAAGTCTTTATGTAAATGCTGCTGTAAATAGTATGTTGAAAAAAAAAAGAGAAACTCCAAAAAAGTGGACAGGCTTGTAAATAAAAATAAAAATGCCTGCCGGAGTATGTATATATGTTGTATAGAAAATAAGCAAGCTTGAGCATCAAAGTTATACCATGTGAGCCTGCAGTTGGATGACTTGACTACATTGGTCTTGCATCCCAGGATAGGTAGCTACACTGGCTACCGTCCATTCTTTTCTCTACCTCCTCCTCTTGAGTTGGATGCCACTTGAACTTAGAAGGGAATACCCTGCTCCTCGAGGAAAGAGCTGTTGGATTAGGGAATCAATGGGTTGTCATTCTGGAGAAGCTAGTCTCTTTGTCATTTCAGTTGGGAAGAGCCACTATCACTTACACTGTACAAGTCAGCTTCATAGTCATAAGGGTTTGCGTATGATTTAGGCTAGTTCTGACCTGGCTATTGAGGTGATTTGAACCGAGTTCTGTGACTCTCGAAGGCTGTTGTGTTTTAAATTTGGTTCCCTACTAGGTTCCACACACATTTTCACATCAAGGTCTGACCTAAGCTCCAAACTTTGATTTTGTACAGATGAGTTTAATAATCATGATCAATTCAATTTATTCTTTAAATTCTTTATTTTTGCTTTTTCTTTTCTTCTTATTCTTTGTTCTTTTGTACTTATTGCATAAGTGTTTGCTAGGGACTAGCAAAGGCAAGTATAGGGGGTGATGAATCTCCATTTCATCACCTTTATTCTATCATTTTGGCCTTAAAAACCCCAGCAAATGCATGTAAATAGCATTAATTTGTACATAATAGCATCCATTATTTATTGTATTAATTATATATAAAATAAGGTTTTTAATGCCAAAATTATAGAATAAAGAGAAGAAAAGAAAAGGAATAAAATATTGCAAATATTTTATGACCCGAACCTCGAGACCAAGTCCAGAATGGACTTGGTCGACAAGGAATAAAGTAGGGGGAGATAAGGACCAACAGTATAACAAATACCTCATTTATTAATTCATTCATTTATGCATTTTTGACACCTATTTTGTACATAATTATTCATTCATCAAATAAAGAAACTTTATACATGAAAGTTGTAGATAATAATGTAAATAAAATTACAAAATTGAGTTTGTATAAAAATAAGACTTAGTGTACATTTTATACACAAAATAAAAAGCGAAAATCTCAACTTCACAGACCCATATCTTGCAAATAAAAACTCCAAATCACCCAAACTCACCTTTAATTGTATATAGAATTCCAAGAACTATTTTATAAAATTGGTTTCATAATTTTTGGAGTCCATCTGTGGAAGTTAGGTTTTTGGCCCTTCTTGTACATAATACCTGACTAAAATATTCATTTTATTCAATATTTATTATTCTTACAAAATTATATTTTTAGAATTTTGTAGATAATGTATATAATTCATGTACATACTAAAATTATAATAAAACCAAAAATATTTTGTAAAATAAAATAAGTCTATGTAATATATATATGCAAAATACCTATGAGAAGGATGTACATAAATAAAAGGGGAAAACATTCTTTAATTATTTCATTCTTTTATATTTTTATAATAATGTATATATTATATATAACTTTTTAAAAAAATACAAATCCAAAATAAAAACAAATAAAATTCATTAAATAAATAAAATGTATATAATATATAGGTAAACTACCTATAAGTATACCTACATATACATAAACACATTCATTTAAAAATATAAATAAACTCATAAAAATCAAATAAAAATATATTTATACTCATAAAAATAAGTTATAAATTTATAAAATAAGCCAATAAAATAATAAAAGAAAATAAACAAATTAAAAATAGAATACATAAAAATACATGTAAATACATACATATACACATTATTCAAATAAAACTATAGAAAAACACCTCGAAAAATTCAATAAAAATCATAAATAAATACTACATGAAATAATACACATTTTTTATTTTATAAGCAAAAATTAATAAAATCATTTACTCAGCTAAAAAAATCAATTTATAATAAGGTTCCCTGTTTTGGCGTTTAGCGGCTGAGGTGGACCAATCAGGTCCCTCCGCGAGTTGACCCCAGTCAACTTGACCTCCAGCCGCCTGACTTGACATAAACCATCTTTTCCCCCGATTTCTTTCCTTTTTTCTGCTCGATCTATCGCTCCATCAACAACAATCACTTCACGAGATTTGCTCTCCCTTCATGCATGATCCCCACCGATCATTCAGATCCATTGTACATAGCCCCGATTCTTTAATAATCGTCGGTTACTGGGTGTCCCTTGGAATGTATATAAATAACTCATCCCTCCTCCTTGGCCGAATTTGGCCAATTTCATCCCCTTCTTTGAGCTTGAATCAGCTCCTGGTGGAGCCCTCGTGACAGGAGGCGCTTCCCAGCACCTCGATTCAGCCATGGCGGAGGGCAATTTTGTCGCGGTGGCGCTCCGGCGGCCACCCTGCTCCCTGGCGGCCCCCAGGTATAAGAGTTGCGCTTTTCATATTTCTAGGTAGTATTTACTTCCAGCATTTCATTTCTGCAATTAGTTTTAGGTTTCGTCTATTAGTTTAGTGTAGTTTAATGGCTTCGTAGCTCGCCGGAGCTCCGCTCCGGCGAGCTATCCACCGTGTATCCGACTGTGCCCCGACTTGCTTCCACCCTCATTTCGTTCCCCTACGCCTTCTCCACCTTCCAGTCACCTTGCCCAACCGGATTCGCATCTGGATCCGCGAATCGATGCTCACCTCCTCCGCATCGCCGGAGCATCGCCGCCCTCACCCATTTCCCATGCTAACAGCTTCAGTTTTGGGCCGAGGAGCACCGCCTCGAGCCGAGCTTCGTTCCTGTGCAGGTTAGGTGCGCAATGAAGCACCAGGAGTCGAGTTTCAAGCGGGCGGAGGTACCTGGAGCTGTCATCCTTCTTCGAGCTTGTGGCGGCGCTCCCGGGCATCTCCGGCCGACCTACCACCTCCAGCAAATAGAAGACTCTGCCAGGAAGCTTTTGGGACGCTTTGGAGCAGCAATGGTCGACGGAGACGCGAGACATCACCGGAGGAAGCTCGCCCAGGCGAGTGTTCTTCCCCGTTCTTCCAGCCGTCGTCTCTGCCGTTGGATGAAGAGCAGGTCCTAATTTCAATCACAGCCGTTCGATGGAGCCATGTCCAGACCGTCGGATCTCCCACGAGATCTAATCCGCACCGCTCATCGGCGAAGCGTCATCGGCGCACGTGGATGCGCCACGTGTATTAGTGACTCACATCAGCCGTCGGATGAAGCGCCGATTGGGGGTAATTTGCACCTCCAGCCCTCGCCTTTTTTGTATTTAATATTTAATGTTGTAAATAAATTTGCACGTTATAAAATAATTGTAAATTTTGAAGTAGGACCCCTGTGTTTCTTGAAATTGCGTTTAGGTCCTTCCGCGCCTCACGTGCATTCCCACGTGAGGTGCGTGAAAATTGCATGTAACCCCTGACGGTTTTTGAATATTGTAAAATAGTTCTAAAAGTTTTAATTAATGTTTATTTCTATTGGAATTTTTGCACTGCTGCCCCTATAATTTATTTTATTTGCAAAAATACCCCTGTCAGGCTGTTTGAATTTTGTTGCTTTTATCTATTTATTAAAAATACCTAGATGGCTTCTAAAAATCCACAAAAATTAGGATAGATGCTCCATGCCATGCTTGTTCACGCCCATATTTTATTTCGCATTTTTTTGCATTTTTCCTGATTATAAAAAATGAAATAGAAGCCATTTTTGCACTGTCTAAATTAGAAAATACAAAAAAATTAGAAAATGTTTTTGAAAAATTCCAAAAAAATTATATATGGTAGAATTATATATATATTGATATTGAGTCCAGAAATTGAAAAACCCTAAAATTATGAAAAAGAAAATTAAAAAAATCAGAAAGCTCCAAAATCCAACAAAAAAATAGAAAAATCCTTAAAAGACCCCAAAAATATATTTTTCTCTGTTATAATTATCTATATATTATTATTAATGTATTAAAATTAATTTGGGAATTTTTGGAGTTTATTTTATATTTTTAAAACCCAAATTATATTCGACCAATTATTTAGTTCTATATTGTGGACATTTTTGAATTAAAAATACATAAAAATTAGAAATATTTCAGAAAAATAACAAAAAAACATTAGAAAAATATTAGAAAAATATATCTATATATATATATATATTTTAAGTATTTATAAATATATATATATATCTATAGACTATAGTACTCCTCTCTCTTCTTATATATATATCTCTTTATATATATGTCTTATATATATATATATATCTATTTATATTATATAATTAAAAATATTAAAAGAAAATATATAAAAGAAAAATAAAATATAAAAATAAAATAAAAAAATTTATAAAAACAAAAATATAAAAAAATTTACAAAACCCAAAACCCACTAAAACAATAAAAGGACATGAACAATGGATTGAATTAATGATGCTTCGCATACAACCATTCGTCTCCCAGTGTTCGACCTCTACCTGTACTTACACCTATACACATTTGCATGTAGAGTTATAATAAATTTTAACTCCACATTTTTGGATATTCATTGCATATATTATTGTGGGTTAATTGTTGTTTTATTCCGGATTTTGTGTGGTCGACTCAGCGACTAAGTTCACGCCTTGTGAGGAACTTAAGACCACCGATTTCCGGACTAAACAGCCGCCCAGGCATGTGCTCCGCACGTGCCTCGCTCCCCCTCTCTTCTCTTTCCCCCTTGCCACGTGGCCATAGCAGAGCCGTCCGATCTCGGCTGATCGGACGGCCCCTGCCCCTCCTTCAACCTCCTGCACCGCCCAGCCCCGATTCCTCCGCCCCACCTTCGTACCTCCCGCGCCGCCACCCCGTTGACCACTCCGCTATCCTCGCACCTGCCAACCACCCCCGCTCATTCCGCAACTGCCTCACCGGCCACCTCCATCGTTTATTTAAACGACGCACCGACCCCCGACCTTCGCATCCGCCGACTATCCCTTGGTCTACCTCGCGGCGGTGACATCGCCGACGAGCCGCCATTGCGGTGAGATCCGAAGCGGCGACGCTTCGTCGCAGTGCCTCCCGACGTACTGCCTCCGCTCCGCTACCCGCGTCAAGCCACCGACCATCTTTCATCTTCGACAACGACCGACTCCGACACCGCCATCGAGCTTTGCCTACTTCACCGACCAACGCCTCCATCTTTGCCGCAACTCCATCGACAGCCAGCCGCCTCACTCCGACCTTTGTCATCGACAAGCTCCACCGACGCCCCCCTTCATCGACTTCAACCTCCAGGAGCTCTCTGGCCTCCCTTCCGCCTTTGGCTGGGACACCACCTTCTTCAACTCCGCCGCACCTGGGCTGCTCCTCCGCCTCTCAACAACCACGCCCTCCGCCAACAACTTCATCTCCACCTGAGCCCCGACGTCTTTATCGACTCCAGCCAACTCCTCCGCACCGCATCAGAGCTCCGCCGGCCTCCCCTCCGCTTCGGCCGACTCGAGCCACCGCCGGCCAGGCGCATGACCCGAGGCCCCCGCCTCACGTGCAGAGCACGTGGCAGGGGAACGTCTTCAACCGCAGGTCATCCCAGGGGTCACGTGTTCTGCACGTGACCCGCTGGGTCATTTGTAGTAGACCCCTTACCCTTTCGCCTTATCACGCAGAAGTTCCCGCCAATCAGGGGTCACGTGCATAGCACGTGACCTTTGGTGAAATTGCAGTGATGCCCCCATATTAGTGGTACTTACATTTCCATCCTTCTGCATCTTTTTTTAGATTTATTTTATTTATTTATTGCATTTATACCCCTGTACTCCCGTTGCATTTTAGACCTATTCTCTACATTATTTTATTTATCTAAAAATGGCATGATGTTCCTCACTTAATTCTCTACATCTGGACATATTGCGGTTATTTTTGTGATTAACGGTTAATTAATAAATAAATATTTTTCCCATCTTATGCTCTGAAATTTCTAGTTGTTTCACCGTTGCTCTAAAAATTCTCAAAAAATCACATATTGTATAGATTTTTTTCTTGACATTGTGCCCAAAAATCTTTGCATTTGCACGCATATTTTGTCCGTAAAAATCATCTTGCATATTTCACTATTTAATTTTTAATAGGTATTAAACTCCACATTTTCGAGGTCTAGGATTTTTCTAATATCCATTACCTAGTGATAGATCTTAGATAATTTTATTTCTCGAAAATAAGTAGGTTTAATATTTATTATAATTAAATATTGAAAATCATCCCGTTTACGTTTAAAAATTCATAAAAAATTCGTTTTGCATCCAAAAATTCCAAAAAAATTACATTACACTCATTTCATCATAATCTATATCCCGGCCAAGTTTCGTATTTTTCGGACATTGTTTGATCGAAGTTTACATTTTAGTCTTTAAAATAGGCCAAATTTGCATCGTGCATCCCTTTATTGCATTGAAAATTCCAAAACAAAGACTGCCTTGAAAACTGAACACGAAATTGGATAGACATAACTCTAGGTTGTTCCTTTGCCTCCTTGTGATCGACCTTGGGACTTGCCCAAGTAAAATAAATATAAAACCATTGGATTAAAATTGATTAAAAATTTGTGGTTATTTCTTGACTGTTTCCGATCGCCGCCTACAACGAACGACATTTATTATTTTAACACTCGAAGATAAAAACAATCTTTTAACTCGGCGTTTACGGACTCATCATGGGTACTGACCTGGGGTCACGGAGTTGACCCCCGGTCAACGGATGGTGTGGCCTGATTGGGCCACGTCATCCACAAAAAGATAAAACTAAAATAAAAACCTTGTAAATTCTATTAAAAATAATAAATGATTTAATTAATTTTAGGTTATTTAATAGATAATGTTTATTATTTTATAAAGTATTTTATGGTGATTTTTAATTATTTTTTCGAGATTAATAATTACAAGTTTCCTTTTATACCCTTTATAGGTATCTTTATCTATATATTTTATTGTTTTAATTTTATTTTGTGCATTTAATTTATTTATTTTTGTTTATTATTTTATATATTTATAAAGTATATTTATACACTTAAAAATATTTTTATTTTATTTTTCTGAAGTATTTTGTACATTTAATAAAATAGAGGAATATTCAATATATGTGTATTTATAGGTATTATACCTAGGTATTTTATATACAAGTATTTTATTTTTTATGTTTTCTTTAGGTTTTTATTCCTATTTTAATGTACATATATATTATAAATAATATTTACAAAATTATAAAAATATAAAATTTATAAAAATAATGAATAAATAATAAAATGAATATTTTAATCTGTACAAGTATACGAGAGGGGTCCAGAACTCAACTTTCAAACCGTAGCTCCACCAAATGCGAAACCACCTTCATTAAATAGATTATTTAAAATTATATACAATTAAAGGTGAGTTTGACGCGTTTCGAGTTTTTATTAGGGAGATACAGGTCTGGGAAGTTGGGATTCTGGATTTTTATTCAGATCATAACTTTTTATCTGTGCATTATTTTTGAATGAAATCAATTTTGTATTTTTTTATTTAAATATCTACAAATTTCATGTTCAAAGTTTCTTTATTTGAGGTATAAAAAGTGGAACCAAAAATAGGTCCCCAAATGAAAAAGAATGAATGAAATAAAATGTATTTTTGTTGTATTCTGGCCCTTATCTCCCCCTACTTTATTCCTTGTCGACCTAGTAATCAAGATGCCCTTCAGATTATAAAATATTTACAATATTTTATTCTTATTCTTTTCTTTTCTTTATTCTATAATTTTGGCATTAAAAACAGTATTTTATGCACAATTTGTACACAATTGCATGAATGCTAAAATGCCTGAATTAAGCCTATTTACATGCATTTACTAGGGTTTTAAAGGCCAAAATGATAGAACAAAGATCATGAAACGTAGATTCATCAACCCCCCACCCATCTTCCCCCTCCTCATCCTCCTCCTATCCCTCTCCCTCTTCCTCCTCCTCCCCCTCCTCCTTGAGATGACGAAGCTCAGATGAGCATCATGAGACTCCTGCGAAGGGGATCATTGCATGGTGGTTCAAACCTTGCATCGGTAGTTGTGTTCCTCCTCTAGTCCCAACGATAACATAATCATACCCAAATTCTCAAAACCCTAAATCTTCAAAGGAGAGGAGATGAAGTTGACATCCACTACGTAAACCGATTTGACTATATCAAACTCTCGGTTAGCAAGTCTGCTCCCTCTGCCTATCGCCTCCCTAGGATCACTCCTCCTTCTTCGGGAGAGTGGTCATCCTATTCATGTTAAGAGCTCGGATGAACTTTCTTAGGTTGTCTTCTTCACCTTCGAGATTCCCCTTAGCACTTCTCAAGGGCTTTCGACTCTAAGAAAAGATTTGATGGATGACAAGGCCCGCCTCCCACTCCTTTCTCATCTGACTTTCGTGCAGCTTAATTGAGGGTTATGAACAAGAACTTCGCTCCAGGAGCAAGTAGCTTGCCTTGTCAGCTTTGATGCAACCATATAGTTACCAAAGTTTCTTGCACATGTTCATCGATCTCTCCCGGGATGCCAGGATTCAGAGTCTCAACTACAAAGAAACCACTTCCGGGACCGGTTATCTATATATAAAGTGATGGAAAGGGCACCGGAAGAGACTAATCAGCTTGACTGACTTATCAACCCCCTTCCCATATTTTCATCGATTCGCCATATCGAAAGGAAGAATCTGGCCCATACGTATTTGATCCCAAGCAAGAAAGAATCAAGCCTCAGTATCTTTCACTTTCATCTCCCATCCTTCGCATCGATTCACCGACTAGAATACAAAGCTTGGCTCGAATTCAAATGAACGAGATTGCCCCCCTCGACATCCTCTCGTCTTTATTAGAAATTCTCCCCAAGTAGGATTTGAACTTATGACCATTCAGCTGACTGCTCTACCGTCGAGCTCTTGGGGTGGGCTTAAGACATTGCTTTGCAAAATCAACATATAATATGATTGTATCATGGATTTAATAACCCATAACTAAGAATGTAATATCTGGATACGATATGTGGTGGCCTCAGTTCTTCCCCCATTTAAGGCTACAGACCTAGCTTCGTTCACTGAGTCTGTTGAGATCTGTCCTTTCTGGCAAGAGTTTTTCCTGGGATCCTATATCATCTTCTGTGAAAGAGAGTTCAAGATAGAGGAGGAGCCAGGGGAGGAGCAAGGGTGGAGGGAGGAGCAGGGGGTGCAGAGGAGGAGCTGCGGGAGGTACGGGATCCCCTTATACTTAAACTATGCTCGTCCCCGAGCATCTCGACCATGAATGAGTTGGATTAACCCCCGATTGTGTATGAGAATACATGAGCAGATCAGTTCAAGAACTCCCGATTTAATAGATCCAAAACTTCAGAGTTGGACCTAGCCTTAATAAGGAGGTATCTAATTTCTCTAATATTTCAGACTCTCTCTTGTATACATATAAACTAAGGATATGAAATTAAGTGTTGACTACGGTTACGAGAGTAGAGTCACAACGTCACCCGAGGTCCCAGTTCAAGAAATTCTACTAAGGACCCAATCCTCAACACTAGGAAATAAATCAAATATTGCAATCAATCCACCGTCTCTTTAGTTGTCAGGCTTAAGAAATGTCAATGGAAGACCAATTGATGGAGGGCATAGGATTGTGTCATTTCTTCTCTCCCTCTCATTAGAACAAGGATCCTCTCAAGTGTCTTATTAACTCAACACATATTTTTGGTGTTGATCATTGTGTCCGTCAAGAGAAGTTGGAGTCGTCTGCACTTGTTTTCCTAGGAGTACACCGGGGTGTGCCTTTTTTGAGTACCTATCGTACCTTCTACACCCAGACTTGTAGCATTTATGATGCATAGCACTTTTTTGGTGCAAGCCCGACTCCTAGTCCTTAATAGCGGTGGTCCAAGTGGACACTTTGAAATGGTTGGGAGTGCTCGCCTTTGATGGAAGCTCTTTGATATTTGACTTGTAGGTTGAGAGCTTATTTTTAATATTTGTATTTCTTTTCATTCTTTTTGGCTAGTTCCATTGCTTTTTCCAAGAGTTGGCGCACACTGATCAATAATTTTTTTATTTTATCACACCCTGGCACTTAGGTAAATGTCAAGACATTAGCATAAGAACCGTATTCTCGTACTGGCTAAAAATGCTGACACTCAAGTTTCATGAAACCTTCAATGATTTCATCCCATCCTCGAGCATCATTAAATCGAGTCCAAACTTGAATCTCTCATCCCATTTCCTCAAGTGAAATTTCAACTCCTTTCATCATAACCGCATTCGTGAATGTGAAGTGCTGATCATATTCTTAAGGTTAGAGACTAAGCACGCAATGTAGTACGCAAATCTGACCAACTAGGGAAATGTGGATAATCAAGTCAGAGACCCTGATGACTAAGGCTGATTAACTTAAAATCTCCAAACCTCTCAAACCAAGTGTTCTTGAACATCACTGATCCTATGTGAATGTGGAAGTGTTAGGGATTAAAACCAACTCCTTCATCCATTTTTTTTCATTTTTTAAAGACAATATTTACATACTCAAGTTAGACTCATTTAAACATTTTTTTTGAAAAAGAATTTTGAAAGATTTTCAAAACATTGTCACATGAAAAGATTTTTCAAATATTTTTCAAATGATTTTTCACAACAAGTAAAACTCATTTTTCAAACCATTTTCAAAATATTTTCTTCAAAATAATGTAACATAGTAAAGAAAATTTTTCAAACATTGAAAACACTTAGTCCACTTAGTTCAAAAGATGTACACTCTAGCCCAGAAAAATTTTAGATTTGTTTTCAAAATTTTGAAAATAGATCTATGGATAAAGTACATATATACTGTATGTACGGTATACACCCATATACCTAAATTTTGTTATGTCCTCATAGTACTTAGTGATACAAAACCATAGCTCTAATTTAAATAAGAAAGGATACAGGAACTGCAGAGGACACCCCCTATACTTAGGTTAGAAATAACCTAAGTATCAGAAAGAAGGATAAATGAGTAAGAAATTCACGGGGACTTAGGTTCCCCCTATACTTAGGCTGAGGATAACCTAAGTAAAGGGATGAATAAATGAAGCTGGACAGACCTGAGGGGAACAAAGAGGTTAGGATGGATGTATACGTGAGGGAGTGAATCTACAGAGATGAACGGAGCACCTAGGGTCTAGGGGAGAGTGCCGAAATAATCAAGGCTCAATCAATCAAACAATACCCTTTGATTCACCAACTGACACGTGAAACCAACAAGTGTTGGTTATTTATCTTGTCATTTTTATTGGTGATAAAATCATTCTAATTTATGCAAGGATTAATGATATGTCAAATCGAAAATATCCTAAGTAAACAAGGGTGTTGCTCTCCCAAAACATGATTTTAATCCATTTTATTTGTCAACTTGCATTAATAGTCCCAATTATTAACTTTAAGGTTATCATTGTTTTAATGTGATCATAAATCAATCAAACATCGTCTACTACTCATTCTCAATGTCCATTAATCCTAATTGATCAAGCCAGGAAGGGAGGTCGAGAAAAAACCAACGCATATGATAAAATCATAATCTACGCTAAGGGAAAGCTTATAGTGTCTTGAGCTAAATTGGTGAAAAATAAGACTGAATTAAAACCGAATACCAAATGTATGTAAGTCGATGAAAACCACACTTAACATGCTTCTATTAGCGAGGAAGAACTGATTTTATTTTTGGTTAAGTGAAGCGAGATCTATGTGTGTCTCAAATTAGTATGTGTCCTACCTACGATCAAAAACATAGAATAAAAATGTAAAATAGCTTGGAGAGTCGTGTGCCTGATCCTAGGTCGACATTCAAGTGGGACGATCCCTACACAACCACAGAAACCATTGTTCACTTACAATCGTGAGTCGTCAAATGAAGACTGCTGTAAAGACGATTATTACATGCATGAATGAATAATGCGAGACAAAATTTTTCTTTCTTCGATTTTTCTCTCATATTTGCTTCTACGGCTCCACGCAACGGGAGCTCCTGCTCCTTGCCTCCTTGATCACTAAGGGACCCTGCCACAAAAAGCATGCATTAGATACATATTGAAGAATTCTAAAAATGCAAGGCAAACAACAACAAGATCTATAATCTAGAAATTTAACACTTAATCAAATAATAAAAATTTAAATTACACAAAAGATGAGTCGTATCCCCAGCAATGGTGCCATTTGACAAACCACGAATTCAACCCTTTAATCTGATGATTTAATGCATTGTAGTCAGGCTGAATTGGATCCGTTAAAAACCGCTAATGAATCAATCAATTAAATCAAAGCGGTTGATTTTATTTTACTTGGGCAAGCCTATGGTCGAGCTCAAGGACACAAGCCTCTTAAGCACATATCTAGACTCCTAATATTCAGATTAAGTGACGAATTAATAGTTCATAGGTCAAGATGCACAAAGACAAACAATGCAGATAGAAACATGAAACATACTCTTTTTAATTGATTTTTATCTTGCAACATTATGCTAATGTAAAGTTATAGAAATATGCCCTTCCAATCTGATATCAATAAGCAACTAAATTAAGTCAACTTCAGGATCCATTAATTGAAGCAAATTCCATCGATATACTAATTCAAGGCATGAGAAATCATTCACTACAAACTTGACGGCCTTTTGGGACGCTTATGGGGGACGGTCAATGAGCAACCATCCCCTATAGTAGCATCGGGGACGGTTGTCGTATGACCGTCCCCTCTGTCGAGTATTCGCGGCGGTCGCTGCTGACCGTCTCAGTTAATGGAACCTTTGGTGACGGTTATATAGCCGTCCCTTACGAGTAGAGCCCCAGTTTGTTTTCTCTGTACCCAGGCACTTTAGGGGACGATCATAACCGTCTCCTATAGTCCACTGTTGCCGTCACGTATACCAAACATTAGAGGATGGTTACAACCGTCCTCTGTAGTTGGGTATACAGGACGGTTGCATAACCGTCGCCATTGCTTGTGTAATTGGCGCGCTCCACCAAATATCTGTCACCAAAGGGGACGGGTCACTTATAACCGTTCCCGATCATTATTATAGGGGACGGTCGAACGACCATCCCCGATGGTCTTATATCCTCTCAGCTGAATCCATTCCTCATTCCCTTCAACCTGCCTCCGCTCCTGACCTCCCTGCCCTCCTCCCTCCACCACCGGCTCACCGTTGAAGCCTCCCTCCGCCACCCTCCTCCCTCTGGCGTCCTCCTCCCTCTGCCCCCCTCCTACCTCCGCCGCCCTCCTCCGCCTGACGCCACCTCCCTCCGCCGCCCTCGTCCATCCGTCGCCCTCATCCCTCCGTCACCCTCCTCCATCCTCCCCTAGCTCAGCGGCTGACCTCCTCTCTCCCGTTGAAGTCTTTGTTGTAGCCGCGTCGGTCTCATCCTCCCCTAGCCCGTCGACCCGGTCTCCTACTCCCCTAGCACCACCACCGTTTCTCCTCTTATTCGGTTGTGAGTTTTCAATTATTTTTTGTTTTATTAAATTTTTAATTGAAATATGCTTGCTTATGATTGTTTAGAATTTTTAAATAATAACTTAGTGTTTAAGAACAATGAAGTAAATGTAATGTAGTTGTTTATATGCCTAATAGTTTAGTCTGTAGGATCAATAACTTAGTTTTTAGGACTTCTAATGTAATACATACATTCTATATTTGTATGCTTGTCTTTAGCCATGCTCCCTGGAATACACATTAACTTAGTATAAGATGTATACATTAACTTAGCATACATTATTGAAACTTAGGTATGGTCTTTTGTATATTAAAACTTTAAAAATGTAGGCAGAATGGTGTAGAAGTGATTCGTAAGAGATATTGACATTGTAATTAACTTTGGATCTTTACCTTTAGGAAATGGACAAAAGTTGGATGAACAAAAGGTTCAATGATTATCAGACAAATAACAAAGAAGTTATCAGATTCTTAGACTGGACATTTCGATAAGAGTCACTCTATCATATTGTAGGAGGTGAAGGAGATATGATACGTTGTCCTTCCATAAGATGCAAGAACACTCTGACCCAAAAATCGAACCATAGTTTACGAGCATCTGATATTAAACGGGTTTTAGCTTCATTATACGAATTAGACGTATCTTGGTGAAGGAGTTAATTTTGAAGAAGTTAATAATGCCCCAGTGGATACTGAAAGAGATATGTATGAAACAGATGACCGTGGTGCTATGTTTGAGATGATAGGCAATATTCGAGGACATAACGTTGATGAAATGATGGAATCGCTTTCAGATACCTTACATGAAAAGATACAAGATGCAGAAAAGCCAATATGCCCGGGAATCAAAATGTCTCGTTTACGTTTTCTTTTGGAGTTGTTTAAGATAAAAGTGAAGAATCGATGTACAACGGTTATGATGACAGATGTCTTACAGTTAATTAGGACATTATTAAATAATCCTGAAGGTTTTCCAAAGGACTGGAAGGACGGTAAGTCAAGATTTTGCGCACTTGGATTAAACTACGAGAAAATTAATGCATGTCCAAACGACTGTATTTTATATTGGAAGGAATATTCAAACTTAGATACATGTCCTGACTGCAAAAGTAACAGATATAAGACTATGGCTCATGATTCGAAGAGGAAAAAATCAGAGAAGATTTTACGGTTCTTTCCTTTGATTCCCCGATTACAACGATTATATACATATGAAAGAACAGTTAGAAAGATGATATGGCACAATAATATTTAAAAAAAAAGATGTAACTGTTGTTATGCGACATCCGTTAGATACGGAGGAGTGGACGAAATTCGATGAAAGATATCCATCGTTCTCTGAAGAAGTAAGAAACGTACGATTATGCCTTGTTCCGATGGTTTTAATCCATTCGAGACTATATGTACGAATTACTCTATTTGACATGTGATACTTGTTACATATAATCCTCCACCCCGGATGTCGATGGCGTCTTCTTTTTTTGATGATGTCGTTATTGATACCTGGTCCAAAGGGGACAGGTAATGCGATAGATACTTATATGCAACCGTTGATTAATGAACTAAAGATTCTGTGGAATTTTGGAGTGAGCACGTATGACGGGGTACAGAAAGAGTTCTTTATAATGTGTGCTTATTTATTATGGACAATTAATGACTTTCCCACATATGCTAATTTATCAGGTTGCAGTACGAAAGGTAAACTCGCATGTCCGGTTTGTACGGATAAAACACAATCGACATGGCTAAGTGCGAGTATAAAACATTGTTATTTGGGACATCGTCGTTTCTTACCTGTAAATCATAGATGTCTAAGAAGTGAAAATAATTACAAGTTTGACGGACAGTCGTTTGGAAATCGGATAAGTTTGAATCGACGATCTGGAAGCGCAATGTGGACGGAATAAAAAATTTGGGCAACTACTCATTATGTCAATTATTTAAGAGGAAGGTATCCGGTGGATGGCAGAAACAAAGTATATTCTTTTAAGAGCTACCCTACTGGCATACTTTACAGGTCCGTCATAACTTGGACGCGATGCATATAGAGAAGAATGTTATGGAAAATATTCTTGGAATTTTAAATCTTTCTAGTACTGCGAAAGACAGTTTGCGAGCTAGACGTGATCTGATACAGTTGCGTATGCGGCCCGAACTACATCCGATAGAGTCAGAGAATTCTAGAGTAATAATTCCTGAAGTGATTTATACATTATCCAGTGATGACAAAGATAAGATACTCAATTTTATTAAATCAATTAGAGTATCGGATGGATTCTCCTCTCAAATAAGCAGATGTATAAATCTGGTGGAAAGAAAGATATCATCATTAAAAAGTCATGATTGTCATGTATTGATGCAAGTTCATTTCTCATTGGCCATCAGAGGAGTTGTACATCCTGATGTTATGTAGCCACTAATTGAACTCAACCAATTTTTTAAAGTCCTGTGTTCGAAGACTTTAGATCCTGAAGTGTTGTTTCGGCTAGAGACAGATATTGTTATCACTTTATGTAAGTTGGAGCAGCTCTTTCCACCTACATTTTTCGATATAATGGTACATATAATTGTTCATCTTGCTAGAAAAGCTCGAATATGTGGTCATGTACAGTATCGATGGATGTATCCAATTGAAAGATATCTAAGGAAATTAAAAAATATGGTGTTTAATAAAGTTACACCTGAAGGTTGCATTGCCGAGGGATATTTATGTAAAGAATGTATTACATTTTGTGACATATATATGGATGATGGCAAGAGTATTAGATTCGATCGGTTCGAACGAAATAATGATGGTGAGTTGTGGACAGAAGATCCAAACAAACATTGGATATTTCAACAAAATGGACGAGCTATCCTAAAGAGTGCCCATCGCATTATTTCAAACGATGGAAGAGACCTTATTTATTACTATATTTTGATGCAATTATATGAGGTTGATTCTTTCTTTGAAGAGTTTCAGTCAACAACCACTAGGAAATCAGACTTTCTTAAATGGTTCAGGGATAGTATTGAACTATTTAAAGTTACAAAAGATGAATGGGGGAGAACAAATCTTGATATTATCCACAGGAGTCCATACTCAATAGTAGTATCACATTCTGGCTATATCGTTAATGGATTCAGATTTCGAAAAAAGTCAATTGATGAAAATAAAGCAACACAACTTTCTGTAATATTACATGATGGACAATTCATTATTAAAATTAATCATCAAAGTTTAAAGTGTCAAATAAGAAATTAAGTCATACCATTAGAAAGATAATGAAACTAGCTTTGAAACGAGATTGAAATCAACTAAAATGAAGCTCAGATGCTCAAGATATTAACAAACGAGTCTAGGGGCATAAACACGAGAAAATATGAAAATAAATAGGAAAAAACAGGTCCATGGAAGGAACTAATTATAAATACGTAAAGTCGCGAGGCCTTCCCTTTAATTTACCCACATGTGCGAGGGTAAAAATGTAATTATTGAAACTCGGAGGGGGTCGATTGCAATTTACCCTAGGCACGCATGGTAAGCATGTGATATGATGACCTATCTGAAAATTGGAGAAGCTGGCAGGACCTCCCTGTAAATTGCCCAACCCTCACGTAACCTAGGCACGTGGGACAAGGCTAGTGGTCGACGTAGGCTCAGAACGAGGCTCGGGTACTGGCTCAACTTCGGGGTGAGGCTAGGGAGGCTCGGGTGCCCCGAACCTGTAGGCCGGCGCTGACGCTCGAAGTTGATGACGTGGCCTCCTGTGGACCACCCAATCATGGAGATTGGATGGTGGTTGTTACTACACAGGGAAGGCGACATGGCTGAATAGGGGCCGTTGAATGAGCACTGGGAGGGTGCCATCCAACGATACCTGTACGGTCTAGGACTCCTTCTTCTGTCGTGGGCTGGCGGCGATCTTGGGACTCCGACGAAATGCTTGGCGCTCCGCTGTGCTCCACCATTTCTTCTGAAGGTTCGAGATGATCCACGATAGCCTCGCAAAGAAGTCCGGGACTTGATGTCGGAGTGGCTGGACTCTCCGATCGAAGGTGCTCCGTCGGAGGTATTGATGGAGATTGGAGCATAACCTGCGGCTCCGACCATCGAACCATATGATACCTGCAATTGTTAGTCTAATAGCCGAAGCACATGCATGATGCGAAGTGGATGAGATGGGGGCCGTGTGGGGGCAAAAAAGATGGTGGCCCGGTCGTCTTCTCCGACGAGCTTGGAGAAGAAGGAGGCAGAGTGGTTTGGGGTTGCGGAAGAGCGAGAAGGTGAGTGAAGGGGAGCGCGTGCATGGGTGATGCGTGGTGAAGCTAAAGAGATGACAAGTGGAGGAAGAACGTATGAGCTGAGGCCTAATTAAATAGCATAAATTCAATGAAAAAGTAAAGAGAGATCGAGAGCACTTACCTGGAGAACTGGCAGTTCGAGGGTCTGGGCGTGAGCTTCTAGGCGAAGCACTGGTTATCGCTGGACTCCGTCAGCCACGCGGAGCAGCTCACCGACGGTCGAGAGACGAGACCTGGCCTACCATGGCCAGGGATCGACACTGGGGTCGACGGAGATCTTTGCACCCCATTTCATCTCCTCTCTATCACAAAGGGACGGAGGGATGCTGGGTCGTGACCCACGTACTAGTGGATGAGGTGATTTTGCGGCGGCGAGGGTCTATTTGAAAGAGGAAGGTCGAGATCCTGGTGGTGGTCATCATGGGTTGAGAGGGGTGTGGAGTGAATGAGAGGGAGACGTGGGGACCTAAACGACCTGCGAGGATCATGGAGGAACCAGCTTTGATTGGGCGTGGTTGTGGAGACGAGGGGAATGTAGAGGAGGTGATGAAAATGGGAAGGGGGCGAGGTGTGCGGAAAGGTGATCGTGGAGAGAGAGGGGGTCTGGAGGAAGGAGGTGAGTCTCTTACCGTTGGATCTCGTGATCCAATGGTTGAAAGGTGGGAGCGCGTGAGTGGCTCGGATCAGATCGATGAAGGAAGCATCGGACGATGGTGGAGGGCGACACGTGTCGTGCATAGAGACGGGCGGAAGCAAACGATCCATATTCAATCTGAATCACGATCTTAGGGTGGAGAGATGTGGGCACCAGCGGTTACGATTAGAGTATTGTGGAGGTAATCGAGCGGTGCTGGATGGCAGCATGTGGTAAGAGGGGAAGTGGGCGGAAATGAATGGGTAAGATGGGATCACCGAAGTCGGATCGAAGGGCTGGAAGCGTGATGCCTATGTGCGGTGGAGATTGAAGATCAAGAAGGAGATATGATGGTGGAGAATGGAGTGGAAACGTGCGACCGAAATGAAGGCACATAGGGGGATCAGACGACGGTTGGAAAGGACATATGATGCAAGGGCAATGGGCCATGTGGATCAACTAGAAGGAGCCACGTGGCCCAATCAGGTTATTCAGAAGAATATCACAAAAAAAGAGAAGAAAAAGGCCGAATTTGGAAAACTCAAAACATGAAAGTTGTAGATCTCGCCGAGATCTACAAGTTTCATATTGACCAAAAATGCAAAAGAGGTCAAATAAAGGGAGGAATATTTTTGTGAGCGTTTTGTGGGTATAAAAACAATACGATTTTGCTTTTGTCATTTTTTTTGTATTTTTAATTTATTTCAAGACTCATATGTATACAGCTTTTAATATGGTTTTTATTGAATCCAATTTAAGCAAAGGGGTTAATATCTGCAAATTAATATGATGAAACTGAGGTTCATCAGGGGGAGGAGGGATGAGTAAGGGGTGGAGGTGGTGGTAGAGGAAGAGCTGGGGGAGGAGCAGGCACAAGGCGAAGAAAGGAGCATGGGGGAGCTCGGGGGGATGGAGGGGCAGAGCATGAGCTAGGGCAGAGGGGGAGGCACATGGGTAGGGGGAGGAGTTGGGGGGCAGGGGGAGGAGGCTATGAAGAAGGAGTAAGAGGTTGGGGAGGAGAAAGAGAAGGGGAGGAAAAGGAAGAAGATGGGGGAGGATGAGGAAGAGGATGGGGATGACTTTCCAGTCCTCTTTTTTGAATTTAATTCCTCTTGTGCCCCCACAGTTAACGTCCATATGTGTTGGGTATGGATGGCCATTAACCTGAGGGTCACAAGTGATAGAATGATAAGAAGTCAGGGGCACAACTGATATTCTCAAAAAGGGAGGGACGTAACTGAAATTGCAATATCTCAAAGGATCACAACTGATAAAAATCCTATAAATTTTGGTCTCTTGAGCTCTGTGTTTGGTCCTTCTACAGTCCCATCATTGCCAAACATCCATCAATAGTTGAAAATATCGACTCCTCAACATTGCATGGGCTTCAAAGCCACGACCTTTAGCTTTGACATTATATGTGGAATCAACCAGCTCGAGGCCACCCTTCTCTTTCTCTAGATTACTATTATAGAACCCTAAACATAGTGCACATGTAGTAATAATAAAGTGCGGCAGTGGGTTATAACTAGTGGGGCTACCCTAGACAACTTGGGTTTAAGTATTTTGGGATGTGGTCAAGGGCTCGAGTTGGACCCAACCTCAAAAGTTATTTCGACTAGCATCCTTGATAACGGATTAAGTCTAGGGTCAAGAGATGTCGCAAATGGTATTAGAACAGGTTTCTTCTAATAGTGAAAAATGTTACTTGATAGATAGAGCCACCCCTGTCAAAGAATAGGAGGGAAGGACTATCCAAGGGGAAGTAACCACCACTATTACAAGAAATGAGTGAATGTCCATTTGGCAATGACGACATTGTAGCAACCCAAACATCGATCATTCCAAGAAACTCTCCTCATTTAAAGGCTATGACCTCCTCGAGATCGCCTAGGACTTCACTGCACCATGTTGGTCACTTGAACGCGATGGAGGCGGGGCTTCACCACTACAATGGTCAGGAAGGCGTTCAACCTATACATTTAGCGGTGCACAAGGGATTGTGGGCTATATGGAAGCTGTAGAGGATGGCTGAAATGAATATGAGTTTAAAAAATAAATATGGATTTATAAATAATATAACACTGAGTTGTAAAATATAACCACGAGTTATAAAAAAATAACATAGTCATAGTTACATAAACACTAAGTTTTTTTTAAAATACACGAAGTTGTGAAAAATAAAACAAAGTTTCAAATATAACTATCTATTTGTAAAAATTAAAACAAACAAGAAGTTGTAAAATAAACATTAAGTTATGCCACTCAGGATATGTCACCACGGCTTCCTAGCCCGTGGAGAACTCGACATTTAGATCAAAACGTTTAGCTAGGTCTAGATACAGGGAATGATGAATATTCAAAGTTCATGGTTATTACAGACAAGCTTTGGAAGCAAAAGGTGCAATGGAGTGATAATAAGGGATTGTATTGGGTGGATAAGTGTATGTGAATGATGAAGAGAGAAAAGGGTAACAGAGAAGAGGAGATGAAGAAGAAAAGAGTAACTCCTCCCTCAACCTCTCCAGCCTCCATCTTGATGAATATCAGATTCATCACTCTAAAAAGTGACTAATTAAGCTCAAATCCCCAAAATTCATTGGCATTTCTTCATTTATTCTGCATAATTAGCACTCGTGCATGTATAATTAATAATTGTATTTTATCGCTCATTGTTGCACATAATAAGAAGCCAAAAATCCCAGTCCAATTGATCTATAAAATAGCCTAACTTCTCTGATTTTTAATTAATTCATACTAACTCCAAATGACCTGAAACTACTTCCATTGTATATATATTACTAACAAAATAAAGGGAAAATACAAAAAAATCACTAGCCTAAATAAGTGGACCAGAAATATAAAACCTAATTCCACGATTTCCGAACTAAAATGTTGATATCTTCCTCATACAATGTCCGATTTGATCCTACTTACTTTTTTAACATTCAATTACCTTCAAAACAAGACCAAGTTCAAGTGAATCGGAGCTCATATGTGAAAGTTGGGTTTTGGGCCTCTTTTGTATATTTTGTATTTTAGCAGTTTTTGACCTATTATTTTATGTACATAAATAATCCATTTTATTTTATTTATTTTTCATTTATTTTCTTTGACAAAATTTTTATTAAAATGCGTAAAAATCCAAATCCAAAATGAGCTTGAAATTAAAGAAACTAACTGAGTCCAAGTTCTCACTAACAGTCTGTACAAAAGTTGCCATTTTCGTATTTTATTTTATTTCTTCACTTCTTAATTATTAAAAATCCAAAAAAATTAGATTATTATGTAGATATCTATCTTTGATTTTATCTTATTTTTTTGGATTTTATCAAGTTTAAAAATAACAAAAAATATTAAACCTAAAAATCAAGGTATCCTATGTACACAGAGTACCCCACAAATATCACTTTTGTGCAAATGATTGATTTTGGTTTTGGTATCATCATGAAAGTTGTAGATCTCGTCGAGTTGTGCAATGTTTGTGAAGAAACCTTTTGGATCCAAGTCATTTGATATTTATTTTCGATTTATCTTTATAATTTATTTTCAAATTTTCTTCTCGGTCGATCAGACGACGGCCTGTGCATCCTCCTCCTCCCGCCCACTTTCCCAATCAGGTGACACCACTTAGGCTCATCCCTGCAAATCCCGTCGCCACCCCACGAATCTCGTCAACTCCGACCGTCGCCTTCCCCTTTTGGCCAAGGCACCGCCACCGTCCCTCTTCCAAATTAACCCACAGATCTCCTTTCCATCGTCGTCCGCCCCTCACGCTCTCACCTTCCATTTTTTTGCGCGGCCAACCCCTCGATTTTGCCAAATCGTCGGTTAATCGATTGCCTCTTCATGATTCCCCTTCCCATTCCAATCATATCCCATCCCCGATTCCCTGCCATCTCCGACAAACTCCTCTTCTCCTATAAATCGCAACACCTCCCTCTATCAGTGTTCAGGAAATCGGCCGAGTATACCGCATACTCGGCCGTATACTCGTATTCAGTAGCCTTGGCGCACTGAGTATGGTCAAATCGTCATCTAGGCGGGTCAGGCCGCATACTCGGCCGAGTATGCGGTATATGCGGCCGTTTATGCGGCCGATTTTCGAATAAACTTTTTTAAAACCTTAACCTAAATTCGGACATCCGACTTAACGCTCTTTCAATTGATGTTTTTGCTCACTTGACTCTATTATCCCAATAGTTTTGTTCCTTGTACCTTCAATTCTTTATTATTATAATCAAGAATATACTATTTAGAGGTTATTAACATGATATTAAAAATTTATTTATATTTTTAATAATAAAAAATACCAAACCGCATAAAACTGCATACTCCCCGCATACTCTCCCGCATACCGCATACTCTCCATGCAGTGACCCCTCCGACTGAATACCGCATACCGCCTTCCTGAACATTGTCCTCTATAAACTTCAACCGCCGATACGCAACAGAGACGGGAGCAACCTCCACTGGAGGTGATAGATCTGGCGTTGCCTCCAAAGCCTGTGATGAGATCCGGTCAACTTTGGCGGTTGCAGCTCGTGCCCCCGCTGTGCAGCTTCTCGCTCCGACCTCTTCGCCCCGTCGAGCCACCGACCACTTATGCCTTCCACCTTCGCGAGTCTACCACTCCCTAGTCACAACTCAGTCATCGACCTTTGGCCGTGGAGCTCGCACCTTCATCCTTGCCTCCACGCCTATGCGATTCTAGTACCTCCATCATCTATTCTTCCATGATGCCTCCTGGCCGGAGCCAGGAGCCTTCTACTTCGACTCCGTCGTGTACATCTCAGCCAGAGATCCATTCTGCCGCACCACCAGCAACCGCCAAGAAGTAAGAGCCCGACCACCACTTCATCTGCTCTACCGCTTCCACCTCGACGTCGCCGCTCGTGAGCCACCAGAGGCAAGGCTCGAGGCCCTCGCCATGTGCGTCGCACGTGTGTTAGGGGAATGTCTGCCACCCCCCACATGATCATCACGTGTGCAGTGACTTTTGCGTCTGAAGCCCCTGGAGATCCATCGATTCACGTTCAGATCCAGCACCCAGGGTTCACGTGTTACGCACGTGACCACTTGGGTAAATTGCAGAGTCCTCCTTTGAGGCTCAATCATTTCTAGACAAGTCCGCCATCTTGCAGCACTTGCCCCATGGGATTTTTGCAGAAACACCTGTTGGAGCATCGATATTTACACTTAAGTCCCTATTCGACCATTTTTTTAAAAATTTAATTTGTAGTTAAACTCCTGACTTCCCTCTATAATTTGAGCTACATTATTGCATTTTTATTAGTTAAAAATTAGCATGATGTTCTACAATTAATTATCTACATTGTGGCATGCTCATCATATTTTATTGCTTGCGTTAATTAATGATTATTTTCTTGCAAAAAATTGCATATTTTACCCAGTATGTGCTTAGAAATTCATAACTAATTAACCGTTGCTTTAAAAATTTCCAAAACCCATGGATTATAGGATTAATTGTATTTAACATCATGCCTAAAAAGAATTGCATTTGCATGCATGGTTTGCTCTATAAAAAATATTTTAGAGATTTCAATCTTTAATTTTTAATAGGTATTAAATCTCGTGTTTTTGAAGTTTAGGATTTTTCTGAGATAAATCACCAGTGATAGATCTTGGATAATTTTATCCTTTGAAAATAAATAGGTTTAATATTTATTATATATTGAAATTCACATCGTTTAACTCAGCCATGGCTGGTCCCAAGCCCGGGTAAATGAGGAGGGTTGCGCGTTAGGTAGCCGACAGCCAGCGCAGGAGAGATAAATTCGTAAATAGTGTTCTTAAAGTTCTTCTAAGAACACTATTTATGAATTTATCTCGAAACCGTTCGGATCTTTTAAACATGGATATAAGCAAATATACAGATTTCGTTGGGGCGGTCTGAGATTGACCCAAGATAGATCTGAATGGAGGCGAAGAATCCATGTAGCCGATCCTACTTAATTGTGGGAAAAGGCTTTGTTGTTGTTGTTGTGAAATTCACATCGTTTGTATTTACAAATTCTTTAAATATTCATCTTGCATCCGAAAATTTCAAAAAAATTAGAGTGGGTTCATTTCATCATATTTTTTAGTCTCTAAAGTTGGCTACATTTGCATTTTGCATTCTGAAATTGAATAAAATACCAAAAACATTCTGCCTTGAAAACCGTGCATGAAAGTTGATAGACATAATTATAGGTTGTTCCTTTGCCTCCTTAAATTCAACCTCGGGACTTGCCCAAGTAAAATAAACATTAAACCACGCCGATTAAAAATTGAATAAATTATTATGGTTCTTTCTTGATCAATTTAGAATTTCCTCCTATAACGAAACGACAAATTTAAATGATAATTCACGCAAATTAAAGTAGGGTTTTCGCGGACTCGTCAGATGGCGTCGTTGCCTGGGAGGCAAACGATTTATATTTTGTCTAAATAATTAGTGCTTCGTTTTTCCATAAATTTGGGTAGTCTGACTCCCGAATCTTCATTGTAAATTTTCCATTTTTTTCTTGCATTTATTTTTATTTTTTGTTATCAGCATTTATTTTCTTATTTTATTTTTGATTAATTTTTGTGTCACTCTCTTACATTCTCTCTCTTATTTTTTGTACGAGGTACCCAATGACCGTGAAATGGTTCTCTTGAAATTGACGCATCTTCATCGACTTCCAATCCACAATAAAATTAAGATCGAGTCGAATCGTGAGAGAGCGTGGAGTCTGGGATTTATTTTTCTGCAATTTTAATTTTTGTAATTAATCACTCATTTATAGCAGTATCCGTTTGGACTCTCACGTGTGTAATAAGACCTTGAACTTATTTTGTGGTGTTAACTTGTGTGGCTCGTAGGTTAGACTTGCACATACGGCTATTAGAGTTGCTAGGATTTTATTGTGTGTGATCGTAAAACCGAGGACCACACTTCACTTAATCAAGACGCACATTAGATCGTTCAACTTAGTCAAAAATTTGAACTCATTTCTTCATAGTTAATATAACTTTTTGCTAGGTGTGATTTTGTTGGCTTGCATTCATATAGAATAATTTTGATTCTTGTATTGCATCCCATGGAGATTGTGATGAATCACTGTAAGTCTTCTATCTGAGCATACATCATTGTTTAATGTGCATCGGCTTTTCCCGAATTTTCTCCTTCCCAATTTGTCATATAAAATTTTAAAGGAAATTGGGACTGGATGGTAGACATGCATTTATACTCACCTAATTTTTCACTGATCGTCTAATTAAAATTGGAACTACTAAACAAGGCCGACTTTAATTAACTTATAACATGAATAATTTTTAAGGGAGAGCAACCCCGACCTTGGGTTCATTTATTTGCCCGAGTGAGCGAGAGACGACACTTAAGGTTAGAGCCCAGCTCCGGAATCTTCGTTCAAACTACTGATTCTATACAAACGATTAGCTACTTCTCAGTGAGGAAATAACAGGTAGCCCGTAAACGATCTGGATTTCCTTAGCAGAGTGGGTGGTTTAAAGGACACCATATAAGGCTTCATCCTTAAGTAACGGGTAGCCGTTTTGCGGTCCATACTTACACCCATACTGGTTGAAAGTAGGTGCAACTAGTCACAAGAATTCGGGTCAGTCTTTAAGAAAATTTCTGGTACCTAACAACTTGTTAATTATTTTCCAAGATTGACTTATCACCGACTAAAATTGAAAAGGTAAATTACCGAACTCTTGCGGCTTTATTATGTGAGTTGGTGAACCTAGGGTTTGATTTGTGTTTGCATTGGTGTGCGTGAACTGATCTTTAATCTCAAAAACCGCACACTTGTGCCATCTATCATGACAACTCATCCTCATTCTTCAAAGATGACGAGGCATTTGTCCGAGTATCCATCAAATCTATACTATGAAAATGAATTCATCTCGGTCAAACCAAAATTATCTAAAACCACTTTTAACAGGCATCATCCAACTTTCACAGGAGACTCTCACCCACAAATAGATCCAACCCTCTCTACAAATCCGATCTACTCCATGAATGACAATCCTTTATATTCAGATCATACAAACAAACATCCGACTGAGGTCTCCACTTCTTCTCATATCAACCCTCTATATTCTGATCATACATTCAATCCTTCATACCATGTAAATGTCAATCCTTCATTCGTGGGAGGCTTTAACGACAAGATGAATCTGATCGAATTTAACACTTCTTAACATCTTCCACCTCCCCCACCCTTGACCACAAATGATCAACTACCATATTGGATTAACCCATTTCTCGTCGAAACTCATGAACCATTTGAAGATCAAATCCTTTTTGAGACGAATGACGGGCCGAGACAACAACTCCAACTAACTTCAATCTCTCCTCACCATATTATTAGAATAGGTCAATACTTCACAAATCCACAATTCAATTTGACCATTGGGAATAAAATGGAAATCCGAATAGTTCACGAAGATTGGCCCACACCTGATAATCTTCCATCTTGGATTAACCATGACAATCCCATCTTCAGATATGACACTCATACAGAGGACTAGATTGATGATATCGACACACATAAACCATGTATGTTGACTCCACAGTATAAGGATCTGACCAATCATGACCAAAGGAATGGACTCTACTCAAATCAACAATACATGCCTGAGTCACAACATTTTGAGTATGCAACCTATAGATTCCCTCCGAATCCTCTGCTTGAGCAGACTACTTCCATGATTTTCAAGAGAAAATATCAGAGGATAACAAATCAGGACATATTTTGAGAGGATCTTCTCCCATCTCATACTTGAAAATGGAAGATGTAATGACTGGATCTCAAACTTAGGAAACCACACAGATTGCTCACATGATTGATCCTGAAAATTCTTTGGAGGATGACATTGCGAGGATAAGTAAGAGATATGAATTAATAGAGGAAAAATTCAGAAATTTCACTGACCAACTAATTTCATTTTACGGAATCTCGGGTATGAAAGTGGAGGATGAAATAACTGAATCTAATGTTGAGAACCCCGAGGATATTCAGAAACCCATAGACTATGTTCACCCTAGGGACGGCTCTGACAGTGACACTTCTGCATATTATTCCCCTAGGAATAACTCTGACTCTAACTCGCCACATAAATACCCCTTCTCATCTACGGAAAGCACCACACCATCACACCACACAAAAAACACCAAAAAATTGAAATATTCAAAAACACTCAAAAAATCGAAAAACCAGAAAAATACATAAAAATTGAAAGTGAAGATGACTTGAAGAATTTAGATCCTGCTCTAAGGGAAGCACTGGAGAAAAGATTGATTTTTGAACTTCCTTTGATACAGGCCATTGAACACTTCCCCGACCTTAAAAGATTTGTAATGAGCAAATTAATGATGAAAAAGTCGAGCAGGACCAGAACAAAGATCAAAAGACATATCTTGTCAGTGGCCACCTCCTTGGTGTTGAGGAGAAAAACCAAGAGTCGCATAGTGAAACTGTTGCTCAGATTTGAATGTGGAATCAAAGACACAACATTTACCCATGCTCGTATCGATGACGACTCACCAATTAATATCCTTCCGACCTCTGCATTTGACAAGCTCAAACTCAGACCTATCAAGAAGATATGAGAGATCGTTTAACTAGCTGATCGATTAATAAAGCAGACGAGAGGAACCATTTCAGTCATCATTACATTCCAAGGTGCTCCGTTCAAAGTGGACTTCACGATCATTGATATTGAGCATCAAGGAAAATTTACCCAGTCTCCAATCATTCTCAGAAATCCATTCTTAGCATTGGCTAAGGCAATTATTGAGTGCGAGACTCGGGAAATAGATTTTAGAACATTGAGAGCAATTCGATCTCACCCAATCTTTGATGAAACATGATATTTTGAGGCAACCAACGAAGCCATCGATAGCTGTAACCACCAAGCGGTAGACGAGCCCTGCCCCACTGCTACACTTGAGATAACTACTATTTAAGAGACTATTGATTTAGAGACTCATCCCATTATTCCATTTCCTGCTGCTCTCACCATGGGAATGACTTCTTATATGATCCTGAGACATATGCATGGTCGCATACTGAGTCAGACAAAATCTCCTCTGACTACTTTGATCACATCAAGTCAATTGAGAACGAATATGCGGGAGGTGCACTAACTAGTAGTTCAGAGACTCTCCCCACTGTTCTGTTTCCTGTTGCTATCACCATGAGAAATGACTTCTTATATGATCCTGAGAAATATGCATGGGTGCATCTTGAGTCGGCTGAAATATTCTCTTACCAACTTGACCAAATCGATCAGACTCAGAAGTGCACCAACAATAAGAAAAATAAGAACAAATACACAACACGTACACTGACCAGGGAAAAAAATTTCAATGATTATTCAGTAAGAGACTCCATTATCAGCACCTCACTCCCAGGACCAGCACCTTCACAGAAAACACAAAACAAAATGGCTGCTCCTTCATCTAAAAAGAAAGTCGCCTTCGACCTTCCGGAAAAGGAATCGCCTGATGATTCCTCACCATTTCCAGACAAGGTAATCTACATGAGTGAGGCCTGTTTGGCAATTCTAAACCCTATCTACGCAAGGATCCAAACACCAATTCCCATTGAACGACTCATGCTCCTCACTATTATTCATCCAAAGCCGATTCTCCTAGTCTCATTAAATATACTAGAATAATTTCGTATAGGCTGACTGAGACTGGTGCTTCTAAGTATTCATCACCCGAGGACGAATCGCTTGATCCCAAGAAGGAACAAATTCTGAGAAAACAACTAAAATAGCTTAAGAACAAGAATATCTAGAGTACCTCCACCTTCAAGTATTTTTCCTATGAGGATAACTCCGACGACGGCTAGATTTCATCTGATTCATACGCTTCATCTAATCTCCAGCATGATTTTCCTGAAAATAACACTGATGATGGTTGGGACTCATATGCTTCATCTTCTTCTTATCATTATGATATCCCACCTTAGGCTCACAAAAGGATCACCTGAAAATCGCCTTAATCATCGGCTACCCTCCCTCCATCCCGACCCCATCGATCTCCTTGTACATCTTCTTCCTCTACTTAGGCCAACTCCTAAGTATAGGGGAGACCGATGGCATATATACATACCATTCTCCTCATCATCTCCTTCTTACGATCACCCCATTTCCAACCTTCTTCCATACTTAGGCTAACCAGAGCCTAAGTATAGGGAGAACCGATGCCTATCTGGATATACTCTCCTCATTCAAATCTCCCGACCACCTCAGTTTTGCTCTTCTTCTATACTTAGAATATTCACTGTCTAAGTATAGGGGGGCATGACGACTTCTATTGTTTTTTTCTTTTCACTCTCTTATGCTTAGCCCGAGCTATGTCTTCTCTACACTTCTTGTACTCTGAGGATACAACACTCACTAAGTATAGGGGTGTGTGTATATACAAAAATAATGTACAGATAAAAAGTTATGATCTAAATTAGATTCCAGAATCCCAACTTCCCAGACCTGTATATCTCAAAAAAAACTCGAAAGGCATAAAAATCACCTTTAATTGTATATAATTTTAAATAAGCTATTAATGAAGGTGGTTTCATATTTTGCGGAGCTATGGTTTGAAAGTTAAGTTTTGGACCCCTATTGTATACTTATGCCAATTAAAATATTCATTCTATTCATTATTCTTTCATATTTTTATAATTTTGTAAATATTATTTATAATATATGTGTATATCAAAATAGGAATAAAAACATAAAGAAAATACAAAAATAAAATACTTGTATAAAATACATAGGTATAATACCAATAAATATACCTATAAAGAATATACTTCTATTTATTTAAGTGTAAAAAATACTTTAGAAAAATAAAATAAAAGTATATTTAAGTTTATAAAAATAAGTTATAATTTATAAAATAATAAACCAAAATAAATAACTTAAATATACAAGATAAAAATAAAATATTAAAATATATAGATAAATATACCTATATAGCCTTTAAAAGGGAAATTGTTATTTTATACCTCGAATAAATAAATATCATAATAAAATACTTTATAAAATAATAAACATTTATTTATTAATAACCTAAAATTAGTTAAATCATTTATTATTTTTAAATGAATTTACAAATAATATTTCCAAGGCTTTTTCCTGGTTGATCCACGTGGACCAACCACGCCTGCCCGTCTGCTCCCTGTCAGACTTGCTCGCGACCCTCTTTTCTCGATTTTTTCGCCATGAATCCGTTGCTCGAGGAAGAGTTGACCCTTCACGAGATTTCCTTACTGTAGCTCCATGATTTTTGCCGGGTATGTAGACTGCCCGAGATCCGCTTCGTTCGTTCTGTATCACGCCTCGAAGAGTGCTCCAACACCACGCCATTCGTTGTATAGAATACATCAACTGCCTTTCTCCCATTTTTTGGGAGTCTCTTTTGGCCTCCTTTCCTCTCGCCTCTTGCGCTCAAACAGATGTGGATGGTGACAGCATCCACGCCAGTCATCTAGGGTGATCGAGGGGAGCGGTCTTGAGTGATCTCCGTTATCTCCGTCGCACGCCGGCGTGATGGTCCATCTCCTGGTTTCCCGTCCGGTTGAGGATGTTTTTATTTATATTTCTTTGCTCGTTATTTAGTTGTAGGTCTAGCTTTAGTTCTAACTTTTTTATTGCGAATTTTATCTACCGCTTTAGCATAGATCTTCATCCAAACACCCCTTGCCGGAGCCCTTGAGCTTCGGCCACCACCGTTCCACCGCTCCATCGCCTCCCTTCCGCCAATAAAAGCTGGGTCTTGTTCCCTCTTTGCTGTTGTGTCTTTTCTTGTCATTTGCAGGACCCGAAGGAGGCTTCTAGGCCTCGAAGATCATCACGGACAACCCCCAGGTCTGCCAGAGTTCACGAGACCTCCTGGGACCTTCCAAAGTTCTCCGGAGCCTTTTGAAGGATCCTGGGAGCTTCACCGGAGCACAGGAGTATGTTGATGCTATCAGCGAGGCTCGGGGAGGTCGAAAGCAGAAGTACCCTCGCTTTCAAACTCGCCACGAGCGAGTTCTTCAACAGTTCTTCCACATTCGTCAAGCGTCGTTGGATCTTGATTCTCCGCCCAGTTTGTACAGGAGCCATCCGATCTCCCCAAGCATCCACTGTTTGATCACCAGGGGAGATCTGATTGGGGCTCTCCATTTCCGAACCGTCATCGTCTGACGTGGGGCTGACACATGTATTAGTGAATATTTATCTACCATCTGTGCACGCCGAAGTTTTGGGTATTTTGCCAGATATACCCTGAGCAATTTTGTATTTAAATATATATGCCAAAACTTTCATCTGCAGTTTGAAATATTTTGTAAACTTTGCATTTTAGCCCCCCGCGTTTTAGTAATTACGTAGAGGTCCTTGTTAGGTCACGTGCCAAGTGCACATGACTTTGGCAATTTTGTAGGGGGCTACACCTGGGCATTTTTTGTATTAATATTTAGCCCTCAAACTTTCATATTCTGTTACAATATTTCTGGCAATTTTGCATTCTGCCCCCCAAGATTTGGCATTATTACCTTTTAGTCCCTGCCAAGTCGCGTGCCCTGTGCACGTGACTTTGGTGATTTTTCAGATATTCCCTGGCAGCTTTGCATATTTAGGATTAGTCCCTTAATTTCTGTAATTTGTTACATATTTTCTGGAAAAACTACATTCAACCCCCTAGACTTTGGCTTAATTACAAAAATACCCCTGCTAGAATGTAATTTTTATTTGTTTCCTTTATTTATTTCACGCATCTCTAAAACTCAAAAAAATCTCTAAAAATTAGCATAAGTCCCTATTTTATTCCTCTTGCATGACATATTTTTATTTTACATTTTTGCATCTGCTAATATTTATAAAAAATCAAAAACTTACATTTTCATCCCTGTTTGCATTATAAAATACGAAAATATAAAAACTTCTTAAAAAATCCAAAAAAAATTATATTTGTTTATTTTAGTATATTTTACCTTCAGACCAAAAATCACTAAAAAATATAAAAGAAAACTCATAAAACTTACAAACCCTAAAATCTTTATAAAAATATTGAAAATTCCTGAAAAATCCTAAAAATCCAATCTCTGTTTTTGAATTTTCTTTATTTTATTATCTTTATTTTAAAATTAATTTGGGGAATTTTTGTTACTGTTTAATATTTTTCATCTCCATTTTAATTTCGACTTTTTAATTTATTCAATGTTTTTAGTATTTTTTACTTTTAAAATATCAAAACAATTAGAAAAAATATAGAAAAATCACAAAAACATTAGAAAAATATAAAAAGCACAAAAAGATTTTATTTACTGAATTTTGCTTATTTTTACATATTTTTATAAATACATTATATATCTCTTTTCTTATTTTGTATATATATATTTTTTTATTTTATAAATTAAAAGAAAAAGAAAATACAAAAATATAAAATATTAAAAGAAAATACAAAATCAGAAAATCAAAATCAAAATATAAAATATATAAATTAAAAAAAATAAAATTAAAAAATAAAAATTAAAAACCCACAAAAAATAGCATACATAGACAAATACATCGCATTCACATTTGAGCTTGATTGCCCTGATCTACTTGTTTGTTCCCTGTGTTCGACCTCTATACTACTTGCACTATACACATCTTTTGTAGAGTTATAATAAATTTTCACTCCGCACCGCTTTTCATTGTTTGATCTCTGTTGTGGGTTAATTGTTGTTCGAAGATCCGGTTTCTTACGGGTCGCCACAGCGACTGCATCTCTGCTTTGTGTGAGATGTACTTTAGACCCGTGAAAAAAACATCTTCAACAAATGGCACCGTTGACGGGGTACAACAATGCGTAGATCAGTTTTCTTTGATTAATTATGATTATTTGCCTGGTTTTGTGATGCACTTATTTTCTATATTTTTGATATATCTGTTTGAGCTACCTATCCTCCTCTCTTGTTGATTTTGTGTGAGGTACCGCAGATCGAGGGAGGCACTCTACCCTAAGCGCCTACGCACCCACGTGAAGCCGACGTCAGCCTGCCGACCTAGCACGAAGGAGATGTAGAGGATTTTTGAAGACCTAGCTCCACTTTTATTTCTTGTATTTATTTATTTTTGTAATTTGAAGTGAGTGAGAGACCCTCTGTTATTGTAATAATACAGGTACTCAGACTTTGGTCTCTCAGGCCCAATTTCTAAGTGTTTGTACACTTGGGGGCTCACCGTGATTTTCTCGGTTTTTCATCGCATTTTTTTATTTTGTTTCTCGATTTTGGTTTTATTTATTTTGTGTGATTGAGCCTTAGCTGTAGGATCTGCTTGACTTAGTATTAGGTCCAAACACCTAAATATATTTGTTTGTCCCTATAGTCTACGTGTGGACTTAGCCAAATTTTGAAAATTATGCTTCCCGATAATAGCAGCTTCTCATCCTATGGCGATTTCATCGGTTGCATTTGCATATAGTTTAGGTTTCAATTCTGTTGAGCATCCTTGCATGTAGAGTGCTGGAGGCAAGGTGAGCATCTACACTATAGCATTCATAATTGTTTGCTGCTTGCATTGCTTTTCCGCCCCTTCCTCTGATTTTGTCAACCTAGGTGCTAAGTAAAATTGATACCTCGTAGGCACGTGTATTATCACTAAAAATTCAAAAAAAGTGATAATCAATAAAATTTGGGACTGCTAAAATTACTCGACCCTAAAATCAACCAAAAAGAAAAATTCTCTTCGGGTAAGTAATCCCCTCATTGTCTTCGTTTTTACTTGTTCGCGCACACACTAGGGACTAGTGCCCTAATCCTATTCAAGCCTTCTAAGTGTTTGCGAAACTTTTGGACTTCTCACCTAACTCTAAAACTGACAAGATAAAAAGATCGCATTTGCGATCTTCACCGAGTGGAGTAGGTGAATTAAGGGGTTTGTCTTGTTTTCATTTTTGTTTGTGATTGTTGAGTGTGCATTCCAGATCGCTTTTGCGCACTTGCACCGTTTTCTCACTCCTCTTGACTGGACCTTCGTGCTCTCCTGATCATTTCCTTTTGTTTTCGAGATGGACCCCTAGAGCGTTTTGTATCCGGACTTCGTGGATCCTTCATTCACTCCATCCGGTCCAACTCCCTTTTATCAGGAGGATCCTCCTCCTATTTTTTGGTTTTTTACATATCCACCTCAGCCACAGCATCAGACCTCAGATTTCTACCCACATCCACCACCGCCTACATATTTTCCGCCTTCACATCCACCTGAGACTGATCTGTTGGAGTCACCTTTCATGGAGTCCATCATTGAGCACTTGACCCAGATGATGGATCGTATGAGACAGAGGATTGACAACCTCACTAAGAGCGACCATGATATTCCACCTATTGATGATATGGGTTCATTCGAAGATTTCAATGACAGCTTGCAATCGCCCAAAATACAAAAAAATGAGAAAAAATTAAAAACACAAAAAGAGTTCGGGAGACCTTTGGCCAATTTAGACTGTGAGGAGAATGCCCACTTGCCAGATCATTTGACCACACAATCTCTCACACCCTGTCCCACCTTTGACCCCGAGGATGTCGCTGTACAGACTGCTCTTTGCATTCCTTGTGTAGATGATGATTCTGACTTCCTCCCTTGTATGGAGGAGGTCCAAAAATTAAAAAAATTGTTGACTGAATCCGAAGTGGTGGCCACCATACATGAGATCATCCGTGCCCCACTTCAGCAAGCCATGACCGATTTATATGCTCCTCTTCCCGAAAGGAGAAAGCGGAGGAGTAGATCTGAGCATCACATTCTGACCATGGCCACTGCCCACGCCATAACACATCGTCCCATTCCTAGGAAAAAGAACACTGTCACACCTTTCATTAGATGTACCATCTCTGACCATACATGTGATCACACTCTCCTAGACGGCGGTGCTTCGATTAGCATTATACCCTTCTCGCTGGTACAGTCTCTTCACTTAGGGCCTCCAAAGAAAATCAGGATGATCGTTCAATTTGCTGATGGATCAATCAAGAGGCCAAAGGGTATCCTTGAAAACCCGTCATATTGATTCAGGGCATGAGCTACCATGTTGATTTTGTCGTTTTGCCCATGGAGACCTCTACTGGGGAGCCTTCTCTAATCATCTCGGGACGACCATTCCTCGCCTCTGAGAGGGTCGTTATTGACTACGGATCAGGAGAGATTTGCTTCCGTCCTGCTGAAGAGAGCGAAGTGTTGATCACCGTACCCACAGTTTACCAGAGATCTGCACCTGATGTGCCTTCACCTATCTTGGTTGACCCTAAGGCCTATGATCTATATGAGGATATCAGAGAGACTTTCTTTATGACCGATGATGAGACTCGAGAATTCCTCTCCAAGGAGGAAGTCTCGGAAAGCATAGACCTTGGAGTTTCTGCTTCCTGTGATTGGTGTTGTGTTGATATCCGCGGGACCTAATCGTACTTCTTCCACTCACCCGTCTGTGCCTTCACACCCTAGGACCATTGAGGACCTACACCCTGTCGACATTGATCGGTTTTTGTCATCTGAGGACCCTTATGTCAACCTGTACCATACCAGATCCACTCCTTAGTGGTCCCGCAAGAAGGTTCACTTTCTACCTTCTTGATCATTTGTATATCCATCTTTGTTGTATATCCTCTTTTGTTCATCTCTGTCCCTCTCCCATTTTGCTCAGCCACCCATTCTTGTGTCTGCCTTGCTTAGGACGTGCCTTGTCCTAAGTATAGGGGTGTGGACGAGCCGAGTGTTTACTCTTCATTCCGTTTCATTACTCTTGTTGTTGCCTATACGTAGGGCTTCTTTTACCCTAAGTATAGGGGGAGTGTTGTGTACATCCCCTGATCTCTTTTCCATTTCACTTCTCTTTTCTTCTTTTTTTTTCTATTTTCTTTTTCTACCAAAAAGGTGTCGCCCCTTATTGGCAGTCTTCTATACTTATTATGTACTTTGTCCTAAGTATAAGGGGTGTGCACCCCGAGTTCTTATATTCTTTGATCCTCTCCATTGTCTACCCTTCTTGTCTATACTTAGGGATATCTTACCCTAAGTATAGGGGGAGACAGTCTGAGTATGATATGTTCATTCCCACCCTTGACCCTCCATGCTTTGTGTACAGTCCACTACACTTAGGATTATCTGGTCCTAAGTATAGGGGGACGGTCAACTTCTCATTCGTTCATTTTTATTCATTCATTTGTTTATTCTTTAGACTTTTCCTATACTCAGTATGAGTTATGTCTTCTCTTTTTCTCTCCGATCTATGAGGACATAGCTCAACCTAAGTATAGGGGGGTCGTATATACTACGTATATACTTTAGCCATAACTCCTACTTTCGTATTTTTATTAATAATTATGGCTAATAACACTAACTAAATTCATTAAAAACCTTAATAAAAAGATGTTGATAATTCCTCAAATTCGTTTTGTATTTACTGATTAATAAGTCGGGAGAAAATGTTTTTTGCAAAATGTTTGAAAAATAGTTTGAAAATCTGTTTGAAAAATATTTCGAAAACTATTTGAAAAACATTTTGTTCAATATTTTCAACCTTTGTAAAAACATTTTGATTTGAAAATTTTATTTTCTTTGTGTAAAATAAAATGTTTAAAAAATGATTTGCAAATGGTTTAGAAAATGGTTGCAAAAATATTTGAAAAATCTATTTATATTGTTTGAATAACCTTTGCAAAATGATTTTCAAATGTATGTACATGTTTGTAAAGGTCTTTGTAAAAATTATTTTGGAATATAGTTTTCCAAAATTGTTTAAAAAGCATTCTTCAAATAAATTTAAGGAATATATACATCACACCTAAAATCCATTATATATATTTATAAAATTAACCACTTACCATTGTAAATTCTTAAAATCCTCTTCTTGTAAATGAAAGATGCTTCCCCGTGTAAATATTTGTACCTAGTTTTTAGCCAAAAATCTTTGTTTTCAAAAATCCCAAAAACATTCGCAAAAGTAAAAATAGCAAAAACATTTGAAAAATCTTCTTGAAAAATACAAAAAATTGCATGTGCATCATCTTTACAAAAATCCACAAAAATTTCAAAATCGTTGAAAATTGCATCAAAAAAATTTTCTACATTTTGCATAGCATTTGCATAGCATGAGCATTTTTTCAGACTGAGTTTGATAGTTGAACAAGTCTAAATAAAATCCGAAGGTTGGAGCTTAGTTGGACCTTAAAATCTACCTAATAACAGGAACCTTATAGGAACTAGAATTGAGGTACTTCAGGTCTAGTTGACTTAATTCTTTGAGAATCATGAGACTTGGTTCAATGGATTCTTGACTGCCTAAGTAGAGTATTTTAGAGCACACGCACGACTCTTGATGACCTAACTTGGACACCTGCACCTTTCTCTTGGCTCAACTCAGTCGGAGTGGTGAGGGGATTGGATTTGCCGGTATGAGACACACACAAGTGGAAATACTTACCCTCCTCTTGGGAGGGAAGTGCACCCCAACCCATCCAGTGATGAGGAATTCTAAAGACAGGAGAGTGTGGGCTGCGATAAAGCTTCAAAAGAGGGATAGTCTACTGGCTCAAGAGGAAAAACTCCCTATGTATATGTTGTTGTAAATAGTATTTCAAAAAAAATCCAAAACAAGTGGACATGCCTGTAAATAAAAATAAAATGCATGTCGGAGTGTATATATGTTGTATAGCCAATAAGCAAGCTTGAGCTTCAAAGTCAAATTATGTGAGCCTGTAGCTGGATGACTTGACTACACTGGTCTTGCATCCTAGGATAGGTAGCTACACTGGCTACCGCCCATTCTTCTCTTCACCCCTCCTCTTGAGCTGGTTGTCACTTGAACTTAGAAGGGAATACCCTGCTCCTCGAGGAAGGAGTTGTTGGATTGGGGAATCATTGGGTTGTCATGCTGGAGAAGTCGGTCTCTTTGTCATTTCAGTTGGGGAGAGCCACCATCACTTACACTATACGAGTCAGATTCATAGCCGTAAGGGTTTGCGTATGAGTTGAAATATTTCTGACCTAGCTATTGAGGAGACTTGAGCAGGGTTTTGGGATTCTCGAAGGTTGTTGGATTCCAAATCGAATTCCCATTAAGGTTTCACCCGCACTAAAATTCCAAAAGTCCGACTTAAGCTCCAAACTTTGATTTTGTGAAGACAAGTTTGACAATTAAATTTAATCCATCCTTCTTCTTTTTCTTTTCTTTATTCTTCTTTTTTTGTACTTATTGCATAAGTGTCTGCTAGGGACTAGCAAAGGCAAGTATAGGGGGATGATGAATCTCCGTTTCATCATCTTTATTCTATCATTTTGGCCTTAAAAACCCTAGCAATGTGTGTAAATAGGCTTAATTTAGGCATTTTATCACGCATGCATATTCGTGTAAATAGTGTATAAAATACTGTTTTTAATGCCAAAATTATAGAATAAAGAAAAGAAAAGAAAAAAAATAAATATTTTAAATATTTTATGACTCGAAACCCCGAGACCTAGGCATCTCAATGAGTAGGTTGACAAGGAATAAAGTAGGGGGAGATAAGGGCCCAGATACCAATAAAAGTTCCTTTTATTTTATTTATTATTTATTCATTTTAGGACCTATTTTTGGTTACACGTTTTATACTCCAAATAAAGAAACTTTGTACATGAAAGTTGTAGATAATTAAATATAGAAAATACAAAATGTATTTCATACAAAAATAATGTACAGATAAAAAGTTATGATCTAAATAAGATTCCAGAATCCCAACTTCCCAGACCTGTATCTCTGAAATAAAAACTCGAAATGCATCAAAATTACCTTTTATTGTATAATTTTAAATAAGCTATTTAATGAAGGTAGTTTAAAGTTAAGTTTTGGACCCCTATTGTATACTTGTGCCGATTAAAATATTCATTTTATTCATTATTCTTTCATATTTTTATAATTTTGTAAAAATTATTTATAATATATGTGTATATCAAAACATGAATAAAAACATAAAAAATACAAAAATAAAATACTTGTATAAAATACATAGGTATAATACCAATAAATATACCTATAAAGAATATACTTCTATTTATTTAAGTGTATAAAATACTTCAGAAAAATAAAATAAAAATATATTTAAGTTTATAAAAATAAGTTATAAATTTATAAAATAATAAACCAAAATAAATTAATTAAATGTATAAGATAAAAATACGATATTAAAATATATAGTTAAATAAACCTATATAGCCCTTAAAAAGGAAATTATTATTTTATACCTCGAAAAAATAAATAAAAATCATAATAAAATACTTTATAAAATAATATACATTTTTATTTAATAATATAAAATTGATTAAATCATTTACTATTTTTAAACGAATTTACAAAGAATATTTCCAGGGCTTTTTCCTGGTTGGTCCACGTGGACCAACCAATAGCGTTCGAGAGTTGACCGCATGTCAACTCTCTGACCTTCCCGTCTGCTCCCTATCAGACCTGCTCGCGATCCTCTTTTCTTGATTTTTTTCTCCATGAATCCGTTGCTCGAGGAAGAGTTGACCCTTTACGAGATTTCCTTACTGTAGCTCCTTGATTTTCGCCGGGTATGTAGATTGCCCAAGATCCACTTTGTTCGTTCTGTATCACGCCTCAAAGAGTGCTCCATCACCACGCCATTCGTTGTACATAAAACATCAACCACCTTTCTCCCATTTTTTTGGGAGTCTCTTTTGGCCTCCTTTCCTCTCCTCTTGCGCACAAACAGACGTGGATGGTGACAACATCCACGCCAGCCATTTAGGGTGATCGAGGGGAGCGGTCTTGAGTGATCTCCGCTATCTCCGTCGCACGCCAGCATGATGGTCCATCTCCTGGTTTCCCGGTCGGTTGAGGTTGTTTTTATTTACATTTCTTTGCTTGTTATTTAGCTGTAGGTCTAGCTTTAGTTCTAACTTTTTTATTGCGAATTTTATCTACCGCTTTAGCATAGATCTTCATCCAAACACTCCTTGCCGGAGCCCTTGAGCTTCAGCCACCACCGTTCCACCGCCTCCCTTCCGCCAATAAAAGCTGGGTCTTGTTCCCTCTTTGCTGTTGTGTCTTTTCTTGTCATTGCAGGACCGAAGGAGGCTTCTGGGCCACGAAGATCATCACGCACAACCCTCAGGTCCACCGGAATTTACGAGACCTCCTGGGACCTTCCAAGGGTCTCCGAAGCCTTTTGAAGGATCATGAGAGCCTCACCTGAGGCGCAGGAGTACGCTAATGTTATCAACGAGGCTCGGGGAGGTCGAAAGCAGAAGTACCCTCGATTTCAAACTCGCCACCGGTGAGTTCTTCAACTGTTCTTCCACATTCGCCGAGCACCATTGGATCTTGATCCTCCGCCCAGTTTGTGCAGGAGTCGGCTGATCTCCCCAAGCATCCACCGTTTGATCATCGAGGCAGATCTGATCGGGGCTCTCCGTTTCCGAACCGTCATCGTCCGACGTGGGGCTGACATGTGTATTAGTGAAGATATATCTACCATCTGTGCCCGCCGAAGCTTTGGGTATTATGCTAGATACACCCTGAGCATTTTTTTATTTAAATACATGCCAAAACATTCATCTGCAGTTTGAAATATTTTGTAAACTTTGCATTTTAGCCCCTCGCCTTTTACTAATTACGAAGAGGTCCTTGTCAGGTCACATGCCCAGTGCACGTGACTTTGACAATTTTCTAGGGCAACACCTGTGAATTTTTTGTATTAATATTTAGCCCTCAAACATTCATATTCTTTTATAATATTTATGACAATTTTGCATTCTGCCCCCAAGGTTTGACACTATTACATTTTAGTCCTTGCTAGGTCACGTACCCCGTGCACGTGACTTTGGTGATTTTTCAGATATTAGCTGGCGGTTTTGCATACTTAGGATTAGTCCTTTAATTTATGTAATTAGTTATATATTTTCTAGAAAAATTGCATTTAACCCCCTGGACTTCGGCTTATTTACAAAAATACCCCTACTAGAATGTAATTTTTTTTGTTTCCTTTATTTATTTCATGCATATCTAAGACTCGAAAAATTCTCTAAAAATTACGTAAGTCACTGTTGTGTTCCTCTTGCACGCCATATTTTTATTTTACATTTTTGGATAATGCTAATATTTATAAAAAATAAAAAAACTTGTATTTTCATCTCTATTTGCATTATAAAATAGTAAAAATATAAAAACCTCTAGAAAAATTCCAAAAAATTATATTTTGTTTATTTTAGTGTATTTTACCTTCAGACCAAAAATCACAAAAAAAATATAAAAGAAAACTCCTAAAAATTAGAAAACCCCTAAAATCTTTATAAAAATATTAAAAATTCTTGAAAAATCCTAAAAATCCAATCTCTATTTCTAAATTTTCTTTATTTTGTTATCTTTATTTTAAAATTAATTTGGGGAATATATTTTTCTGTTTAATATTTTTCATATCCATTTTAATTTTGGCTTTTTATTTTGTTCATTATTTTCAGTATTTTTGACTTTTAAAATACCAAAAAATTAGAAAAAATATAGAAAAATCACAAAAACATTTGAAAAATATAAAAAGCAAAAAATATTTTATTTACTGAATTTTCCTTACTTTACATATTTTTAAAATACATTATCTATCTGTTTTCTTATTATATATATATTTTTTATTTTATAAATTAAAAGAAAAGAAAATACAAAAATATAGAATATAAAAATAAAATACAAAATCAGAAATCCAAAATCAAAATATAAAATATAAAAATAAAAAAAATTAAAAGTTAAAAACCCACGAAAAATAGCTTACATGGACAAATACATCACATTCACATTTGAGCTTGATTGCCCTGATCTACTTGTTTGCTCCCTGTGTTTGACCTCTACACTACTTGCACTATACACATATTTTGTAGAGTTATAATAAATTTTAACTCTGCACCGCTTTTCATTGTTTGATCTATGTTGTGGGTTAATTGTTGTTCGAAGATCTGGTTTCTTACGGGTCACCACAGCAACTGCATCTCTGCCTTGTGTGAGACGTTCTTTAGACCTGTCAAAAATCATCTTCAACACCCTCTTCATTCTATTCTTTGATTCGTCATTGTAGTATAGCATTTCTTTCACTTCCCTATACTAAGCATGAGTTATGTCTTCTTCATCGCTCTTTGTTAACTCTGAGGACATCGTTCAAGCTAAGTATAGAGGGTGTCGTATATATTACATATATACTTTAGCCATTACTCATACTTTGTGTGAGTGTGTTAAAATCCTTTATCTAAAAATCACAAAAAATTTAAAATTTTCTTGTACATAAAATCCTTTCTTGCACATACATAGCTATTTCTAAAAATTATTTTTGTACACATGTTTGTAAAAATGTTTTGTTTATAAAAAGTTTATAAATACTTTTGTATCAAAACTATGTATATAGTACAAAATTTTTGTAAAATGTTTGAAAAATAAAAGTTCGTAAAAACACTTGTGTAAATGTTTGTAAATAGTTTGCAAAACTTCTGCATTCATGCATACATTCAAACATTTTTCAAAAAATTTGCACATTTTGAAAAACTTTGCATAAAATGATTTTTGGATATACTTGTATATTCTTCTGAATCATAGTTGACATTTAAACTATCCTGGAGTTAAATTGGAAAATGGAGCTTGGTTAAGACCTTAATCCACCTAATTCTAAGAGGAACCTTATAGGATTTAGGATTGAGACTCTTCAGGTCCATTGGTGACTTAATTCTTTGAGTCCACTAGGCTATGATCACATGTCATCTTGATGAGCCTGAGTAGAACATTTAACAACGCACACATGACTCTCACAGATAATGGATTTACTTGCACCAGCACCTTACACATAGCTCTCTCTACGGATGAGGTGGTGAGGAGGTAGTTTCCTTTGGCTTGGGGTAGCATAAAAGGGTAGTACTTCTAGGCGGAATTCTCGTCTTCCTTTAGGGAAGGAAGTGTACCTCAACTTGGTCTGGCGGTGTTGAGGTCTAAAGACAGGAGTTGTGGGTTACAATAATGCTTCAAAAGAGGGATAGTCTACTGGCTCAAGAGGAAAAAGTCCTTAAGTATATATATTGCACCATGTAGATATGTTATACATATTTACCTCAAAAAAATGTGCAAAAGAAAGAGAAACTCCAAAAAAGTGGCAGGTCTGCTAGAAAATGAAATACTTGTCTGAGTGTATATAGCCAAATAAAGCAAAGCGTATATTACCCATTCTCATCTCATGAAGCTTGCAGCGGGAGACTTAGCTACACTGGTTGGTCTCCCAGGGATATGTGGCTACACTGGCCACGGTCCATTCTCTCCTTTCCCCCTCTTCTTGAGCCGGTTGAACTTGAACTTAGAAGTGAATACCCCGCTCCTCGAGGAAAGAGCTGCTAGACTAGGGCATTAAAGTTACCTTGTTGAGGGAGGATGTTTCCTTGTCATTTCTGAGGTGGGGGAGCTACTTATCACTGACACAGTACAAGAAAAGATTCACGGTAATTAGAGTTTGTGTATGTAGAATTGTTCTGATCTGGATTATTGAGGAGTCTTGACCATAGATTGGTGGAACTTAAAGGCTGTTGAGTCTTAAACCTAGGTCCAAAAAAGGTTCTGACAAACTAATAATCCAAAGGCCTGACTGAGCTCCATCCTTCAATTTAATGAAGACAAGTTTAATAATCAACCTTGATTCTCCTTCTTTTTCTTTTCTTTTCTTTTTCACTTCTTTTTCGAATAAGTGTTTGCCAAGGGACTAGCAAAGGTAAAGGATAGGTGGTAATGAATCCCTGATTCTCACCCTTTATTCTTTTATTTTAGCTATTTATCTTGGCAAATCATCATGTAAATAGGTATAAATACAATAAGTTAGCATTATGCATGCATTTATCAATATTCCATAATTAGCATGTGTTTGTGCAAAAATAAAAGAATAAAGGAAAAGAAAAGGGAAGGAGCTATTTGGAATAAATACAGAGTGATCCGAATTCCAAAATAAGGTCAAGCATTAGCCTGATCGCTAAATATAATAAGTAGAGAGAGATAGGGCTCACTCTATATTGTAGCTTTCACTCATAGATGTAAATAATTATTTTTGACAAAATAAAAATAAAATGTTCTTTTTACCTCCTTGTATATAGTTCTAAATATAAAACAAAAATTTGGAAAATAAAATAAAATTATCTCTCACTTGTACAAAATACATGTATGTATGTCTCACTCCTTATTTATTATGTACTTATAAATAAATAATAAAAATAAAATAAAATTTATTTTAGACTCCTAAAAACATGTTGTAAATAAATAAAATATAAAATGGGGATATTTGTGTAAAAATAACAAAATAAAAATTATTGTACATAATACATAGGTATATTATACTTGTATATAATACATTATACTATATAGAGATTAATTTATTTTTCATAAAAATAAATAAAATCATAGAAAAATAGCTTGAAAAATAATAAATATTTTTTATTTTATACACTTTTTATTTCAAAGCCATTTACTATTTTTATTGATTTTGTAAATATTTTGTAGATTCTAATTTTTTGATTGGCCAGCTGGGATTGTTGACCTTCGGTCAACGGTTCCTCCTTCCCGGGTCAAACTCGGATACTGTCCTTCTCAAAATTTTCCAGCTTGATTCCATTCTCCTTTGGCCTTGATTCTTGGACCCACGATTCCTCGAACCTCCATCATCCTCGCAGATTCCTTAGATGATCCGAATCACTCTCGGGTCTCGCGCTATTCACCGATCTTTCTAGACCTTCGAGCCGCCTATATAGCATCTCATCTGCCTCCACATAGCCCTAGCTCATTCCTCGCCTCTTCCTCCATCCGTAGAGACCTCATTTGGAGTGATAGATACTAGAGGCACCCCTTGGATTGGAGTTTGGTGGCCAGGAGACGTAGCTCAGATACGTGGCTGGCGAGCGCCACCGCGTTCAGCATCCCCGCCTTCCGCAGCGAGGTCGAATCCATTACCTCATCAACCATCATTCCTTGGAGCTCAAGAACACGTTCTCACCTCCAGGTACCCCTCATTTCCCGTCCTTTTCCCTATTTGATTCATTCTTCCTATTTTGCACCGCCACACCTTCCTCCACTCAGCTCCGGTCATGGGAGCCCCATCTCATCGTCATACCCTTATCAATAAAACCCTCCATGCACGCTCACCCTTCCTTCACAACCTGTTCACCCTATATCTCAACCATCGGGTTGATATTAGGCTTGATCTTCCCCCTCGCGTTCGCCAGAGATCCTCAATCCGCCTCACCGTCGCTTCTTTCATTTCCAGCTCCAATAACCTGGACCGGAGCTTCGTCATGAGTCACATCCTTCTTTTGCAGGTACCCACGTGCAACAGGACCCTATGACAAACCTCCTGCTTAGCGGAGGAGCAGTTCCAGGTGGAGCTCCCTCATCCCGACCATCCGATCGTCATCTCGTTGATCAGCCTCCGGCATTAGACGTGGAGCACCCCTTTGGAGGTGCTGGTCCCTTTGGGGTCTCGATCAGCCCAATGGATTCGCCCCCATTCTCGATCAAAGTTCATCTCGCGCATGTTCATCCACCATCACCAGCCACCGTCAGATGAGGAACAAAGCTCCAAATTGGATCTGAGTCGTTCGTTACAGCAACCTTTGGGACAGTTGATCTGGCGCACTCTGACACATCTGCACCACACGTCGCCAACATTCCATGAGTGTCAGATCAGACACAACAGGTGATCTGCGCTGCACGTTCCTGCCTAGTCCAGAGCCCACCACGTGTGCCCACGCCCTCCTTACGTGCCTCGGGGGTATACTGCATTATTTCCCTACCTTTTTCATGCTTTATTATCTAGTCTCAGTAAATAAGTTGTAGTTTGAATATTTTGTGTAAGGACCCTTGGACATTTTAGTATTTGCATTTCAGTCCATCTTTATGTGTAGCACGTGGCTTGACACGTGATATTTTGGGTTATTTGCATGCTATATCCCTGAGATTTATGAGTATTATGCTTTGAATGAAAACTTTTAGAGAATTGCACTTATGCCCCTTTGAGCATGTGTTACGTGTTTCGCACGTGTTGATCTAGACTTTTTGCAATTCGAGCCCCTGCACTTTTTGTTGTGTTATTGATAAGCTCAAAACTTTTTTATAATTGCAAGTAGGTCCCAGTGACATGTGCATGTCATTTTTCGATCAAATAATTATTAAATCAACTCTAGAAATTCCACACTTACCATTACCTCCTGCTAATGAGTAATAATTCTGGTAATTTTTGTGACTCGATTTAATTTTATTTGATATTTTCTAAAATCAAAAACCCCTAAAAAGTGTCCTGTCTATTCTAAATACCAAAAAATATAAAAATTATCTGAAAAGTTCTATAAAATTTTTTATGTGTTTATCTTTGTGTGTTTTTACTTCAGTACTATTTTTGTTGCATTATCTTCTATAAAAACCCTCTTATAAAAATCATATAAAATTCCAAAAGAATCAAAAAAATGGGATTTCAATTTTTGTAATTAGATCTTTTTATTTACTTTATTATAAAAATCATAAATAGGGAATTTGGGTATTTTTAGAATTTTAAATTTTTCTTTTGGTCTAGGCTATACATTGCCTTCCTGTTTTGTGTTTGTTTCATTTTTTAAAATCATATAAAAATCTAAAAAATATTAAAAAATTTTCCAAAAACACTTATATATTTGAAAAATATAAAAATATTTTTATTTCTAATTTTGGAGTATTTTTAGGCCGAATAAATATGGTTAGAACGTGTTTTTGCCTTATTCTTCTTATTTGTTTTCTCATTAGAAAATATAAAAAATTAGCAAAATTAAAAACCACAAAAATATACCTTTTATCTTCTGATTACCGACTACTTCATAGGCTTTGCTCGTGCTCCTTGTGTTTGACCCTGGTCGCTATACCAGGTTAAATAAATAGCGGAGACCGCTACATTTGATTCTTGTGCTTGATTGTTTAGTTAATTGTGGTCTTTATTTTTTTTCTTGATTGATCGAGACTTGTGATTCCGGTCGCAATGACCCTTAGACATGACTTAACCTAAGTTGCCTTGGCACGTCATCATAGCTTCCATGGGAATTCAAATGAGGAGTAGTTTATCCATCTACAATAGTTTGGCTACATCTGCAACACAACTCACCACTCCAACATCCTGTTGAGCGTAGTCAAGATGCCCACCTTTCCCGTCAGCCTTCAGGGTAAAGCTCTTTACTGGATAAATCTTCTGGGAAAGGGGGTGACAACTTGGGAGGACTTAAAGTTAGCTTTCCTTCACAAGTATTATCCCCTGGGACATCTTAATCTCATGCAGCCAACGATCGCTAGCATCTCTGAGGGACCCAATAATCCATCTATGAAACTTGGGAGAGGTTCAATGATCTGATCGAGAAGTGACTCCACCATGACATTTTAAGGACCAGCTTTCCCAACACTTCTTTAGGGGATTGATAGAAGCAAGTCCATGTCTGGTTGACGCAGCGTACGGAGGATCTCACTTTAACAAGGATGAGGATGTAGTTGGTAGATCTTTGAGGAGATAGACGAAGGAGAGGTTATGTTATCCTCATCTCGTACCTTTAGGATTCAGCTGCCACCACAACAGGTTTTCTGCAAGAATGTAAACATGGAGGATACAAGAGAAGTCGACACATGTGACAACTTTGACCTTACCATCATCGGGAATCACCTATCGAAGGCAGATATCATTGAGAAGAGGTCTCAGAACCTAGAGAAGCTCGCTGGGATTGAGCAGAGAATGAAGGGCTTCGATAATCTCGATATCATCACCAAGAAGATGTAGCTGCTGATGAACACTACCAGCACCTGCAACGCTATGATCACCGCACCAGAGCCTCCAGCTGAGAAGAATGAGCAGACACAACCACAACCGCCTTAGTCGAGTCCCAGTCATCCTCTAGTCCAGCACGTATACTGTGTGCATGCCTCGAAACAACAATAACCACAACCACAAACTCAGAGGGTTGTCTACCAGTCGTATGAATACCAACATCAGTACATCGAGTCTTGTTCTCCACCTCCACCATTCATTCAAGAGGTGAGTGTCGTTTGGGGCAATGATCAGCAACTGACCCATCCTTAGGTACAACAACAGGGTCAGAACTAGGCCAACCGACCATTTCACTAATAACAAGGAGGGCGGAACTTCCAGCGCAACCCGGTCCAACAACAACCTCCGCGGCATGGATATAATTGGAGGCAAAACAACTATCAGCAATAGTTCGGATACCACCAACTACATTATCAGCAGCCTGCTTCTCAGTATCACCACTAGTACTCTTCGCAATACCAACAATTCCCTTATGTTCTTATCCCTCCTCCTCCTCACTATTCTTAGGGTTACCAACAATAGCCTCCTTCCTACCAGTAGAGTTAGCGGTCTCATCAGGACAAATCTTCTGAGATTGTTCCGATCAACCCAGCTCTGGATTGACTGGCTCAACTTATAAGGAACATGATTGAGATGAATCGGAAGATAGACGATTGCCAAAACTGTCATTCCGACTTAGATCGAAGCGAATCCGAACAACTTCCATCGTAAGGAGCAAGTAGCCTGCAGTGTTGAACCTGAATCGGGTGAAAACAATTTCTTTTTATCTAATGTTGGACATCTCATGAGCGGTAGGACACACCAACCATCTGTGACAGCGAAGGAGAAGAGAAAGCATCCAAACGGTGAGTCGTCAACGAAGCCAGCACCAGGGCCAACATCATTTTTTGGAGCAGCACCACTTACACCAACAAGACAAAAATGAAGAAAATGCAAAATCCAAAAAGATAGCAGCAACCAAGGTGAACCCATGCCCGAGAAGGAGAAGCCAGTCATAGCAGCAGCAGCCGACCCGAATCCAACAGAAGGAGCCAAGACTGCACCATTTTTTGTCCACAGCTTGTAGATGATTTTGATTCTTTTTGCCATCTACGTGTACATACTGATATGAACAAACATTTAAAGCATGCAGTTCCTTTTGATGTAAATATACTATTTCCTTCTGCAGTTAAATAAAAAATGTTAAAAAAAATAAAAAATGCTTTGTTTGATCCTGGCATCATGGAATATTGCAAAACATTATGCTTGAGATGTCAAATCTGAAATCCATGTAATACATGCTTCATGTGAATAAAGAACTTAAGGAAGCATGTACAACAAAGCGTCGGCCCTACAGACATAGACACAAGATTTCAAATTTTGAGAAGTATATTCTCAACATGGCTACTGTGAATGCCATCAACAACCTCCCGCCTAAGAAGAAAGATAAGGGAGAATTCAACCAGGAGTTCGAGTGCATATTGCTCGATAGTGGGGTCGTCTATCAACCTGTTACCTTCATCAATACTCATAGAATTTGCGTTAGGACTTCTTAAGCCTACCAAGATGATTCTGCAATCCGCAGACAAATCAGTCAAGTGGCCTTGAGGCATGTTAGAAGATGTGGTTGTCACTGTCCAAGGGATGCAATTCCCTGTTGATTTTGTTGTCTTGAACTTGGAAACCTCCACGCCTCTACTCCACACCCCTATCATCCTTGATCGGTCATTTCTTCGGACAACCGAAGCAGTAGTCGACTATGACACTAGAGAGATCACATTCCGCTCAAGGAGAGGTGAAGTACATATAGAGATCGTTCCTGAATCGAAGCCCACATAAGAGGTGTCTAAGTTGAAGGTGCTTGAATCTGAATATTCAGAGGATTGTGATTTTTTATAGAGATCAGAGACACAATTCTATTTCTGGATGATAGAGAAACCCTAGAATTCCTTTCCCTTGAGGAAGGACAGGAAAGCACAGTCCAACTGACCAATGTCTTTGAAGATGAGGTTTTTCTCGATATGCCATTAGAAGAACAATCCCTCTCATCTGAGCAGGAAGATTTTATTGAAGAACTATATGATATCCTGAATGACGAAACTGAAATGCCAGAGGTGGACCGACAGTAGTTGAAAGAGCTTACACATGTAGTTGTCATTGAAGTCACCACCGAACTTGTCCCACACCTCTAGAGCTAAAACCTCTGCCCTCCAATATGAAGTATGCCCTCCTTGCTGGTGAACCAAACATATACCTTATCATTGTCACTACTCATTTAACCAAAGTCCAAGAATCTCATCTAATAGAGGTTCTTGAACGCCACTACAAGGAGATAGGCTGGAAGATATCGGATCTCTATGGTATCAATCCATCCTTGAGGCTCACATCATATCTACCTCGAAGAAGACAACAAGCCCTCCCACAAATTCTAGAGGAGATTGAATCCAAACCTTCGGGAGGTTGTCATGAAAGAAATCCAGAAATGGTATGATGCGGGATTCATCTATCCCATCTCTAATAGCAAGTGGGTGAGTTCCCTGCACGTAGTGCCAAAGAAGTCTGGAATCACCATTGTAACTAATGAAAAAGGAGAGGACATTCTGGCCAAAGTACCAACATCGTGGTGAGTCTGTGTTGATTACAAACATCTCAACCTCACCACCAAGAAGGACCATTTCCCATTGTACTTCTACTTCTTGGATGAGTATTCTGGATATAATCCACCATCCTTTTAGGGTGTACGCCTTCCAACGCATGTCGTTCGGGCTGTGTAAAGCCCTCTCTACATTTCAATGATGTATGCTAGCAGTATTCGCAGACATGATGGGCAGTTTCCTTGAGATTTTCGTGGATGATCTTTCAGTCTGTAGGGATTCATTTGACCAATGTCTTGATTATTTAGACCGAGTTCTAAGGAGGTGTTGTGAAGTGAACCTTGTGTTCTTGTGGGAGAAGAACAACTTCATGGTGAATGAAAGGGATTGTGATGGATCATGTTGTATCAAAACGTGTCATGGAAGTTAACCCAGCTAAGGTGGAAGTGATTTCCAAACTTGAGCCACCAACCAATCTGAAGCAGGTCCAGTCATTTTTAGGCATGTCGATTTTTACTGAAGATTTATCAAAGACTTCAACAAGCTTGCCCAACCGTTGATTAAATTTCTTGGCAAGAAGATAGATTTTGTGGTTGATGACTATGTTCTCCATGCCTTCAATGAGCTAAAAAGACTAATCACACATGATCCTGTCCTGCAACCACCTAATTGGTCTCTACAATTTGAGATCATGACGGACGTGCCTGACTATGCAATTGGTGTTGTCTTAGGGAAAAGATGAGGAAATGATCATTTGCAATTCATTACGCTAGCAGAACACTTGATGAGGCCCAAAGAAACTATACTATGACAGAGAAAGAGCTGCTAGATATAGTGTTTGCATTGGAAAAGTTCAGATCGCATCATCTAGGATCTAAGGTGATTGTCTATATAGATCACACCGCCATCTAGTACTTACAAAGCAAGAAGGATGCCAAATCTCACCTGATAAAATGGATCGTTCTCCTTTATGAATTCGACCTCGAAATCAATGACAAACCTAGAGTCAAGAATGTGGGGGCGGATCACCTTTCCAGAATAATTGAGACAGAAGCTCCTGAGCAAGCCATCATTCCCATCATAGAAACTTTTCTAGATGAAGTTATCCTTTTTGTAACCTCACTCCCATGGTATGCCGACATCGTGAATTACCTCATCTCCAAGAAGACTCTGGCGGATTGGCCAAAGATCGAGAAAGACAAATTCTTTACAGACATTCACTTCTATCACTGGAAAGAACCACACTTATTCCATGAGGGAGAAGATTGCATCTGGAGGAGTGCATGCTTCATGAGGAATGATAGGTGTCCCAGACCACTATCATAAGCTTGAAGCCAGTGGACACCATTCTGGAAAGAGAATGACATCGAAGGTGCTTCAATGTGGTCTATGGTGGTCAACCTTGTTCAAGGACGCAACTGATTACGTCAGGAGTTGTACCGACTGTCAGAGAATGGGTGGAAATATCATCTCAAGCGATATGATGCCTCTAAAATATATTCAGATATCAGACATTTTTTTTGCTTGGGGCATTAACTTCATGGGCATGTTCCCTAATAGTCAGGGCTATGAGTACATCCTGTTATCTGTTGATTATGTTAGCAGATGGGTGGAAGCTATCCCTGCCCGAACCACTGACAATAAAATAGTGTGCAAGTTCCTTTGGGAGAACATCATTTCGCAGTTTGGAATTCCAAAAATCTTGATATCATACGAGGGTAGCCATTTCATAAAAAGAGAGGTTAAGAAGCTGTCTAAAGAATATGACATCGAACATCGTGTCGCAACGCCGTACCACCCATAGTCAAATGGCTTAGCTGAATGTTCAAACATGGAGATCAAGTCTATTATGCAGAAACATGTACGACCAGATAGGAAGAATTAGTCCCAACTCTTGGACTCAGATCTTTAGGCATATCGCACAACGTACAAGTCTTCAGTTGGCATGTCTCCCTACTACCTTGTTTATGGCAAGCTATGTCATCTGCCCATGGAATTAATTCACAAATCCTTATGGTCATTGAACTTATGTAATTTGGATTCCGAGAAAGCATGCAACACAGAAAAGTTCATCTTAACTAGTTGTTTGAATTCAGATACTTTGTGTATGACAACATGCTCATGTATAAGGAACAAGTAAAGAAATGGCATGATAAACACATATGAAGGAAGACTTTTGAGCCTAGACAGAAGGTGTGCTTGTTTGACACAAGGTTGAATTTTTTTCCTGGCAAACTGAAGAGCAAGTGGACATGGCCTTATATCATCTACACTATGTGTGACAATGGAAGTCCCTTGATATCAAAACCATCATCTAACACACATCCCTTCGTGGCAAACAGATATTTGCTGAATCCATACATAGAGCCAGATACATTCATGTCCGTTGCCGATTCAATTCATGTGATATCTCAAGATGAGCTGTCCGAGACCGATGGATCAGACACTTAAAGCACAAAAATCATAGAAAGATCTTTTGTTTTCTCCTTTTCTTCTTTTCATTTTCATTTTTCTTCTTTTTTCCAAAAAGGTGTTCACTCCTTTCATCATTGCTATACATAGGACATACTTTATCCTAAGTACAGAGGGGGTGAGCACACCAATTTGTTTATTCTTTGATCACTCACATGTCCCTCAACTCTTGACATTTTGTCTATACTTAGGGATACTTTACCCTAAGTATGCGGGGGGACAGGTCGAGCCGATGATTTCGTATATTCCCTCCCTTGACCCTCCCTACCTTGTGTACAACCTGCTATACTTAGGATTATTTCATCCTAAGTATAGTGGGGATGGTCAACTTTGCATTCATTCATTCTTTTGATGTTGTACTATAGACTTGTCTATACTTAGTACAACTTATGTCTTCCCTTTTTCTCTCTGATCTATGAGGACATAGCTCAAGCTAAGTATAGGGGGGTCGTATATACATTGTATATACATAAACCAAAACTTGTACTTTCATATTTTTAATAATATGTCTAATTATAAAAAAACTAAGACACATATTCAAAATTATGTCTATATTGATTAATATATCGGTCAAAATTATTTTTACAAAATGTTTGAAAAATGGTTGGGAAATCTTTTGAAAATCATTTTGAAAATATTTTATAAAATATTTTCAACCATTTTAAAATTGTTTTATTTGTAAAAATTTCTTTTCTTTGTTTGAATAAAATATTTTAAAAAACCTGTTTGCAAATGGTTTGGAAAATTATTGCAAAAACATTTTGAAAAAACTATATATATTGTTTGAAAAATATATGCAAATGGTTTTTAAATTTTATAATTGTTTGCAAAAACTATTTGTAAAATTATTTTTCAAAATAAAGTTCTCAAAATGTTTACAAAAATCTTTTCAAATTATTTTGAGAACTTGTACATAATCCAAACAAATAAAAGGTTTTACAAACCTTGTATTTACAAACATGCATCTTCTTCTCCAAAACTCTTGAAAATAATAAAATGCACTCCCATGTAAATATTTGCACATATCTCTTTTCCTGAAATCTTTTTATTTTGCAAAAAATCCATAAAATGTGCAAAATCTTTTTTTATTTTTTTTTGCAATACCTTTTCAATGATCCGATCGAGGATAAGATGCGAGAAAACCATTTAAGATGGTTTGGTCATTTGCAAAGAAGGTCAACTGATGCACCGGTTAGGAGATGCGAGTGTTGGGATGTTGAGCCGGACAAGAGAGGGCGAGGACGGCCCAAGAAGTGTTGGAAAGAGGCTATACGAAGGGATCTTAGTTTTTTGGATATAAGTCCGAGATTGACCCAAGACAGATCTGAATGGAGGCGAAGAATCCATGTAGCCGACCCTACTTAATTGTGGGAAAAGGCTTTGTTGTTGTTGTTGTACCTTTTCAATGATCCATAAAAAGTTCAAAACTAGAAATTGCATCACAAAAAAATTTTCCCTGTATTGTACATAGCATTTGTTTTTTTAAGATTGATAATGGTGATTGAACTTGTTTAAATAAAATATGAAGATTGGAGTTTGATTGGACCTTAATCCACTTAATCACAGGAACCTTATAGGAATTGGAATTGAGGAACTTCAGGTTTGCTAGACATTATTCTTTGAGACCATGAGACTTGGTTCAATGACGTCTTGACGACCTAAGTAGAATATTTCGGAACACATGCATGACTCTTGTCGACAGTGACCTAGCATGCGCACTTGCACTTGAAACTTTGCTCACCTCAATTGAAGTGGTCGAGGGCTGGATTTGCCAGCATAAGACACAAGCCAATGGAAACATCAGAATCACATATTTATGGCCATTATACCCCAACCCGATCCAGTAGCCATGAGGTCTAATGACAGAAGTTGTGGGTTGCAATAATACTTCAAAAGAGGGATAATCTACTAGCTCAAGAGGAAAAAATCCATATGTAACGATGTTGTATATAGTATTAAAAAATGTAAAAATCAATTACTCCAAAAAGAAAAGACGGGTAAATCTCCAAGAAAAATCAATTCCCGTCATAGTATGTATATATTTGTATATAGTCAATAAGCAAGCTTGAGCTTCAAAGTCAAATATATGTGAGCCTGCAGCCGGATGACTTGGCTACATTGGTCAAGTATCCCAGGATAGGTAGCTATACTGGCTACCATCCATTGTCTTCTCCACCTCCTCTTCTTGAGTCGGTTGCACTTGAACTTAGAAGGGAATATCCTGGTTCTTGAGGAAAGAGTTGCTCGATTGGGGAATTCGGTTCACTATGTTGGAGAAGACTGACTTTTATCGTTTCAGATGAGGAGAGATACATATCCATGACATTGTACAAGATGGACTCATAGTCATAAGGGACTGCGCATGACATCGACTGGTTCTGACATGGATTTTGAGGAATTTTGGGCAGAGTCTTGTGGGTCTTAGAGGTTGTTGTATTTCAAATCTGTTTCCCAATAAGGTTCCGACCAAACTTAAATTCCAAAGGTACGGCTAAACCTCCAAACTTTGACTTTATGAAGACAAGTTTAAGAGTTAAAATCAATCCAAGTTCTTTCTTTTTATTTTCTTTATTTTCTTTTCTGCACTTATAGGCATAAGTTCTTGCTAGGACTAGCAAAGGCAAGTATAAGGGTGATGAATCTCCATTTCATCATCTTTATTCTTTCATTTTGGCCATAAAACACTAGATAAATGCATGTAAATAGCATCAATTTGTACAAAATAACATTCACTATATATTGTGTAAATATTGTCTAAAATACATTGTTTAAAGCCAAAATAAAAGAGTAAAGAAAATAAAAGAAAAATAAATAAAATGCCAAATCTATTTTACGACCCTAAACCTTGAGACCTAGCATCATGTTGATTGGGTCGACAATGAATAAAGAAGGGGAGATAAGGGCCAATAAATAAAAGAAGCCTTAATTCATAAATGCCCAATAATTCATTTTTGAGACCTGTTTATTCTTTATAATTTATACTGCAAATCAATAAACTTTGTACACGAAAGTTGTAGATTAAAATACATAGAAAAATATAAAATTTATTCCATATTAAAATAATATACAATGTGCATTTTACATGCAAAATAAAATTCCATAATCAAAATTCCAAGACCCATATCTTCTCCATATAAGCTTAAAATGTATCAAAATCATCTTTAATTGTATATAACTTTTTATTAGTTATTTAATGAAGGTGGTTTCATTTAATTTGGAGTTAAGATGCAAAAGTTAGGTTTTTGGACCCCTATTGTGTTATATACCTGAATAAAATATTTATTTTATTTATTCTTTATATTTTTCATTATTTTATTTTTTTATAATTTATAATTTATATACATATTTAGAATACAATAAAACCATAAAAAATACAATAAAATAAAATAGTATACTATTATAAATAGATGAATATATCATACATATACATATACTTATATCTGTATTAATTAAGTATACAAATAAACTCATAAAATTATAATAAAAATATATTTGTGAATATTTAAATTAGTTATAATTATATAAATTATGTATATAAAATAGAAAAATCCAAAATACAAAACAAAGATAAAATACATATTATATATGTAAATATACCTATAAATATACTTGTAAAAAGTAAGCTATAATAAATTACTTCATTAAAATAAATAAAAAATCATAATAATATGATATATAAAATAATAAATATTTTTCATGTTTAACCTAAACATAATAAAATCATTTAATATTTTATTTCGAATTAATAAGGAAATTTTCCCAGGTTTTGTCCTTTTCCTTGCCATGTAGCCCAATGGGAGCCTGATCAGAGTTGACCCTGGTCAACTCTCTAGCATCCCTAGGTATACGTTGTCAGACCGTTATGCCACTATTTTCTCGATTTTTGCCGCATGATTCTTGCATTATTTTTGCTTGACTTCTCTTTAATTTTTGTACCTCGATCGATGCACTTTTACGCGCCATTGATTTCTCGATCCGAGGATCACTGAGTCGAGCACGATTCTCCACCCAACTTCGTTGTGCACATATACTTCCCTCCGACCTCCATTCGAACTTGATCCCTCTTTCGCCGAGTGAACCCTAACCTTCGCATCGATTGAGCGTAATGGTGACATCATGAAGGTTCTCCGCACTCCAGGGAGCAGTTTTGGTGTTGAATTGAGATCGATCCAAGCTTCGTCGGCCAGCTTAGCCGCAAGCTCTGCTTCCTGGTCCTCCTAGGTCCGGTAAGTTTCATTTCGAGCATTTTCATTCCTAGGGTAAGCATTAACATAGGTTAGGTGTTAGTTTAATTTGCTCTTGCTTTTATTCTAAAAAATAAAAAATTCGAAGTTCGTCGAAGCTGAGCTCCGACAAGCCTCATCGATGTGCTCCGACCATTCTCCGCCCAATCTCTCACCTCTATCTCGATCCCTAAAGCATTCACTTCTCCCCACACATCTTCAGTCACCTAGATCCTCTTTGGATCTGAAGTTCGATGCTCCTCCTCCGCCGTACATCGGAGTACCTCCATCTAAGCCATTTCTGCTTCATCTCCACCACCCGAAGCCTTGGGGCCTCATTTTTGGCCCCTTTTGCTAACCATGCAAGAAACAAATAGAGAAGAACCATTTGCAGGGATGTTAAACCCAATAAGTTCTCCCCAGCACCTCGAGCCTCCCATACTTCCTTGGCCAGTCATGGACCCTTCTGAGACATCCAACGACTATGCAGGATCATCAGCTCTGTTTTGCACCAGTTGCGAGCCTCCCAGGTGGCCGGAAGCGAGCAGTAGAGCCAATCGAAGCGACAAACTTCCTAGTTCATCACATGTTCTTCCAGGTGACTCCTTAGCCATTCAATCGAGGTCGGACACCCAGGTATACAAGAGCCATCGGATATGTAGTACCTCCACCATTGGAACCCCTCCTGGGATCTATCTCAGTCGTAGCAGCTGAAGCGGTATCAGCCATCAGATGCATGCCACGTGTTAAGTGAAGATCATCAGCAGTTGGATCACGCTTGTAGGGGTAATTTTACCTGATACCTTGCAAATTTTGTATTTTATTTCCAGTACTCAAACATTTGTCTATAGCGTAAAAATTTTTGTAATATTTGCATTTCATATCTTGTGTTTTATATATTTGCACTTAGGTCCCTTTCACGTCACCTCATGTGCCCGTGCACGTGAGGGGACTATGTCTTTTGCACCCAAATCCCTGGGTTTAGTTTATTTTCTTTTAGTCTTTATTTTTGCAAAATTAGTGTAATAGATTCTGGAGGAATTGCATCTGGCCCTCTGGACTTTGTATTAATTGTAGAAATACCCCTTCAGGTATATATATTAGATATATTTTGAAGAAATTGCATTTTTTGCCTTAATCTTTTCTGAGATGTTCGAATTTGGTCTAGGAACTTTAAATATTTTCATAAATGCCCCTACCAGATTGTATTTTCTTTTTCTGGATTTTATTTTGTTAAAAATAGTTCCAGATCTCTAAAAATTCGTAGAAAATTCCTATAAATACGGGATATCTATATCTATTACATATATTTTGTTTAGGTATTTAAGGATTGTTATTTATTTATTAAAAATAAAAAAACCAACTATTTCTCCCTTTTTTTCATATAAAAAATACATAAAAAATTACAAAAATATTATGAAAACTCAAAAAAATAGATTTTCTTTATTAGCCTATTTTGTAACTAACAAATCTTTTTTGGTTCTATATCTCGTGGAGGAGACCAAAAAATCCCTAAAAATAGAAAATAAAAACACTAAAGATTAAAAAGCTCCAAAATCCTCATAAAAATTATAAAAAATCTAGAAATTCCTAAAATATTTATTTCTATTTCTGGATATTATCTACTGTATTTATTATATATTAAAAATAGTTTTGGAAATTTTAAAGCTTTTGTATATTTTTAAATTCCAAAACAATTCAACTTATTTATCTTACTCATTATTTTACCTAATTAATTCAATTTAAAATGCAAAAATTTAGTAAAAATTATAAGAAAAATACTAAAACAGATAAAAATATAAAAAGCCAAAAACAATTTATTTTGTGATTTTTGGATAATTATAACTATATTAATAAATTTAATAGGCATCTCTCACTATATATCACTACATATACTTATACTAATAATATTATTAATCAATATAAAAATTGAAAAATTTGAAAATAAAAGTTAAAAAATAATAATCTATAAAAAACAAAATTGCAAAAAAATAAATAAATAAAAATCCATAAAAATTAAAAAATCTCTAAAAAGACCAATAACAATTATTATCGTTTTAGCCAATTTTGTTGTCTATGCCCCGTTCTCCCAGTGCTCGACTCCTGCTGTACTTGTCCACTATACATTTTATTGTAGGGTGTAATAACATTAGATTCGCACTTGCTTGCATTGATTTTTCTATACATTGTGTGAGTTGATTGTTAATCGATTTCGGATCTAGTGAGTGGTCTCCTCAGCAACATTGTATCTTCGCATCTTAGTGAGGATACTATTTTAGACCCTCTCCAAATCCGTGTCATCGCATAGGGAACAACTTTAAAACCATTTTCCACGCAAATAACTTGTTAAACTTAAATGTCAAACCTTATCTACTTGCTTCTTTTTGAAATCAATGAAATACATGTTTTATATTTTAATAAATTTGATTGTACTCAACTTTTGTTGATATTTCACTTGTTCGCAACATGGATGGTAGGGAAGACGCCTTCGACGTAGTAGATTGATAGCCAGACGTTGAGCTTCCATAGTTAATTTCGACGGTACTGATGAATCTCCATTTCATCACCTTTATTCTATCATTTTAGCTTTAAAAACCCTAGTAAATGCATGTAAATACCTCTAATTCATGCATTTTAACATTCATGCATCGTTGTGTAAATACTATAGAAAATATTGTTTTTAATGCCAAAATTATAGAATAAAGAAAAAAAAGAATAAAATATTGAAAATATGACCATAAACCTCAAGACCTAGGCATCTTGATGAATAGGTCGACAAGGAATAAAGTAGGGGGAGATAAGGGTCCAAAATACAATTAAAATCACTTTTTATTTATTCATTCTTTATTTATTTTTGGGATCTATTTTTATTTCCACTTTTTATACCTTAAATAAAGAAACTTTGTACATGAAAGTTGTAGATAATAAAATATAGAAAAATACAAAATTGATTTCATACAAAAATAATATACAGAGAAAACATTATACTCAAAATAAGTGGATGTGTATAGTGTGTGCCGTTAGCTGGGTAATTTGCAACTTAGCCTAGACAATTTTTGTACTTTATAATTAAGCCCTTAAACTTTCCTCTGCATTTATTATTTTTTGTAATAATTGCACTTAAGACCCTTATGTTTTTGATATTTGCATTCAAGTCCCCGGCCACGTCACCTCACATGCATGCGCACGTGAGGTGTTGGCAAGTTTGCAAGGGGACCCCTGTGGCTTAGTGTATTTCTATTTAGTGCTCTAAATTTAATTTCGATGTTATATTTTTGGAAAAATTGCATACAGACCCCTAAACTTTTTGATATTTACATTAATACCACTACGAGTATTGCATTTTCTCTTTGTTTCTTGTATTTATTTTTAAATAGCAATTAAACTTGAAAAATCTAAAAAAAGTGGTAGCTTCCTTATTGCACACACATTTACGCTCTATTTTTATTTTACATTTTCAGGACTTTTTAGCATATACTAAAAATAAAAAAGTATCACTTTTGTCCTTGTTTGTAATAGAAACCCCATAGAAATTATAAAAAAAATTTAAAAAAAATCCAAAAAACATATATTTTATATCTTTATGTAATTTTAACCTCCATACCAAAAATCTCTAAAATTACAAAAGAAAACTCTAAAAATTTAAAAAAAACCCTAAAACCTTTATAAAAATATAAAAAATCTAAAATATCCAAAAATTGTATTTTTTGTTTCTTATTTTCCTTTATATTAGTATTATATTAAAAATAATTTGGAGATTTTTTATTCTATTTTATATTTTATATTTCAATTTTAATTCGGTCAATTAATTTTATCCATGTTTTAGGGTATTTTTGACTTAAAAATATATTAAAATGAGCAAAAAATTCCTAAAAAAATCACAAAAATAGTAAAAAATTAATTAAATCCAAAAATATTTTTATTTCTTATTTTTAACTATTTTTATTAATATTTATCTGTACCCTAGCCCATATTGTATATATATCCTTTATATAATTTTATATATAAATTAAAAGAAAAAAAAATATAAAATATAAAAAGAAAATATAAAAACAGAAAACAAAAATCAAAATACAAAAATAAAAAATAAAAAATCACATTAAAATTATAGGCAAATAATTTCACAATCATCTTTTGTGCTTCATTGCCCCAATCTAGTCGTTCGCTCCATGTGTTAGACCTCTGCATGCTTGTAGACTATACACATCCATTGTATAGTTATAATAAATTTTAACTCAGCACCTGCTTTTCATTTCTTGATTAGTTGTTGTGGTTAATTGTTGATTAATTAGGGTTTGTCTCCGCCTTCTGTGAGACATATTTTGATCCTCGCAAAATCTCAGTTATCAGGTACATATACTATAGTTTTTATACAAGACAATATAATTACTTTTCTTTTTCTTTTATATTTTGGGATACATGTACGAATTAGTTTTTTTGTTACATGTATTTATATGGAAATTAATGCAAATGTGAATTTGATGACACATGTTATTCTGTGGCTTGTTATTAAAAGTGAGAATGCATTCGAAACACAAAAATTTTCTCTCATTTTCTGTAACCTAATGTGGTCGATATCGAAAATAATATTACGAGTGATGTGTAAATGGGTAACCTGTATCCACAAGCATAATAAAATTTATCTTAAAATAATACCTTTCAAATGGATAAATCTACCGATATTACGCCCCCCACCAAGTTTTGCCTCGTATGGAAGATGAATCATCGGATACTCCATTGAATCAAAAAAAGCCGGTGAAATTATCTTCTCTAAATTACACATAATCACAAGAATATTTTTTCCAAGATATTCCATCTCCATCCGGTGTACGCGTGATGAACATATAATCTAAAAAAATATGTTGACATCTGATATAACATCGGTGATATTTTTAAATAACCATACCCTGAACACTATTAGTAGCAGTCTTTCCATGAATACATGATGGTCATGACTCTCCATTTTTTTAAATGAAAACTTCTTTTAGCCGATCAAATTTTATAAATTCAATGCATATCCATCTGAAAATTTCAACTTACTTGTTCATTGGTAGACACATTTCACTTGATTTCTGTCTAATGTGTACTTTGCTTTAGGAGTTTTAACCCTTCCATTATCAAGATATCTAATATATAACTCCGGATGATTACATATCATCCTTAAATCACGATGAGATTTTACTGCATCTTGTATACATCCAGCTACATTCAAAACTATATAAAAGATGTTATCGAATGCATATTCTGCAAAATATTTAAGTTTTGACGTATTAATAATTTACTTTAATATGGTAATGTACTTTTCTTAATCTAATTATGAATGTCACTAAAATCAGGTAGAGGTGTTTTATCTCTATTACCCATGACTAAGTTTGATAATATCACATCACCAGTCTTAATTGTCGGAGGATATGCAAGTTCTGTGGTATTCCTCTTAATTGCTTTTTATTGTCTCTAATATAGATGATCATTTGAGATAAAATGCCCATGACAATAAAAAACAATATTTCCGACCATGTTGAAGTTGAAAAGACTTCGTACACTCCATATAATATGGACAAGTTTTACGTCCATGCGTACTCCATTCGGATAACATTTCATAAGCTAGGACATCATTTATAGTCCATAGTAGAGCTACTTTCATATTGAATGTTTGACTTTTATTTGCATCATATGTATCCGCTCCATCGAACCAAAGAATCTTCAACTCATTTATGAGTGGGGTAAATACAGGTTGATGTATTTTTCCTAATGCATAGTTCCTAGCACCAACAATGATAGAAAAATAAATTGTCTCTTGTTACATAACCATGGAGGTTGATTGTATATGACGTCATTACTGGCCAACAAGAATAATCCTTACTTCTTCCATGAGGATGAAGTCTGTTAAGAGTAATCCTTACTTTTTCCATGAGAATGAAATCAGTCTGTATATAAACCTATAACATAATTCCTTTTTTCCTCTGAAAAGGAAGAAAATGTTGATATCAATTCCTTGCAATAGTCAGACTCCGATGGATGCCCCATGTACTCTTCATGACTATGCTTTGAATACCATAATATATTTTTCACTGTTTCCTTACAATAATATAATCGCTTCAAATTCAGAGTTAATAGGAAATAACGTAAAACTTTCCTTGGTATTTTTCCACTCTTACTTGATTCATGAAATCTAGGCTCATCACATTCAGGACAACATGTCAAATACTCATGTTTTCTATAATATAAAATATTGTGATTTATACATGAGTCTATCTTAACCTCAGCTAACCCATCTTCCACATCATTTTTTTGATTTGATAATAGTTTCTAGATAACTCAACATCTTCAGGTAATATTTTCTTGATAATTGTAAGAATGACATCGAAATTACCTTTTTTGAAGTGTAAGGAACACACTCCACTTTAAACTTTTGAAAAATATTAAGTTTCAAATTAGTTACGAATTAAAAAATAATCTTGCTCCATTATTATTTTTGAGAACATAAAGCATGCAAATGAATTGATTTTTAGGCACATATAAGAATGAAATATCTACAAAATACGTTTTTTTCAAGAATTTTTAAAGCCAAGAATGATTTAATATTCATTTTAGAAGCTCGGTTGGGTAAAATGAGGTAATTTTAATTGATTAATTTTAATAAATCAATACAAGCTCAAAATTTTTCAATAAATACCACAAGAAAGAGAATTAAACACACTTTATCATTTAAATTTTGTATTGAAAAAATGAACAAAAAATTAAAGTTCAAATACATGGTCTAAATTCAAGATTTAAAATAAAAAGACCAAGTATAGGGGCTCTTGAATAAAAATACCTATAAGGTAGAATTGGCAATTTTTGTAAAGGCGAGGGCTCATTTTTTATTTGCAGAATAATGGAGAGCATACATGCAGTTTTCATCGAGTCACATGTAATACACGTGATTCGCCCTTCAGATCTAATGACGGGTCTTTATCCTTCATGAGATGAACATGCGAAGGTGATCGAACCTCACATCGCTCGGAGATGGGGATGCTTACTCTTGATCGGCAATAGGGCTTTGAGGGACTTTCAAAGGTTAAATGCATGACTAAGATTAGAGGGTAGGGGATAATTCCACCCTTCAACACTTGTGATCAGGAGGAGTTGAATATTAAAAGCACATGTAGCTATCTCCTATGCTTCTTCTCTTCAAATCAAAAGTGAGGCAAGAAGGTTGTGGCACGATGATGGAAGATAGTTGAAGCTGGTCTTTGTCATTACGGTCACATGCATAGCCTTACATGAGCAGAGTTTTGCAATCTAGGCCTAACAACTTTCCAGAATTTGCAAGGTGCTCAAATACTTTCAGGACATTACTTAGATGCCTGCTTGGAATGTTTTATAATGCATTTTAATAGTATCGTTTACATTTTTACTCATGAACTATTGAACTTTTTTTGGACATAATCCTAACATTCTTTGTGGATTCTTTTCAACTCACGAATTCTCTAATATGTTTTGGATTTTTTTATGAATTCCCGAAGATTTGCTTGTGATTTTGTGATTGAAGTTGTTCTAAAATTCATATGTATATTGTTCTCTCATGAAAGTCATGCTTTTATTTACTATATGATATACTCTACCTATATAAAAATCACATAAATTTCTCGAATATGAAAATAAAGCAACAAAATCACATAAAAGTTTGAAAGCACAAAATCAACTATAAATCTCAGAACATAAAAGATAAAAAACAACACACACGAGTGCATAACAGACCAGACTTTACACTTACACCTAGAACACCCTAATCAATTTAGCGCCTCCAAGAATTCGACACTCCTACGCTTATCACTACACTTATTTGCAGGAATATAATTTTTTAAAGTTAAACTTCCCGAGTTTCAATGATTACACACTAAAATCAACTTTTACAACTTGTGAAAATGACAATTTTTTTTATATGTAGATGAGTATAACTGCATGCAATGACTTGTTTAACATGATCAACTCCAATAGAATGTATAAAAGCATAAAACTCATTCAACTCCAATGGAATGTATAAACGCATAAAACTCATTCAACTCCAATGGAATGTATAAATACATAAAACTTATTATGAATCTTAATATAGAATATATGCAAGCAAAAGCAAGGTGGATAAAGAGAAATCATATAGATGAGGAGAACACTTGTAAGACTAAACTCGATCTCCAAGAGATTAAGAGTGGAGTACAATGTAAAGGGTTGCTCCAGGTCACTTCTAACGAGTGATCAGATGGGGAGTAAGAGTGTAGATGTGAATAAAACACTTAGAGTATGAACATGGATAGTAAAGGGCCTAATTTATAGGCTTGCATGGGATAAGTAGTTATTTTGAGTGAGAGTGCATCCACGTTATTGCAAAGTGTGTTCGTACACATAGAAGGTAAACACGAGCAAGCAAAAGAACACAAAGATACCAAATGAGCAAGATAATTATGTGAATAAAAGCAACTATATAAAAGTCTGAAGGAAGTAAATAATCTTATTATGAACTTCGCATCAAGAAAATGCAGAAATAACAAACTATTTGCTTAACACATTACATGTTCATTGTATGAACAAGAAATCTCCACACAACATTTACACTTTTGTGAAACCATTAAATTAAGAAAATAATTTTCCTAATATGGTTTTCAATACTCTAATGAATATTGAGATGAGATCAGGGTTACCTCTTGAAGCGTGAGTCTCTAAAGCAAGAGACCTCCTGAGTCAAGTTCAATCTACACTTGTCTCTCTCGTGGGCACGATGATAAGTCATGTAGCTTCTCACAAACTTTGATGTCTTCTCTTGATTTTGTCCACACAAAGATGATCAAGCTCATGATTTCGTCCCACAAAATCAATCCTTTTTCATGGATGAGGAGCGTGGAAAAAGAAGATGATCTTCTCCTCCAAGGCTACACCAATGGAGAGAAAAGAGGCTTGACAAAGTGGACGTCTAGGGCATGAAGAAGAGACGTGTAGAGAAATAATATCTCAAGACTCATATCTTCTTTTGATTCTCAAGGTAATGGAATAATTATCAAGGGACTTGGCATCTAAAAGTTGAGTACCAAAAGAGAGAGGCATGCCCTCTTTTTTATACTTAATGTACACGTCTATGAAGTGCTTCCTCTTCATGTAAGTGTGTATAATGACGCCCCTTGGATCATGGATCAATGGTTGTGATTTATTCCTTTCTGTATCACCATATACACCCCTTTTATTTCTATAATTATAATAGAAGGAGGTTGTTGCTTATTTATAAATTTGATAATCCAAATTATCAAAATTGGTAATTTTATGAGAATGATTCTCATAGCTTATGAATCTTATTCATAAATCCAAAAATAATGGTAAATCTAATTTACATTTATTTTAATGTGAATCATATTCACAAACGTACCTTGAAATATTTATGTGAATCATATTCACATAAATATTAATTATATGAATCATATTCATATAAACATTAATTATTATGAACCATTGTTCATATTAATTAGTGTGTTATATTTGTGAATATTCACAAAATACCATCTAGAATATGACGACAACAACAATTACTACCTCAATATTGGCATCAACTAGTATGAGTCCTAATCCAATTAGGATTCATGAGATACAAATGCAGATACTTGGAAATCTATCATAATAGGTTATCTACCGTGACACTTCCATTCCAATGGAGTGATGAAATATGATGGATTTTAGTTACAAGTACAACAAATTCCTCTCTAACAACAATGCTAAAAGTATTATACGTGGTTTAGTTAAATCGGTTGAATTAATTAAAAAAAATGCAACCCATTAATAAAACAATGAGAAGAATGATCAAATTCAACCAACCAAAGTGTAATAAGGAGCAAAAGGCTACTTAGTTAAGATACAATCCTAAAATACCAAAAAATAAGTGAATATTAAAGGGAAAAATCTCAGATAATAACAAAGCATGTTTATTTTTTTATTTTTTTTCTTTTTAAGGTTGAAATTAAGATAAAAGTTAGGTAAAACTATACCTAGTACAAAACTTGCATAGAAATCAATTGAATATTTTTTCTAGACAATAATCAAGAAAGAATAAATATTTTTTATAATCTTCGGACTAAAAATATTTTTTTTGATATTTTCAAAGTGAAGTATTTATTTATTTAAATATAAAAAATAAGATTAAAAATCTTCAAAAATTTACAGATATAGCTCAAGGAATGACAAATATATTATTAAAAAATTTCACGCGGAAGTATTCATCACAATTCTTAAGAAAAATCAAAGAATCTAGTCTTAGTTGGATGCGAGGTCTATCCCTCATATTTTAGGAAGAGAGCCCCTCTACTTCTCTCTCAACGAAAAGCATGTGTGTCTTTCTTTGTTCATTAGAAAGAGCATCTTGGCAATATGGGGGATGGCTATGTAAGTGTAGGACACCTATCAATAATGCCCTTATGATTTTTTTCTCAGTAATTTTCTCGTAATTATGGTGATCAAATAGGCAAGTCTAGTTCACAAGAAGTTGTGGAACACCTTTTCCATCTCTGATGGTGTGTAATGCATGGAATAACGACAACTTTCAATATTTGTAATGATTTCTATGAGCATCTAACGGATATGAAGTTTGTTACAAATGAAAGAGTAATTTAAATACCAAATATCATAAAAATTCATGTACAAGTGGAAATCTACAATTTTTTGTGATTTAACAGATCTAGTTAATTTGTAAACATTTAAAACAAATCTAAAACTTAAGTATCTTAATATTATATAAAACTTTGGGAAATTACAAGCACACCTCTAATATTTAAGAAAATTACATAGATAATAGTCTAGAGGAGTGAGATAAATTGTGAAATGAAATCAAGGGCTAAGTATGTGAAATCACCGTAGGGTTGCACCAGATTACCTGCTTTTTGTAGATGAGGTCAAGAGGAGCTTATAGGAATTGATGGATGAAGGTCATTACAATAGTGAATGGATTGATGAGATGGCGATAATAACTTCAAGAGACCATGAAATGTAGAAGACATCATAGAACAATGGAGCTTCAACACTTTGCCCCTTCACGTGGGTGGAGCTTGGACCATATGAGGTCCTATCTATGCTCCTTGCCGTAGGACCTGATCTTTACTCGGATACTTTATCGTTGTTAAACCATCGACAAATGAGGGAGGAGTTGCATGCAACAGTAGAAGCTTCGATGAGGGATGATCTTCTCACTGCCATCCTACACAAGAGAGACCAAACTTGCTCAAAAATGAGATAAAGAAGAGAAGAATTGTGGTGTGCAATTAATATATGAGGTGCATTGAGGTTTGCACACACATAAATTATGAATCCCATGACGTCATATGCATGGGCCAAGGTACACAAGTGAGAAAAGGATTGGATCAATCCTACCGAGCACAAGGTGACAGGAGAGGAGTCAAAGATTTGATTGAACTGGGTTCATGCTATCCCACTCGACCATGTAAAAGTACGGTTATCGATGTTTGATACTGGATGATTAACATGCATTCTCCAGAAAGAGAAATTATACGTATGTAGGGCATGGTGCCCTTATTGGAGGGGATAGAGGAGGGGAGGAGTAGAGGGACAATACCAAAATCGCATCATTTGATATTATCATTGTAGTAACCATATCGCATAAGAGAGAAAGAGAAATATATTTTAGTGATAGAAGAAAAAGTAATGACCATTTTAATGGGAAAGTTTTTACCCAACAATTGTGACATGAGGAGAAAAGAAGAGGCTTCCTAATTATTGGACTGCTTTGGCATTGATATAATGATGGAAGGAAAGTTACCTAAGTGAAATGAAACATAGCTATTAGATTATGCGTAGGATCAAACAACTGCGAGCTCATCTACAAAGCGAGATCAAATTGAAGGGGGTATTGAGATACATCGATGCAAGAATGATTGATGAACATTTGATTCGACTTTGGTCAAATGACCCTTCTTGATTTGGGATAAATTGGAATGGGGAAACGACATAACAAAGTCCCAAATGTCAGAAAAGGATTATTGGGACCTCCTCGTGCTCTTGATCTTGATTAGGAGAGTATAAAACCCTCTCTCGAACATTATATCAGTGTGTTCATCAAACAACGGTGTGACGCTGAGAGGATGGGGAAGTGATAACAATAATTCTGCTCAATGTAATTGTGTCGAGTTGTAGCACCCATGCATGAAATGATCAATCACAAACCATATAGAAATCAAGAGTTAAGTGCGATGTATTTAAATTTACTAGCAAAGAACAATCGCACACACACACTCAACCAATCAATTAAGTTTTCCATAAGTGATGTTTTTTCATTTTTACAGTTATAATGCAAGAATACAAAATGTAAAGGGTAGTAACGTTATGTATTAAACTTGGGTTTACATTATATGTTAGGGAACTATAGAAAATAAAATATGAAGTTCAAATCTACTCCAAAAATGAGACAAATATTTTTTGATTCATGATAAAAAAATCCTAAATTATTTTTACAATTTTTATAAATAATAAAGAAAATGTGTTATTATGATAACATAGTTTAATGCAACAATTAAGGTTATAAATATCTTGAAAATACAAAATGTGGATATTTTCGTAAAATGATATTTTTCCAAATTGAGAATACTAATACTACATGAAACATATTTTTAAAATTTTTTAATGTATTAAAAAATGTGCTAGATTTTCGATTTTTTTGATGATTTTATGAGCTACGTGCAATGAAAATGAATAATTTTTGGATAGGTGGCATACTGAACTACGCCTACTTTGATTTTTTTGATGAAAAATGAATATTTCGATAATTTTTCTACCACAGACCCTGATTAGATGTATTTAGTTAACTAAAAACATCAAGTTGTCATAATCTTACATCTCCAATCTTCCAATGATCGATATACCCTAATCTGGGGTATTTAATTAATTAAAAAAATCAAAAAATCATAAAAATTTTGCAAATCCAATTTACCACATATATATGTCACACAAAGTTATTTATAAACTTGTGAAATAATAAGAAATAAACTTTTCATAAATTTAATACAAATATATATAGGAGGCACTTCCAATGAGGTGTGCCTTTCCTAGATGTATGGAAAGCCAACCATCATGTCCGTTAGATCTCAATCTAATGGTTCTTTATCCAAAAGGGTATTTTAATCTATGTATTTTCAATTTGAATTTGAATTTCATTAAATCCTTTTATTTTATCATTTTTAGCACGCCTGAATTGGTATTTTTTTATTGCTATTTATGCATGAGGTTTCGCCAATGTGGTAGTATTTTTGCACCATGCAGAATGGCTGAACACTTTGTAAAATACTCATTGTCATTGTAAGATTGTAACCTGTTTTGTAAAATAAAATCGAAGTTAGTAATACGTTTATGTTGTAATTGTAATTTAGGTAATGCCTTTGTAAAACTTAGTATCTGTTTTGTAATAACCATATGGAGATCTGCAAAAAATAGATAGTTAATAACTCATCAAATAATAAGCAGAAAGAGAAAATGTCAAAATTTGAGATTTATTGTTAGAAATATATATATAAAAACTAATTGTAAAAAAACAACATGAATTGTAAGAAATGACATGAGATTCGTAAAACTGATTTGAGATTGCGAAAAATGATCTGAGATTGTAAAAAAAAGATCTGAGACGTTGGAAATTGATAAATAGATATAAGTTTATTAGAAGTTTATAAAAGAAAAAATAAATGTAAAAAAATTGAGATTGTAAAAACGACACGCGAATTGTAGAAAAAGATATGATATTAAAAAAAAGATCTGAGATTGTAAAAAACGATTTGAGATTGTAAAAATTGATTGCGTCCTACCTCACCCGCATCCCTCTTCCACCTGCACCTCCTCTGCCCTTTTCCTCCATGACCTACCTCCTCCATGCACACCCTCCTCCACTGACACCCCTCCTCCATCCGAACTCTCCTTTACCCGTCTCCTCTACGATCCATCTCTTTCACGCGCAATCACCGCCTCAACGCGACGCCACCTCCACTTCCTGCTAGAAAAAACCATGAAGAACCCATCTTTCCTCCTGATTTGAATATCAAAGAAACGATGCAATGCCGCTAGAAGAAGCCATTGTACATCCATATCCGTTGTTGGAAGAGCAACATTCCCATATCCACCGCCGACGTTCTCCCTCTATCGTCATTGCACACCATCACCGATGTGTAGAAGTCCCCATCCCGCGTACTGTCGTGGGAGAGAGAGAGAGACTAAAATTGTGTTTAGGCCCAAACTATCCATTAAAAAAATAAAACTCAAAATTGTGCTTGAATATTATACAGCAAACACTAGATACCAAAATACTATGCAAATGTAATAAAAGAAAGGGTTAAAGAAAAACAAGAATATATACTCAATGAAAACTTGTAAAAGAAGAAAACTAGGGAGCAATGAATCCTACTTTATTCATGTTATTTTCATGTGATTATTGTATTGTAAGTTTCATAAAATTTAATTTTGGCATTAATAAGAGAGGTTGTGTGTGCAACCATAAATAAGTGTATATATGTTTATAAGTATTTACAAGTGGTATATATATATATTGTGCATATTTTGGGATATTTTTATTTTGAACAATTTCTATTTGATTTTGTTCTGAACTTTTTAAGGGTATTTTAATATGTTTAAGTTGTGATTTATTTATCAATTTGCTCCAGTCCCGAATCTTCTTCCTATGTATAAGGGGTCTTTTTTAGCAAGATAAATATGCTAATACACGTTTTTGAGTATTTTGAGATAACTTTATTTGAGTTAGAAAGAGTACTAACAAAATAATAGTTGTTTTAAGCGTGATATCATCATGATGGAATTGGGACTTCTTTAGTTCCTCCTGCTAAGGGGTTATCTTGAGGCTGGAGTAGGCACAAATCTATTCGTTTTATTATTTTTTCTTAAGTAATTGTACACAATGGGCGATTGTTCGTAATGGCTCATGTTCTCTGATATAAATGAACCTTGTACATGAAATGAATAGTTCTTTTAAAGAGGCATTGGGAACAATGTTTAGTTATTTGAATGGAAATATCTGAAAGCTATCTGCATGTTTGTAATAACTTATATTGCACAAAATACACTCAACTATAAAATAAAAAATACCATTATGAGAATCATCGTTCTTAGTCAATCACATAGATATAATTATTCAACCGATTCGACTATTTTATCGTAGGCTTAAATAGGGAAATAAAATAAAATAATAAACTTAATTACAAAGTTACAAATTTACTACTTATCAAAATATTATTCACAAACAAACAACTATCACTGCGAAATTCACATAAAATATAATATTTTTATAACATCACCTAATTTCTAAACATAATAAAACAATCAAAATCTAATCACTCTCACAAACTCCGGTAAAATCACAACAAAATAATCCTTTCTAGCAAACATCAAACCAATTAAACACCTTAAATTACAAAAATAATATAACCCTCGATCAATTTAACATTGTAGTTTGCACCCTTATAAAATAAATGTTCGATTTTTTATTGCGAAGAACATTAACTTTAATAGCTTCAATGGACAAATGAATGGTGACATCTCAGTTAACAAGCACATAGATTATGCTATCATGAACGTAACTAATGAGAAATGTGGAGTACACGTATAATGTCAAAAGAATAGTTAGTTATGTGAACATATAGCATAACTTACCAATCATGTACATTTGTTACTTTCTCTATTAATGCTTACTTATCTTTTCAACACCAGAAAAGAACCTTATCAATAAGACATTGGAAGAGATCATTATAAACAAGATATTGAATGGTTCCTTATTTCTTCTTCCCTTGGACTTGGGGATGAACATAAAGCCAAGCTCCTTCGACAGGAGACTAGACTCAAGGTACTTTTAACTTTATAAACCATGTATCGAGCTGCGATCCATATTTTACTCCATTGCCCATTCCGACTAATTATCATGGATTTGAGTCGGGATTGGGTCAAACTATTCAATATTCTTTTAAGATGGAAGCATGGAGAAGGAACAAAGACAATTAAAGGTGCATATGCTAGTTATGGAATAATGAAATCCAGTAGAATTCACGAAGATTATAAGTACAGAAAGCAACACATTCGAAATTAAGGATTCACTGATAAAAAAGTGTATTATGCAAAACACATAAGCAGACCAAGGAGACCAAAACCCGTCGTGGACCGACCCATGGCCAATTTCTTAGTTTTTCCATCGATTTTTTAATGGTATTTAATATGTATAAATGATGTCATTAATATCATTTGTATTTTATATAACTAATATAAGTAGTTAACATGTTATTTGACATGTAAACTATTAAATTTTATTTAAAACTAATGTCATAAGAAAAACTTGAAGTGTATCATATTAATACATGTATCATTCAGCTTATATTTATATATTTTTATTTTTTACAGACTAGACTGGGCCGACCCATGCCCAAATCTCCTAGCCCAAGCTAAACCCATGAGACACTGGGCAGGCGGACCCCCAGCCCGTTGGTCATGTTTACGCTCCATCTAAACAAGTAATTTTAACGATCTAAACTGAAGGATATGGGAAAATCCTCAAGCGCATCACGGAAGCGTGAGCGTCGTATCGAATACGACGAGGAACGACTAGTCGGACTAGTTGTTCTATGCAGCGGAAATTAATTTTTTTTCATGCGACGAAACCACATGATCCAAGAACACTTATTGGATCATTTCGTCTAAACCACAAACAAGTAATAGGATTACCTCTTGAAGCATGGTTGACGAAGAGACCTCCTGTCTCAAGTCCGATCCGACGGAGGAGACGCTTGCGAGCGCGGGGATGAATCGTGTGCTTCTCGCAATATATGTTGATGATCCAAGCGGCGAATCTCCTGATCTTGACACACGAGATCTGACGTCTTCTTCACGAGCAAGGCGCACCGAAGGAGATGGAGATCCACGAGATGATCGGGTAGCATAACGACGACGCTACGGCGATGGAGACTCTCTCTAGGGCATCCATGGTGGACGGCCATGAGAGAAGAAGAGAGAGGGCTGACGTGTAGAGAGAGAGAGACTTATGTTCTCTTGTGTGTAAAGAAGAGCAAAGGGGGTGCCCTTCTATTTATAATATTTTGGGATCCATGGATCTCAATCCATGTGCAACACAAATCCAATGGCTCTCATTGATTTGTGTTTCTTATAATGGCTAAAGTTTGTGTTGGTAAAAACCAACAACAATTAATTTAATTTAGATTAAATCTATATTGATAAAACAATATAAATCAATCTTAAATTAAATCAAATAAATATGGAGATAATGGGAAAGAGAGAGTGCCTCCTTCCATATACATGGAGTGGACGGCCACCCTTTCCTAATAGGAATAGGTAGCTGTCCCTCCTATTAATATGGATGGAGCATCTCCAATGTAATCTCCCTTGGTTACATTATTCCATGTACCTCCAATTTATTACACCAATAATTGTTGTAAATTAATCTACAAAAATAATTGATAATTATTTTGTGAATATTGCAATCTTGCCATTGGAAATTTATGAATCACATTCACAACCCAAAATAAAATGTAAATTAAATTTTTAATTTAATGTTCAATGTGAATCCAATTCACATTAACATTTAATCAACAAATGTAAATTACAAATAGCTCTCTCTTATATATTATAAATCTCATTTATAATATATATGATTAATATGGATATTTCTATCCACATTATTCAATATCTATGATAATTAATCACATTTAATCATCTTGGATCTCTATTGTCATGTGCCCAAATAATATGAATCACATTCACATTATTTACATCCTTAATAATCAAATCACATTTAATTATCTAAGATAGCTCTCTTTATAATATGAATCGAATTCATATTAATCATGATAATTAATCACATTTACTTATCCATTTTCTCAATGCTCGGATACATATTATCAACAATGAAATTATCCTGAACTCTTTCAAGGATAATGCGCTTTCTCCGCGAATACTTGGAGATAAGGACAGGGCGATTGTATTGTTCCACGTATAGTGACTTGGATAATGAGATCACATCTCAAATCTAGATCTCGGGCCTCCCATAGATGCTTGATTAAATCAAGACTGCAAATCTAATCTTCTCATTGCATCTGAATCACATTCAGATCAATATCCAACATTTGGACTAAGATTAGATTACTTCTCTACTGAGAGGAGTCTCTAAAATCCAAACCCGTTTCATCACTCCCTAGGAATGGAAGCGTCATGGTTATACAACCGTTTATGATCACATCACCCTCAGGTATTCCCAATACATGTACATCATGCATACTAGAAGACTCAGAATAAACCTGAAGTATAAGATCAATTTTACACTGTCTACTTCATGGTTTTATCATTTAGTTTTTCATTCGATCATTGGGAGTCGGTATCGATCATATACTTTCCAAAAGCATATATCATACCTAGGTCTTGATCATATACTTTCCAAAAGTATATATCAAACCTACAAATTCAGTCAAGCTTCCAAAGCGAGATGACTGTGCACGGAATTTGATTCTTCTCAATATCTCATGAGTGAGCTCATGGCTTCCGGTTCAGTAATGAACCTATATGATCCCTTTGAGAGATCGTATTACTCATATGCCCTTATATGCACATCAGCGCGTCGGTGTATAGACTTTGATTATGTCATCAACCTATTGGTCTGCCAAATGTACATACTCAGACATATAGTAACACATCTATCTCCGGTCAGAGGATACGTGCCTATATCATGATAGCATACGATATAGGACTTTGGTTATCTCGATCTCGTGAAGTCAACTCTTTGACCTAACTAATCTCACAAATCTCTATTCCTATGCAGAGGACCTGCATCAAGAGGTCGGTCAGATATCAGCCTAACTGAGAAAGGATTGCCATCTCCTACCCCAGGCTGGAGATCATCTCTTAACAATCATTTGATGGTGCTTGATGAGTCCTCTATCTAATTCTTTAGATGTTCATCCAAGCACCAGCCTCTATGATTCAATATTTGAATCAACAGATGCCATGGTACATAACCCTAATTGTACTAAGGGACCTATTATGCAAATTATGTATTCTTCAGTTCATATTAGGGAATGATATTTGCAATAACATTTATTGCATAATAGCTCACCGTGGGCTCGCATGTCCAACAATCTCCCACTAGCCCAAAGAGCCAATAATGGGCTAATCATTTAAACCCACACTCATGTGACAATCATAGGCAATTTAGAAAATAGCTAGATAAGTTATTCAGTCACTCTGTTCCCAAGAGACTATGCCAAGTCCTTTTACGGCACTTGCATATCTCCTAGTGACATTGTTCGCATCCAATGCGAATGTTACATCTTATGCAACCAATACTCAATACAGTCAAAGTAGTTATAGCGTCCTTGATACTACTGCTCAACAATGATTATAATCAGTATTCCCATAATCCTTATCAGAATACCTTTATTCTTGGAGATCTCTATCTCCTAAGGTATCTATAGTTCAGACCCTCATAGATCACTATCTACAAGGTCTTAAACTTTTGAAGATAAGACTTTGAGATCACTATCTCTAAGTTTCATCATCTATGAAGATATTGTTATTACTGCAATCAAGTATTTTATTCCATAGTAGGATTAGTAACAGATTACTACTCCCACTGCATGGCAGACATCTGGCTCTTTTGCACATCTAGCATACACAGCTTCTCGTAACGGATGCACAAGTGCAAGCAGTTCTAGCATTCACTTCCTCAACTCTATGAGGTGCTATCCCTTTAGATAGGTCACTACCACATCTTAAGGGAAGGAAGCCTTTCTTGGAATTTTCCAGAAAATGGAATAAGTCTAAGGTATACTACTAATGCGACGGTCCCAATACCCTCTTCTCTTTGCTTATGAACGACTTCAGAACTATGATCTAAGAGGTATCCTTGAGATCATATCTCAAGGTATGGAACAACCAAATTATAAAACACTTATTATTATCCTTATATCATTCCAAATGATTAGAATAATATCTACATTTAGCACGATGAACACAAATGGCACTCCCACTAAGCTTCACATGGTTCATCAAGATTTTATCTGAAATCATAACATCTATAATTTCATCAAATTTTATGTTCCAACTATAAGAAATTTATTGGAGTCTAAATATGGAGCTCTTTAGCTAGCACACCTTACTTTCCTCAACCATGAAGCCCTGGGGCTACTTCAAGTGAATATCCTCAGAGAGGTATTCATAGAGAATTGCAATCTTGACTCACATCATGAAGATGTCATAGTCAAGTTGTGTAGCTATAGTTAACAATATTCTGATGGGTTAAAGCAAGATCACTGGAGAGTAAGTCTCATCGCAAGTGATGTCATCTCTTCGGTGTGCAGCTCATGGCTACGAACCATGCTTTGAAGGTCTCTACCTTCTCATCAGGTTCCCTCTTTCTCTTGAAGATCCATTTACACCTTAATGGGTCTTATCCATATAGGTGAATCCTCGAGGGTCCATATACAACATTTGTATATGAAGTCTACATTAGACTTTTATTGCTAACATCCATCTTTCCATGTCATGATCCTCAGGAGCTTCATCACATGAAGTCCGATCATTTTCAGACTTAACTGGCACATGGAATACATCCTTATTTGAAGAAGTATTAGTGTTTCATCTTCAATTATTCTTTTAGTTTCCGATTGCAGGAGCCTCATTATCTTCTCAAGATTAAATGAGTTCCTTCATTTCATTTTTATCTTGATTCTTTAAGAATCTCATCATCTAAAAATCACATTCTCAGAGATGAGATCTTTTAAGAATCTCAAGGTCATAAAGTAGGTATCCAATACCATCCTTTATTTTCCTAATTAAGTGGCACTCTCTGGTGCTAGATTCCAGCTTACTAGCTTGGAACCTTGTTAGGATATACAATGTAGTCTCTACTACATATATATACCTCGAAACTAAGAGATAATTATGCTAAGATTAATCATTGATCAAATCATGTCATACATGATCAATTGTATCTCCCTACAACTCTATTGAGTTAAGGTATATTAGGAGGACTGAGATAGGAATGATATTCACATCTCCATAAGGTATTTCTTGAATTCATCTAATAGGTACAAGCTACCTCGGTTAGATCATATTAATTTCATCTTCCTTCAAACTTTGGTTCTAAACCAGAATTGTGAAATCTTTGAACATTTCAAAGGTTTCTTAGTGAAGAGAAGAAATCTCATATCACAAATAATCATCAATAGATATCACATATCTGTAATGTTTATTATGATATAGATGATTCACATACATCAATATCTATGAGATCTTGAATACATTGACATCTTTCACCATTCCAAGGAAGGGTGTATTGGAATTTCTACTTTTGAATACAATATTCACAAGTATGTAAGATTTGAACATTTAGACAATCTAAAGTTTCATCTCTTATGAGTCTATTGATCACATCAACAGACAAATGCCCAAGGCTTGATGCCAGATCATTATCAAATGATCTTCATTCTCTTATTGATCTTTAAAGGTTCAATTTTCAGTATTAGAAATCTTAATGAACCATTCATTTATTTTCTAATTTAGTGGAGTCTACTAGATGTTAGATTACTATCTGAAATATCCCCATCATAACTCTTTATGATAGGTTAATTCCAGAATTCATGCTCATTCTCAACATTTAGAAATAAACTGAGTGTATTCTAATATCCAGGTCACAGAGACATTCTCTAAGACTAAGGGCTCCCACTGAAAATATGAAGTCTATTGATCCAATGGAAATTGTTGCAACAATTGCATCACTTCCAACATGGATGACCATTAAACCTTAAGATCAAATTTCTAATATTCTAATACATATGCAACCAATTGCAAGTGTCATTAGAAGATTGAGATACAATTATTAGACTTTATCTTATCAAATAAGTAAGTCAATTTCAATGATTATATGTAGATTATTCTGATGTACTATCTGATTCCTTCTCTAAGGATTCTAGATAGATTTGATAGTCATACTATCAACACATCAACTTATTGCAGTATTGGCATTCATCCAACTCTTTGGATGCCATATGGAAGTCACAGAAGTACAATCAACTCTTTGATTATACTTCTTACTTGGGTCCAACCCATACTTCCACTCGCTCCCTTTATCTATAAGCAACCATTGCTCATGACAAAGGATCATGCTTCATTCAATTCATACAATATAAATTTTATGAAGCTTCATGAATGACTAGAGTATAGATAGTAGAATGATGACACTCATTGTATCTACATCCATTTAAACTCTTAAAACTTAGGTTCAGGTAGGTACTCAAACAATTTGAATACATCATCTCCTATAGAGCCACCATTCTGCATAATGCAGAGAACCATGCCATTCATGATTATATGTCGAGAGCACATATGTATGCCATAACATCTTCTTAGATTTTATAAGGATTATTTGATAATTCCAATCATTATCGACATGTCACTTCAAAAGTACATTCGATGAGATCAAGACTTATAGAGACATACAAACCCTAGGGTTTTAGTCCTATTGTCTGTTTAATTATCATTCTTCATTATTATGAGGAAACTTGCACATTGCAACCACATACATTATGTGTCCAATTACAAGTACAATATCTGGATCATGGGTCTAATCCATTATATTCTACTGGTTATTATTGAGTATACCATTGAGTGGGATTAAAGAATGATTATCTGAAATAAGAAGTTTTGCATAAATATATATAAATTTATATTTTACTTTGATTTAGAAATTTTCATATCAAAGTTGTTTTGCTTTGTCAACATTGAAAGTTCATTCCCTTAATCACTTTCAATGTAAGAGATATACTTACCATTATATCTCAGCAAGATCTAGGATCTCCTTCCTTATCTTTGTTACATCCCAATAATATGAGAATCTGTAACTCAGATAAAAAGAAGCGGGAACACATTCCCCCTTGGAAGTCCAACTTGCATCTCCCAATTCGGTCTTTAACACCCGAGCCCACCACCCCTAAGGTGATGTTGACCTGTCATTAATTGAACCAACCGTCAACAGGAATAGTACTCGCTATGCGCTATCCAATATCACCCCAATAATATGAGGATCCGATATTGGGGTCACTACGCACACGGCCTTACTCTTTCGAGAATCAAAGAGCCCAATCCAGATGCGATTGTATATAGGAGCTGTCACTTCGGACTGGCGTCTCCTACATACAATCCCTGGCGACGGAACCCTTCGCCTTGACGGGAGACCATGGATGTCACTTGTGTGATCCTCCATATCATATTCAAATTCTAATTAATTATCTTGAATCATATTCACATAATTAATTCTTCCAAGGGATATAACACATCTATTATAATAGAGTGTTTTTAATTGGATATAATTAACTTAATCACATTAAATTAATTATCAATCCAATTCAATCAACAAACTTGATTTTACTTGAATATATGGTATTATCTTAAAGTACGTATTAATTCGAATTTAATAATTAGAAAATACATCACGATCTCTCAGGCATCATTCATTTCCTGCCCGTTGTTATGGCTAGTACCGGCGGGAGTGGGACGGACCGCAACCGGTGCGACCCGCTACCCCAACAATCCCCGACTAGACACCATATCCGCCTCGGGAAAAAATAATGTCGAGCCAATCATTTTGTACTTAAGATGATCATCGGTTCTTCACTGAAATTATAACATATAGTAATAATCAAAACAATTTTGATTATAAGAAAATTTGCTAACCAAATTCACAATCATATTCAAGCAAGTTGTTTGTTGATTGTGTTTCCAATTATGATCTAGATCAAATCTAGTCAATTATTGGTCGAGGTCAAGTCAATTAAGGAAATAATCATCATTAAATATTTCTAAAATATTTTCCATAATTATTTCATGAAATTAACAATTAATTTCACTAATTGACAATCACATGATTCTTGATTAGGAATGTAATTTCAGCAGTGATCCCTACTTACTAAAATTAACATATCTCAATCATATCAAATCCAAATTAGACAAAATCAGTTTCCAAAGATTGCTAATTTGATTTCTGAAAGAACTCAAGTAATATTTCACGTATTTCTAGGCATTTCTAATCCGTAATTAACTCTTTAATCACGTTAAGATTCGCAGTCCCCGAAACTGTGGATACATGTTCACTAAAATGATCATAACTTGAGCAAACGGATTCGAAATCACACAAACTCAGATCCCACAGTTTCCTTATTTAATGGTAATAAAATCCAATTATTATTTTCATGTTTAAACAATTTAAACAGGGACGAAAATAATCACAAAACAAAGATGCGAAAATAAAATGAAATGCGATAGAACTTTCGCAAACCCTAATGAACCCAAGTCATCCTAGGTTTATAGATCGTATCTGAAACCTCCGACCTAAGGTTCTGATACCACTTGAAGGATATGGGATAATCCTCAAGTGCATCATGGAAGCGTGAGCGTCGTAACGAATACGACGAGGAACGACTAGTCGGACTAGTTGTTCTATGCAGCGGAAATTAAAATTTTTTCATGCGACGAAACCACATAATCGAAGGACACTTCTCAGATCGTTTCATCTAAACCACAAACAAGTAATAAGATTACCTCTTGAAGCGTGGTTGCGATCGAATCTCTAAACGAAGAGACCTCCTGTCTCAATTCCGGTCCGACGGAGGAGACGCTTGCGAGCGCGGGGATGAATCGCGTGCTTCTCGCAATCCATGTTGATAATCCAAGCGGCGAATCTCCTGATCTCGACACACAAGATCCGATATCTTCTTCACGAGGAAGGCACACCGAAGGAGATGGAGATCCACGAGCAAATAATCGGGCAGCATAACGACGATGCTGCGGTAATGGAGACTCTCTCTAGGGCATCCATGGTGGACGGTCATGAGAGAAGAAGAGAGAGGGCTGACGTGTAGAGAGAGAGAGACTTATGTTCTCTTCTGCGTAAAGAAGAGCAAAGGGGTGCCCTTCTATTTATAATATTTTGGGATCCATGGATCTCAATCCATGTGCAACACAAATCCAATGGCTCTCATTGATTTGTGTTTCTTTTAATGGCTGAGATTTGTATTGGTAAAAATCAACAACAATTAATTTAATTTAGATTAAATCTATATTGATAAATCAATATAAATCAATCTTAAATTAAATCAAACAAATCTGGAGATAATGGGAAAGAGAGAGTGCCTCCTTCCATATACATGGAGTGGACGACCACCCTTTCCTAATAGGAATAGGTAACCGTCCCTCCTAATATGGAAGGAGCATCTCTAATGTAATCTCCCTTGATTACATTATTCCATGTATCTCCAATTTATTACAATAATAATTGTTGTAAATTATTCTACAAAAATAATTCATAATTATTTTGTGAATATTGCAATCTTGCCATTGAAAATTTGTGAATCACATTCACAACCAAAAATAAAATGTAAATTACATTTTTAATTTAATGTTCAATGTGAATCCAATTCACATTAATGTTTAATCAACAAATGTAAATTACAAAGCTCTCTCTTATATATTATGAATCTCGTTTATAATATATATGATTAATATGGATATTTCTATCCACATTATTCAATATCCATGATAATTAAATCACATTTAATCATCTTGGATCTCTATTCTCATGTGCCCAAACAATATGAATCACATTCACATTATTTACATCTTTGATAATTAAATCACATTTCATTATCTAAGATAGCTCTCTTTATAATATGAATCGAATTCATATTAATCATAATAATTAAATCACATTTAATTATCCATTTTCTCAATGCTCGGATACATATTATCAACAATGAAATTATCCTGAACCCTTTCAAGGATAATGTGCTTTCTCCGATAATACTTGGAGATAAGGACATGGCGATTGTATTGTTCCACGTATAGTGACTTGGATATTGAGATCACATCTCAAATCCAGATCTCGGACCTCCCATAGATGCTTGATTAAATCAAGACCGCAAATCTAATCTTCTCATTGCATCTGAATCACATTCAGATCAATGTCCAACATTTGGACTAAGATTAGATTTCTTCTCTACTGAGAGGAGTCACTAAAATCCAGACCCGTTTCATCACTCCCTAGGAATGGAAGCGTCATGGTTATACAACAATTTATGATCACATCACCCTCAGATATTCCCAATACCTATACATCCTACATACTGGAAGACTCAGAATAAACCTGAAGTATAAGATCAATTTTACACTGTCTACTTCAGAGTTTTATCATTAAGTTTCTCATTCAATCATTGGGAGTCGGTATCGATCAATTACTTTCCAAAAGCATATATCATACCTAGGTCTTTTGATCATATACTTTCCAAAAGTATATATCAAACCTACAAATTCAGTCTAGCTTCCAAAGCGAGACGACCGTGCACGGAATTTGATTCTTCCTAATATCTCATGAGTGAGCTCATGTCTTCCGGTTCAGTAATGAACCTGTATGATCCCTTTGAGAGATCGTATTACTCATATGCCCTTATATGCACACCATCGCGCCATTGTATAGACCTTGATTAGGTCATCAACCTATTGATCTGCTAAATGTACATACTCAGATATATAGTAACACATTTGTCTCCAGTCAGAGGATGCGTGCCTATATCATGACAGCATACGATATAGGACTTTGGTTATCTCGATCTCGTTAAATTAACTCTTTGACCTAACTAATCAGACACATCTGAATCTCTATTCCTATGCAGAGGACCTGCATCAAGAGGTCGGTCAGATATTAGCCTAGCTGAGCAAGAATTGCCATCTCCTACTCAGGCTGGAGATCATCTCTTAACAATCACTCAATCTAACTCTTTAGATGTTCATCCAAGCACCAGCCTCTATGATTCAATATTTGAATCAACAACTATATGATCATCAAGATGGTCATGGTACATAACCCTAATTGTACTAAGGTACCTATTATGCAAATTATGTATTCTTCCTTTCAGATTAGGGAATGATATTTGCAATAACATTTATTGCATAATGGCTCATCGTGGGCTCGTATGTCCAACATAAACATTGTTGTAATCAGCATGTTCTAGATGGAGGGCATAGGAGTCTTCGCGTCAAAATTCGAATGGCATATTGGGGGATATATAGATGAATATACATCGTGATAATTTTCAAAAAAAATAAAAAAAATTGCAAAAAAAATGACGTGGGGGCAGCACACATGCGCACACGTGGGTAAAACTTGCTTGCCCCCTCGAGGGAGAACTTGGCTCCCCCACCGCATTTTCTCCAGTTTTTATTTTTTTTTTTTGAAAAATATATCTGTGAATTTTCATCATTATATTCATATATTATGTTATTCAAGTTTTATAAGAAACAGAGACCCACAGACCCCTGTGGGCTCCATCCAGATGTGGTCGATTTCAACAATTAGTGACCATTAAAAAATAACTGTCTAGATGGAAGCTGTAAGAGTCTCTGTTTCTTACGAAAATTGAATGATGTAATATAGAGATATAGTGATAAATTTCCACGGATTCATTTTTCAAAAAAATAAAAAAATGATGCAAGTGAAGCCTACTTAATTTCTCCCGTGTGCAGCCCCATTTTGCCTTATATATATAGGGGCCCTTTCAAATAGGACGCAGTCCTTCCTGAGTTCAGGAAGGCCGACCCTTTTTTGTATAAATCACGGACACTTTAGTGGAATACGTATACAGTTTGTATTATAGGTGCACGTTATAAATACAAAGCCGCATACAAAACGGTGCCTTATAATACAAACATTAAAACTTCACATTATAATACAAAACTGTATATGTATTCTACTAAAGTCAACCTGTTTTATACAAAAAAGAGGTTGGCCTTCCTTAGGGATGGAAGGACCAAGTCCTATTTGAAAGAAATCCTATATATATAACCCAAACCTGATCCCTTTGTTTAATGAGAGAAAATTTCAGCCCGACTGGCTCAATATAAACCGCACTCGGATTCTATTGGAACTCATGGATCAGGTTCACGGGCCGGGTCAGACCAATGTAACCGAATGTTCATCTCTATCTTGGACTAAACGATAAACTATTGATAATGTGCAAATACAAAAAAAAGGCAAAAGCACCACCTCCAACTCATTGTTAATCCGGCATTCACGTATTATCCAAGAACATGATGCAAGCTCACGGGTACGTTCCATCTTGTTTGACGCGTTCCATCTTTCCGTCGGAGCGCATTGATAATGATAATTTGTTTGGCATGTTTGAAATTCATGTTCGGTTTGATTAAACAAAGTTTGGACGTTCGATTCGCAACTGTACAATTCAGTTTGTTAAAGGTTCGTTTAAAAAATACACCTTCAACAGCATCCATTTTGTACTGCTCTTGCTTCAAATAAGGTCCAATTAAGATGTTTTTAAGTTATCTATTTTATATAATCGTGATCAAATTTGTTTAGTTCCACAAGAAGTTTTATATTCAATGACTAAAGAATATAAAAAGTAAACTTTTATCATTTCCATCTAAGCACGTAAAAAACATATTCATACATAATTAATCGAACCACACCAAATTGATCATGAAGCAACCTACCTTATCGCATTCGATTTGCATTTATTTTCTCGGACTGAATCTTTATAGAATTTTTAAGACAATAATATGAGTAAATACAGAATTTTTTGCACACCGCATTAATAGATATGCAAGATGACACCATTTCACTCCATGGCATAATGATCAAACCACAAAAGTGCGAATATCACTTTAAGTGAAGATGGAGCCCGACAATAGTGTTCAGCTACACCATCAGCTCAAATTATGACGGCTTCTCGGTCACGTCCTAAACTCCTAGCACACAACTTCACTAATTGCTAAAAAAATGCGAAGACCGGAAGTGACGCCTCTCTTATGTTGAAGCATCAATGTCCGCAATTCACCAAGTATCTGAGCAATTCTATATTACCTGCTGTGTGGAAGCTCTGAACTTATATAGATAATGCGTTCGTGGGAAGTTTCACGGACCTCTAGGTTATTGTCAGCTGCTTGAGAGCTTTCACGATCAATATGGTTGTTGCTTGAGAGTGCAGGAGGGGACCCTGTTTCAACAGGATGGCTAGATAAGGGAGATGCCACATATTTCTCTGCAGTCAGATCATGCAAAGGTAGGCGACAAATCGGGCATGTCAACTGTTTCCTTAACCACTTGTCGACACAGATGAGATGAAAATTGTGACCGCAAAAGGGCATAATTCGCAAGACTTCCTTCTCTTGGTAATCTCCCAAGCATATTGAGCACCTACATAAAAAAGATATAATATTGATTAAGATCTGTACTCAGCATCTGTAGTAATAAGACAAACCTGAAAACTAATATCCAAGCATACACAACGCCTAAAAGCTCAGGTATTTTCTTGATGCCCGCATAAATCCAGTCAGGGTTGGTATTTGTATCAAATTTGGATAAGTCAACAAGGCAAACGACGTGCACTGCAAGCGCTCAGCTGGTTTAGTTCAAAGTGGAAGAAGCCAAATAGGATATGGATTTTGATCTGCCAAGTTCTTGATCCCTACATGTGAATATACAATAACACGACACCGTTTGACCATTTAAAAAAAGAGATGATCTGGTTATTAGGCAGGATAACGCATATATTTATAGTTGTGAGCTTAGCTTTCAACCTTAGTAGATTTTTATTTTTTTTAAAACCAATATAGCAAATTAATCAAACTGAATAGCTAATAATCTCTATAACCTACAATAATGAGAGAAAATCGTACAAAGAATACTTACTGCATGTCATCATTGGACGAGAGGAACCCCTTGGTGTACTTGATGGTAGGAATTGCAGCAATTTCAACAGTGTTTTGACTGTCAACATCATGTTCGTGCTGCAAACATATTTCAAAATTTCAGATAAAACAAACTTTCAAGGATTTATCAAAGGCAGCAATTATTCTCGACTTCCTATTGGAATACAATTTCCTTCCAGCCAGTTAACAACCCACTATAATTATAATTTTTTAGCTTATATTTACCTAGTTTCACATATTCTGGGAAGACATATTTTTATGGATTGATTGATGTTAGAGCATGTGTATAGTTGGGTAATTGAATTTTTCCAAGGTCTAACCCATATTGCTTGTTGGTGGAACTTTGCAGTGACTGTGAGGGTATATATAAACCTCCACACCCCTTGTAATCTTTGAGCAAACACGATAGAAAACTTAAGCCTTGGGCTTTCTAATCTGGTTTCGTCCCGTTCCTTAAATGTAAGGTTCTAAGTAAATCCAACTTTTAACTTTTTTCTTTTCTCCGATCCCATATATCCTATTTTATGTTTTCATAATTGAGTAATGAGTGGCAAAAATGCTTGAACTAGGACTGCATTTCTTGGAACTTGATGTATGCTTGACTTCTTCTGCTTCAGACAAAGGTAAAAAAATTGACAGTGTTTAGCAGAATGAAACTAAATGGTGGAACTGTAAATAAGGAAAAAGAAAGAAGTTGACTAGGATTTTGTAGAAAAAAAATGAAATGCGGCATCCAATGACAAGTTGTAATAAAAAAAAGTTGTAAACGATGTTTAAGGTGTGTTCAATGGAGTTGCAGCGGCAAATAAAGAAGCTTGGTGGTGGAGTGAATTAGTACAAAAGAAATTTAAAATGAGAGATACATTCAAGGTTTTCCCTGCGCAGAATAGATGAAAACTTGGCAGAGTATAAGAAGGTAGAGAACGGAGCGCATAAGGTATTTAGTAAAGATTAGGGAAGTAAAGATTAGTGAAGTAAATGCAAATGCTTGGTACTTGGTGGTATTTGTATGTGAAACTCGACCGAAAGGAAAATATTTTTTTTCAAGCTAGCTAAGGATAGGGAGAGAAGGATCAATGATCTTAAGTAGGCTAGGTGCATCAAGGAAGATGGTGGATGGGTTTTAAAAGCAGGTGATGATATGAAGTCAACGTGAAAAAGATATTTTTATAGGCTTTTTTATGAGAGTGGCGCTGCATATATTAGCTTCTAGATCCCACCTCAATTGTTCTTATAGAATGAATCGATGGAGCCGTTAAATGATATATTCTTCAAAAACAGTGGGATCGGATGACATTCAAATAAATGTTTGGAAGGTGTTAAGGTAAGAACAATTTATTTAGATGCTACTCATAGAATTAATGTATGGTAAATGAAATCAAGAGGAAAATGATATGTTTTTTGTAATAAGAAGACGCCTTTGAAGTTCAAAGGAAAATAATATAAAGTTCTAATAAGATACACTATGCTTCATGGTTGTGAGGGTTGGTCAGATAACTATTGATATGTACAGAGAATGTCTGTAGCTAAGATGAATATGCTCTAGTGGACGTCTTGTCACACACAAAAAAAAATTGGACTCACAATGAGTGTATCAGGGAAAAGATTGTTATGGTATCAAGGCTTGGACACATGCAAAGAAGGCATTTTGGTGTTCCAGTTCAAAGGTGTGATAGCTTACAAGAATATCCGTATACGTGGAGACATGGAGGACCTAAAAGGTGTAGAAAGAAGAGCAATAAGAAGGATATACTTTGTTGGATCTAAACCAAGATATGATCCAAGCTCAATCTGTTTGGAAGCAAAAAATCCATGCAACCTACCCATTTAAAGTGGCATGGTCTCTCTACAGGAATGTGCTGATGGATACCGAAAGATTGAGTGAGTATTGGAAGGAAATGGGAAAGTTGCTTCTAAGTTAGCTGCTGGTCATCCTGCCCGAAACAGGAAAGCAATAGCTGATATAAATCAAAGTAAAAGCCGATTGAGGCTACAACCTGGAAATGCCTTTTTAAGGCTCAACTCTTCTTGTGTTGTAACACTAGGGTAAGATTTGACAAAGCCTACTTCTACTATATTATCGAAGTGGCTTAATGCAAGCTCGATGTCATACAATAAAGTTTACATTTGCGTGGAGAAGGGTTTTAACAAAACACAACATATTCTATAGTGACCAACAACTGTTGTAAATTGGTTAGCTTGCAGCAGGAATTTGGCCCAAGACAGCACATCCGACAAAGGTCGGAAGATAAACATGGATAAATAGCTACGGTGTACTAATTGTACCAACTAAAGTGCGGAAAAAAGCACATCCTCTTCACGTGCCAACTATAATATCCACTGTGAGCAAGCATCTAAACCCACTCACTTCAGACTCAGACCTCTGCTCCACACAGGGTGCGTTCTTGTATCGGGTTAAACCACCCCAAGGGTGGTTTAACTCCTCTACCCCATATTTTCTCCCTCCACGTGGGTCCCACTTTTTATCTTTTTAAAAAAATTAAATAAATCAATTCTCCATCATCAATTCCATCAAAAAATAATATATTATACCATCGTATCATATAAAAATTATAAACTACTCCACTTCTACTCACTTTTTCAAACTCCAATACAGTCACATCACAATAACTTCTCACTTTTTCAAACTCCAATACAATCACATCACCCCAAACCCACTTCTAACCCACCCCCAGTTTAACCCTCTATCCAAACACCAAAACCCAAAAATGGGTTACCTGCAACCAGTTTAACCCACCTAAACCCACTATCCAAACACCCCCTTATGGTGCCGGAGAGGCTTTGTCAGAATCCAGAAAAATAAATCGGGGGAAAAATCTCCACTGGATATTGCTGAGAGGGAAATTGTTGCTTAAGCTTTTGAAAACCATCAATGTCACAATTACGCACACAACCTTAGAAAGGTTTCGTGAATTTCACCCTCAATCTACAGTTAGAAAGAGAACTAAACACAGTTTTCCCAAAGTAGCCATCAACAACGTTTTCCAACTGTGATTGCAAAACAATCATCTTCCTCTTCGTGAGGCAGAAAATATCCAAATTTAATATCCTACTCGAGAGGACCTTGGAAAAATTCACAAAAATCCAACTAAGTTCTAAGAGGCAAATCCAGAACATATCCACGACACAACTACTGAAGCGATCTACGACATACCAAATCAGGCTCGGACTGGAGCTCCAAATCGAAGGCGGTGTGGGCGGCTCGCGCGGCGGCAGACTCCGCCGAGCGCACCCGACTGCAGACGAGACGCGCGCAGACGAAGATGATGAAGGTGATGCTCAACCCGAAACCTATCACCGTCGTGATGAGGTTCATCCCCATCGCCATCCTCCACCACAGATCTCTCGCTTATCCTTTCCCTCCCTCTCCCTCTCTCTATATCTCTTATCTTATCTTATCAATATTCCACGCGAGACTAAGGCCTCCGGCCGTGGGTCAATCTCCGGCGTCACGGCGGCCACGGCCGGCGGCAAGGAGAGGAGGGGAGAGTCTCCGGGAGGCGGCGCCGGCCATAAGGCGGCGGGATATGGGCATGGACTGGTGGGAGGGAGACGGGATGGGGATTCGAGGGGGAGAAGGGAGAGCAGAAGTCTACCACTGTTTTAGCAGTAGTGATTTAATTAGAGAACATGGCCATAGGGAGAGAGAAAATATCTATCCCATCGGTCTGATCCACAACCGGTGATTTGCCGTAAGCTGAAATAATGTATGTCTATGGTGACCTCCACGTGGCGGTCGCGGGCTTCCCGCTATCTCCTTGCTGTCAGCGTCGTGGGAAAAAGGTGTATAGCGTTAATTGCGCTGTTTGGGAAGGCACCCCGTGTCATCCGTGCTGTTTATGGTTTGCGTTTTTGTCTTACAAGGGAAGGGGTTTTTTTTATCTTTTTTGGGTTTTTTTTCCATTTTCCAACTTTTGTTTCTCCGGATTTCCGCATTTTCACCTTTATTTCTTCGGATTTTTGCATTTGTCAAACACTGGTTGTGATACTTGCCCCTCTACTTATTTCATATCCGCTCGATGATCTTTATTTTTTTCCACTTACAATTGTGACGTGTTTGCATGTTTTTTACATCCATGAGTCAATGCATCGTAATGCTAGGATCAGATGAGTAAAGTGCCACAAAGGGTCCTTATAAAAAGACCCCTTATGTAAAATCATTACATCTTTGACCCGCTTCGACATAATTATGGCGAAGATCGATGACACGATAGAGGAAAAGGGTCAAGGGGGAGGCTAGGCCCAGGAGGTAGAGGTTGAAGAAGAGGACATGGATGGAGAGGGTCGGGAAAGGAGACGAAATGGGCTAAAGGAGGTTGGGGAGGAGGTGGAGAAAATCTGGGAGGAGATGGAGACAGAGGAGGATGTTTCCGCCTGACCTCCATCTCCAATTTCTCCTCCAACTCCTCCATCCTAACCACCGCCAATCTTTGCCAACAACATCTACTCAGACCACGCTTTCGTCCTCATGCCCTTGTCATCAAACAACATCAAGCGCATCATCGCTCTCCACCACAATTAGGAGGGACCACTAGCAATGTGATTAATTATAAATAAGATTTTTTTAATAAATACTTTCATGGCATTTTAGTTATAACGGTTTGGCAAGACACCAATCTTTATATAAATAAATTTACAAAATGTTTTTGTTGCATTACTTATTTTTTTACCGTATTAGTTGAGGTTAGTAAGGCATAAGCATGAATATGAAATAAACATGTGTATTGACAAAAATTGGAAAGACACAAATGCAAAATCTCCTAGTTCTATTCGTCAGATATACGAGTTCAAGAATGACATCCCTTAGTCCAAATAACTTATTCTCTTTAAAAAATACTAACAAAGTTGGAGAGGGAGGGATGTGTTGGAGGAAGGGAACACAAAATTTAATCACCACACATCTTTTTTAAAAAAAAGATCAAAATTCCGTTACTAATTTACAACATTTTTACATTCAAATGTAGCACGACTTCAAAATAAAAAAAAAGATGATGGAACTTTTGAAGTAAAGAAACTCCTTATATTTCTCAAAGCTCCTGGTACAAGAGTGGTTTTTGCACAAATAAAATGGAGGGACAAGGAGAGATTACTTTTGCTACTTGGTTGGTCCATAAAATAGAATGAAATTTGCCTCAAATGAGCCCAAAGGAAGAGAGATAACTTCTTTTGTTGAATTGAAAAAGGTAACCACAAACTAGATGTCAAAATGTGCAAGCATGCACTTTATCATCTCAATTCCATGATGCTGAAGTGCATCACCTGCATTGGAAAATGTAAAATAATGTATATATCCATTACACCTTGACTTGTCTTGAATATAGATTATCACACAATAATTCTTCATGTAGATCCATAACTCTCAAGAACACCGCTCTACCTCATGACCTTTTTTTTGTAGCCACTTCTTGATAGTAGGATCGGAAGGCTTGAGTTGTTCTATTTTGGTCCTTGATATTTTCTAGATATTAAAATATATTTTTCACATTATCGAACATTCCCAATCGAGATGAGATAATAGTAACAAAATTCACAGTTAAATGACTAATGTTTAGAGATTAATTTTGCTAAAAAATGCTAAGAACATAAGAATCAAATATTTTTCAAGTTTTAAAATTGGAATTATAATGTAGATCAGACTTAAAAACTATACCAAAATACAACTAACTTGGGTGGTGAAGTAGTGTATCATGGTTGGGTGGCTATTACTCTTGAGGTGTTGTATCCAAATTATTGGGAAACTAGAAAAACAGGGGATGTGTGCAAATAAACATACGACTTTCGATGATTACCAATTAAGAGATGAAGAAATTCCAAACAAGCAAACATAAAGAACGAATGTATTTTTTTTTACGGGAGTCCACTAATAGGGGCATGCCCTGACAAGATGTATCTTTAATGAATTAGGTCTTGTACAATCATTCCTTTAAGAGTCAAGAACTCAAACTATTTGGTGTATAAATTTAGAGAAAATTTTATCCTTCTTCTGCCATAAGCATACCATTTTTCTTATTTTGTATTGAACATAGTAGAAAAAACTTTGATAATTATAACTCTACAAGCTTTGATTTTTCGTAAGTCAGCGCTGAAAATGTTGGAATTGTGGTTTCTTGACCGATCATTTTGTCCTTCGCAATATGTGATATTTGGTTTCCCTATCTAAAGTATTATATTCCTTTCAACCATTTCATCTTAGTCAATGATAAATTTGTGATTCATTACACAACCACGCCTAATTCAGACTATGCCTAAAATAAATTACATGTTATAAACTCAACAATAAGCCAATATATGAGCTTGATGTTCTTTATTTTCTCAATTACAGTGACTTCTATTTAGTTCATTATCTTTCTAATAAGCAATGCATTTACGCCATTGATATCATAGGGGAATTCCAAGACTTTATCCTTTATTAATGTTGTAGCCAGGCCTGGGTTCATTAAAAGAACGCAAACCCTGTTGGGAAAAGATTCCCCGTATAAATTGAATTGCGGAAAAATAACCAAAGTTGATAAGCGTATCCTGCACGATATATCAACTATGAGAAAGTTTCTCAACCACAGGAAAAATAAAAAATAGATATACGGATAATTTTTAACGTGGAAAACCCTCAATGTGAGGGGAAAAACACGGGGTTGATCGCAACCCAAAACCAAGCACTATAATCGAAGTAATCTTCCGTGAGGGGCTTGCAAAAGGTCGACCCTCAATACGATGCTACAATCACCAAACAATGGAGAATAATAGAAAGGAAAATATAATCTAACGGTAAATCCGTGGTCAAACTGTAGGGAAGAATGCTAGAGAAGAACTGCTCCAAAGGTTACTCCCTCCAAACTCCACGGCAATTACAAACTTTCTTTCTTCTTCCTCTCTCTTATTTCTTTCTTGTGCTAGGAGAGCTTGTGTTGGGATGATCCTGGTATGCACCCCATACCTCTATTTATACTCCATGGAGATGAGCAAATAAGGAAACATGGATTCCTACTTCCAGTAGGATTAGGAAAAGATGACTCCTAATCCTAAAAGGTAACTGATTTTTCCTTTTCTAAATAGGACTACCAATGTCCTATATATATGGACTAGGTTCCCATAAAGAGGGGAACCCATACAACAAATCTTCCCCTTAATGACGATGTGGGAACTGCTCCAAATCTGCGAGGGAGCAGCATCTCTCGAACTTTCCAAGCGACAAAGTTTCTGTCATCATATCAGCACCGTTGTCATCCGTGTGGATCTTGTCAAGTACAAGCTGCTTCGATTTCAACACATCACGTATCCAATGATATCTGACATCGACGTGCTTTGATCTTGCATGGAATGTAGAGTTCTTGCCAAGATGAATAACACTCTGACTGTCACAGTAAAACACGTACTTGTCCTGATGAAAATCAAGTTCCTGCATGACTTCTTCATCCATAGCAACTCCTTGCACGCCTCTGCAGCTGCAATGAACTCAGCCTCTGTAGTGGATAAAGCAACACACTTCTGGAGACGAGACTGCTAAGAAACTGCACCATCTGTAAAGGACATCATGTAACCTGATATGGATCTTCTCCCATCAATGTCATCTACAATGTCTGAATCTATGTATCTAAGAAGAATAGGCTTCTTTGCTCCAAAATAAAGAGAGTAACTGCTAGTACCTTAAAGATATCTCAAGATCCATTTAACTACTTCCCATTGCAGTTTTCCTGGATTTGAGATGAACCTACTAACAACTCTAACTGCATGAGCAATATCTGATCTTGTACAAACCATAGCATACCTGAGACTACCTGTGGTTGATGCGTAGGGAACTCTTTCCATATATTTCTTCTCTGCATTGTCCTAGGCTATCTTTAGAACTCAACTTGAAATGCGCACTAAGAGGGGTGCTAGATGGCTTTGCTTTCTTCATATGAAATCTTTGAAGTATCTTCTCAATGTACTTCTCTTGTAAAAGATAAAGATTCCTTACTCCCCTGTCTCGAGTGATCTTCATGCCCAATACCTGACTTGCATGCCCCAAATCCTTCATAGCAAAGGACTTGCTCAACTCTTTCTTCAAGCCAGAGATTCTCTATCCATTGTTGCCTACAATCATCATGTCATCATCATGAAGCAACAAAACAATGAAATCATTACCTGAGAATTTTTTTATGAACACACAATGGTGTGAAGTGGTATTGGAGTAACCATGCTACCCTATGAATGAGTCAAACTTCTTGTACCATTTCTTGGGTGCTTGCTTCAAGCCATATAGACTCTTCTTCAGTCTGCAAACATAGTCTTCCTTGCCTTTGACTGTAAAACCCTCTGGGTGCAACATGTAGATTTCCTCAAGGTCACCATGGAGGAAAGTTGTCTTCACATCCATCTGTTCAACCTCCAAATCAATACTAGTTGTCAAGCTGAGAACCACTCTGATAGAAGACATCTTCACCACAGGAGAAAAGATCTCTTCAAGTCAACTCCGTTCCTTTGGTTAAAATCTTTCACAACCATCCTAGCTTTGTACCTTGGATTTGTAGATTATTCATCATGTTTCACTCTATAAACCCACTTGTTTATCTATGCTCGCTTGCCTTTGGGCAACTTGACAAGTTCAAAGGTATGATTATCATGAAGGGACTCCATTTCAACTTTCATAGCTTCAACCCATTTCTCCTTGTTTGCATCTTACAAGGCTTCTTCATAGTATTCAGGCTCACCGATGTCTGTCAACAAAATTTACTCATGTGCAGAATATCTGATGGAGGGTCGCTTCTCCCTCACGAGTATTTATGATGGAAGAGCCTCGGAAGAAGAAGAGCCCTCATCATCCTGTCGACCATCATCACCACCGTCATCTACGTCATCATCATTAGGGGTGGTGATATGTGGTACATCCTACTCATATCCTGCATCTGGTACCTACTTATATGTATCCTCTGGCACCACACGCGGAGCCCTCTACAAAGGGATTTGCTCCATATCATCTGGCTGATAGTTGCTCGAAGGAGAGTCCTTATCAGCCTTTTAGATGTCTTCAATGGTTTGATCTTCAGAGAAGATCACATCCCCGCTCCTCACCAAATTCTTATCAATTGGATCATACAACATGTAGCCAAGATCATCTTGTCCATATCCCAAAAAGATGCACTTTGTCTTTGTGTCCAACTTGGAACTTTCATCATTGGGAACATGCACAAATGCGTGACATCCAAAAATCCGTAAATGGTTATATGAGACATTCTTTCCATGCCAAATCCTGTCAGGAATATCACCATCCAAGGGTACATGTGGAGATAGATTAATAACATGAACAACAGTATAAAGTGCTTCACACCAAAAAGAGTTAGGCAACTTAGCTTCAGAAAGGAGACATATAACTCTCTCCATCAAGGTCCTGTTCATTCTTTCTGCTATCCCGTTCAATTGTGACGTCTTGAGTAGAGTCTTCTGGTACCTGATATCATTAGATCTGCAATACTCATCAAATGGTCCAATATACTCACCACCATTGTCATTGAGGATGCACTTAAGTTTCTTCCCAGATTGTCGCTCTACTAGCGCATGGTAGTCTTTGAAAATACCAAGGACTTGGTCCTTCCTCTTTAAGGTGTAGAACCAAACTTTCTTGAAGAAATCATCAATGAATGTAACAAAATAAAATGCACCACTGAGAGAACTTACTTTCAACAAACCACAAACATCTATGTGAACAAGATCCAATGATTGCATCTTCCTAAAAGGTGGAGGACTTTTAAAGGAGGCTCTTATCTGCTTCCCAGCCAAGAAGTGTATGCATCCCTCAAGCTTCTCTTTCTTGACATCTGTCAGCATATTCTTCCTCACCAAATACTCCAGCCTCTTCTCGCTCATGTGCCCCAATTGTCGATGCCACAACTCAGTGGATTTTGCATCTCCAGTCACATGTGCAACATCATGGGATATGGATGCATTCATGATGTAAACATTGTTGCTATACTTTTTGCCACGAGCAACAACCAAGGATCCTCGAGTAAGCTTTCATTGACTGCCACCAAAAGTATTAAGGTATCCTTCATCATCAAGCTTGCCTGCAGAAATGAGATTTAAGTGTATGTCTAGTACATGCTTCACATCTTTGAGCATCAACACAACTCCATCAGCATTCTTCAATGCAATATTACCAATGCAAATAACATGGGACAAAGGACCATTCCCTATCTTCAATGTGCCAAAAATCACTAGTTGTATATGAAGAGAAAAACTCTCTCTGAGATGTGACATGCAAAGCAGATCCGCTATCAACAAGACAAGAAGTACCATCCTGTGCGACATTTATCATCTCCTCATCATAGACAATGAGGAGCTCATACCGTGCATCTGCAAAAACTTGTTATTCTTTTTCTCTTGCTTGTCGCAACCATTCTTGTTATCTCTCTTAAATTGGAAGCAATACTTCTTGATGTGTCCTTTCTTCTTCCAATAGTGGTACTCCATATTATGCTATCTAGATCTGGACTTGCTTTTGCCATTATCTCTACTCGTATCAGTCTTGGTCCGGCTCCTCCCCCTGTTCTCTATGACAATAACCTCTGAATGTGAAGATCTTCCTTAGGGTTTTCTTCGCATATCCTCATTGAAAATGCTAGACTTAACTGTCTCCAAAGAAATGACCCCATTGACTGCAGAATTCGTAAGTGAGACTCTGAAAGTATCCCATGAATCTGGTAGAGTAGAAAGCAGTAACAGTCCCAACATCTCATCTTCAAATTTTATCCTCATGCTCATCAACTGTCTAATAATTCCTTGGAACTCATTCAGAAAATCTAATACATGGCTGCCTTCCTTGAACCTCAAGTTCACTAGTCTCTTGAGAAGAAACAATTTGTTACTTCCTGTCTTGGAGGTGTAAAGATTTTCCAACTTCAACCACAAGCTTCTAGCATGACTTTCATCTTGGAAAATGGTTGTAGACATTCTTATCAACAAACTATCTTATGAAACCACAAACCTGCTCATGTTCACATTCCCATTCCTCATGGGTTTTGGCTTCGGGCTTCTGCATGGAGAACACCGGAAGGTACATAGCCTTCACATATAAAAGATGTTGGACATGCGAGCCCACGGCGAGCCATTATGCAATAAATGTTATTGCAATTCACTCCTTGATCTGAAATAAAGAGTATATAATTTGCATAATAGGTCCCTTAGTACAATTAGGGTTATGTACCATGGCCATCTTAATGATCATACAGCTGTTGATTCAATTATTGAATCATAGAGGCTGGTGCTTAGATGAATATCTAATGAGTTAGATTGAGGACTCGTCAAGCACCGTCAAATGATTATTAAGAGATGATCTCCAGCCTGAGAAGGAGATGGCAATCCTTTATCTAAAGGCTGATATCTGACCGACCTCTTGATGCAGGTCCTCTGCATGGGAATAGAGATTCGGAGGTGTCAGATTAGTTAGGTCAAAGAGTTGACTTAACGAGATCGAGATAACCAAAGTCCTATATCGTATGCTGTCACGATACTGGCACACATCCTCTGACCAGAGACATATGTGTTACTATATGTTTGAGTATGTACATTTGGCAGACCAATAGGTTGATGACCTAATCAAGGTCTATACACCGGCGCGCTGGTGTGCATATAAGGGCATATGAGTAATACGATCTCTCAAAGGGATCATACAGGTTCAGTTACTGAACCGGAAGACATGAGCTCACTCATGAGATATTTGGAAGAATCAAATTCCATGCGCATGGTCGTCTCGCTTTAGAAGCTTGACTGAATTTGTAGGTTTGATATATACTTTTGGAAAGTATATGATCAAGACCTAGGTATGATATATGCTTTTTTGGAAAGTATATGATCGATACCGACTTCCAATGATCGAATGAGAAACTTACTGATAGAACCCTGAAGTAGGCAGTGAGAAGTTGATCTAATACTTCGGGTTTAATCTGAGTCTTCCAGTATGCAGGATGTACAGGTGTTGGGAATACCTGAGGGTGATGTGATCATAAACGATTGTATAACCATGACGCTTCCATTCCTAGGGAGTGATGAAACGGGTCTGGATTTTAGTGACTCCTCTCAGTAGAGAAGTAATCTGATCTTAGTCCAAATGTTGGACATTGATCTGAATGTGATTCAGATTCAATGAGAAGATTAGATTTGCGGTCTTGATTTAATCAAGCATCTATGGGAGGCCCGAGATCTGGATTTGAGATGTGATCTCATTATCCATGTCACTATACGTGGAACAATACAATCGCCCTGTCCTTATCTCCAAGTATTCGCGGAGAAAGCGCATTATCCTTGAAAGAGTTCATGGATAATTCTATTGTTGATATATGTATCCGAGCATTGAGAAAATGGATAATTAAATGTGATTTAATTATCATGAGTAATATGAATTTGATTCATATTATAAGGAGAATTATCTTAGATAATTAAATGTGATTTAATTATCAAAAGATGTAAATAATGTGAATGTGATTCATATTATTTGAGAACATGAGAATAAGTTATCCAATATAATTAAATATGATTTAATTATTATGGATAAGAATAATGTAGATAGTAATATCCAATTATTCATAATATATTATAAATGTGATTTATAATGTATTAGAGAGAGCTAATTATAATTTATATGTGTTGATTAATTATTATGTGTATTAGATACACATTGTGTAATTAATTGACAATGTAAATTATATGTTGTTTTGGGTTATGAATGTGATTCACAATATTCCAATGTCAAGATTGCAATATTCCCAAAATTAATTGAGAATTATTTTTGGTGAAAATTGTTGGGAAAATAAGTAGAGAGAAATATTAGGAGATATCCAATCCCATGTAATCCATGGGATTGCCCTCCCCATATGGAAGAAGGGGGGCGGCACCAATTCCAATTAGGAGTTGGTGGCCGTCCACCTCTCCTAATGGGGAAGGAGGCTACCAATTGATTTCTCACTCCTTATTTGATTGGTTTAATTTGGTATTAATATATATTTGATTTATCAAATATATTTAATCAAAATTAAATCACAAGTTGTTGGCTTTTACCAACAACAATCTTGACCATTGGATTATCATAAATCAATCTCAACCATTGATTTTATGAGACACATGGATTGAGATCCATGGATCCCAAAACCCTATAAATAGAGAGGCATACCCATGCTCTCTCTTTACACATAATGCTTGAGAAGCATCTCTCTCTCTCTCTCTTTCTCTCTAGAGGTCAGCCCTCTCTCTCCCTCTCATGGCCGTCCACCATGGATGCCATGGAGAGGATCTCCATCGCCACGGCATCGTCGTTATGCTGTCCGTTCGTCTGCTCGTGGATCTCCGTCTCCTTCGGTGTGCCTCGCTCGTGAAGAAGATGTCGAATCTCGTGTGTCGAGATCAGGAGATCCGCCGCTTGGATCGTCAACATGGATTGCGAGAAGTACGCGGTTCATCCCCGCGCTCGCAAGCGTCTCCTCCGTCGGATCGGACTTGAGACAGGAGGTCTCTTCGTTTAGAGACTCGATCACAACCACGCTTCAAGAGGTAATCCTATTACTTGTTTGTGGTTTAGACGAAACGATCCGAGAAGTGTTCTTGGATCATGTGGTTTCGTCGTATAAATTTTTTTTTAAATTCCGCTGCATCGAGCAACTAGTGCGACTAGTCGCTCTTCGTCGTATTCGATACGACGCTCACGCTTCCGTGATGCGCTTGAGGATCTAACCATATCCTTCAAGTGGTATCAGAGCCTTAGGTCGATGGTTTCGAATAGTGATTCGTTAACCAAGGACGACTTGGGTTCGCTAAGGTCGCGAAAGTTTTCATCGCATTTGATTTCGCAGATCTGTTTAGTAAATAAATTCGGCACTGTTTAAATTGTTTAAACACGAATTTTATACTTGGTTTATGTTCCCCATTAAATAAGGAAACCATAGGATCTGAGTTTGCGTAAATCGGATTTCGTATGCTCGAGATATGGTCGTTTTAATGAACATGTATGCACTGTTGCGGGAACTGTGAATCTGAACGTGATTAAAATGTTAATTACTGTTTAGACTTGCCTCGAAATGCGTGAAACATCACTTAGGTTCTGTCCTAAATCAAATTAGCAAACTTTAGAAATTGACTTTGCTTAATTTGGATTTAATATGATTGAGATATGCCAATTTTAGTAAGTAGGGGTCACTGCTGAAATTGCTTTCCTAATCTAGAACCAAGTGATTGTCAATTAGTGAAATTAATTGTTAATTTCGTGAAATAATCTTGAAAAATATTTGTGAAATATTGAAACATGATTATTTACCTAGTTGACTTGGTCCCAACCAATTAGTTGATTAGATTTGATCTAAACCTTAATTGGAATTACAATCATCAAACTTCTTGCTTGAATAGGACTTGGGAATTTGCCTAGCAAATTTCCTTAAAATCAAAATTGTTTTGATTACTATATGGTATAATTTCGGTTGAAGAACCGATGATCATCTCAAGTACAAAATAATCAATTTGGCATTATCCTTTCCCGAGGTGGATATGGTGTCTAGTCGGGGATCGTTGGTCAGCGGGTTGCAACGTATGTGGTCCGCCCCACTCCCGTCGGTACTGGCCATGACAGCGGGTAGGGCCGGGATAATGTCCGAGGGATTATGATGTATTTTTCTAATTATTAAAATTCGAATTAATACGTACTTTGAGAATAATATCATATATGTATATTCAAGCATAAAATTAAGTTTGATTGATTAAATTGGACTGATAATTAATTTAATATGATTAAGTTAATTATATCCAATTGAGAATACTCTAATATGATTAGAGTTAATAATTCCCTTGGAAGAATTAATTATATGAATGTGATTCATAATAATTAATTAAATTTGAATAAGATATGGAGGATCACATAAGTGACATCCATGGTCTCCCGTCAAGGCGAAGGGTTTCGTCGCCAGATATTATATGTGGGAGACGCCTGTCCGAAGTGACAGCTCCTGCATATGATCCATTTGGATCGAGCTCGTCGCTTCTCGAAAGAGTAAGGACGTATGCGTAGTGACCCCAATATCGGGTCCTCATATTATTGGGGCGATATTGGATTGCGCATAGCGAGTTGTATTCCTGTTGACGGTTGGTTCAATTAATGACGGGTCAACATCACCTTAGGGGTGGTGGGCCCGGGTATTAAAGACCGAATTGGGAGATGCAAGTTGGACTTGCAAGGCGGAATGTGTTCCCGCTTCTTTTTATCCGAGTTGTAGGTTCTCATATTATTGGGATGCAACAAAGATAAGGAAGGAGATCCCAGATCTTGCTTGAGATATGATGGTAAGTATATCTCTTACATTGAAAGTGATTAAGGGAATGAACTTTCATTGTTGACATGGCAAGACAATTTTGATATAAAAATTCCTAATTCAAAGTAAAACATGTATATATATATAAATATATACACTCATGCAAATTTCTTATTTCAGATAATCCTTCATTAAACCCACTCAATATTATACTCAATAATAACCAGTAAAATATCGTGGATTGGACCCTATAATCCAGATATTGTACTTGCGATTGGACACATAATGTATGTGGTTGCAATGTGCAAGTTTCCTTATAATAATGAGAAGTGATAATTAAATAAGACAATAGGACTAAAACCCTAGGGTTTGTATGTCTCTATAAGTCTTGATCTCATTGAATGTACTTTGGAAGTGACATGTCGATGATGATCGTAATTATCAAATAATCCTTATAAAATCAATAAAGATTTTCTGGCATACATATGTGCTCTTGACATTTAATCATGAATGATGTGGTTCTCTGCATCATGTAGAATGGTAGCTCTATGAGAGATGATGTATTCAAATTGTTTGAGTACCTACCTGAACCTATGTTTTAAGAGTTTAAATGGATGTAGATGATGAGTGTTATCATTCTACTGTCTATACTCTAGTCATTCATGAAGCTTCATAATATTCATATTATATGAATTGGGTGAAGCATGTATAAATGTCAAAATGCTCTTACATTAAATTCTTTTGAATTTAACATAAGAGATCCTTAGTCTTAAGCAATGGTTGCTTATAGATAAAAGGAGCGCAGTGGAAGCATGGGATGAACTCAAGTAAGAAGTATAGTCAAAAAGTTGATTGTACTTCTGTTGCTTCCATCCAAAGAGTTGGATGAATGCCAATACTGCAATAAGTTGATGTGTTGATAGTATGACTATCAAATCTATCTAGAATCCTTAGAAAAAGAATCGGATAGTACATCAAAATAATCTACATATAATCATTGATATTGACTTACTTATTTGATAAGATAAAGTCTAATAATTGTATCTCAATTTTCTAATGATACTTGCAATTGGTTGCATATGTATTAGAAATTTGATCTTAAGGTTTATTGGTCATCCATGTTGAAAGTGATGCAAGTGTTGCAACAATTTCAATGAGATCAATAGACTTCATATTTTCAGTGGGAGCCCTTAGTCTTAGAGAATGTCTCTATGACCTAGATATTAGAATACACTCATTGTTTATTTCTAATTGTTGGATATGAACATGAATTCTGTAATAAATCTATCATAAAGAGTTATGATGGAAATATTTCAGATAGTAATCTAAAATCTAGAGGACTCTATTAAATTAGAAAATTATTGAATGGTTCATTAAGATTTCTAATACTGAAAATTAAACCTTTAAAAGATCAATAGGAGGATAAAGATCATTTGGCAATGATCTGGCATCAAATTTTGGACATATGTCTGTTGATGAAATCAATGGACTGGTAAGACATGAAACTTTAGATTGCCTAGAGATTCAAATCTTGCATACTTGTGAATATTGTATTCAAAGTAAAATGTCCAATACACCCTTCCTTGGGAAAGGTGTAAGGTGTCAAGGTATTAAGGATCTCATACATATTGATGTATGCATATCATCTATATCATAGTAAACATTATGGATATGTGATATCTGTTAATGATTATGTATGATATGAGATTTCTTCTCTTCACCTAAGAAACCTTTGAAATGTTCAAAGATTTCGTAATTTTGGTTTAGAACCAAAGTGTGAAGGAAGATGAAATGAATTTGATCTAACCAAGGTAGCCTGTACCTATTAGATGAATTCAAGAAATACCTTATGGAGATATGAATATCATTTCCTATCTCAATCCTCCTAATGAACCTTAACTCGATGGAGTTGTAGGGAGATACAATTGATCATGTGTGACATGATTTGATCAATGATTAATCCTAGCATAATTATCTCTTAGTTTCCAAGGTATATATGTAGTAGAGACTACATTATATACTTAATATGGTTCCATGCATGTAAGCTGGAATCTAGCACTAGAGAGTGCTACTTCATTAGGAAAATAAAGGATGGTATTGTATACCTACTTTATGACCTTGAGATTCTTAAAGGATCTCATCTCTGAGAATGTGATTCTTAGAGGATGACTCTCTTAAGAATCAAGATAAAATGAAGTAAAGGAACTCATTTAATCTTGAGAAGATAATGAGGCTCTTGAAATCGGAAACTAAAAGGACAATTAAAGATGAAACACTAATACCTCTTCAAATGAGTTTGAGGATGGATTCCATGTGTCAGAGAAATCTGACAATGATCGGATTTCATGTGATGAAATTCCTGAGGATCATGACATGGAAAGATGGATGTTAGCAATAAAGGTCTAATGTAGACTTCATATACAAATGTTGTATATGGACCCTCGAGGATCCACCTATATGGGTCAGACCCATTAAGGTGTAAATGGATCTTCAAGAGATAGAGGGAACCTGATGAGAAGGTAGAGACCTTCAAAGCACGGTTCGTAGCCATGAGCTACACATCGAAGAGAAGGCATCGCTTGCGATAAGAATTGCTCTCCAGTGACCTTGCTTTAACCCATCAGAATATTGCTAACTATAGCTACACAACTTGACTATGACATCTTCATGATGTTAGTCAAGATTGCATTCCTCTATGAATACCTCTCTGAGGATATTCATATGAAGTAGCCCCAGGGCTTCATGGTTGAGGAAAGCAAGGTGTGCTAGTTGAAGAACTCCATCTTTGGACTCCCATAAGTTTCTTGTAGTTGGAACATAAGATTTGATGAAGTTATAAATGTTGTGATTTCAGATAAAATCTTGATGAACCATGTGAAGCTTAGTGGGAGTGCCATTGTGTTCATCGTGCTAAATGTAGATATTATTCTAATCATTTAGAATGATATAAGAATAATAATAAGTGTTTTATAATTTGGTTGTTCCATACCTTGAGATACGATTTCAAGGATACCTCTTGGATCTTAATTCTGAAGTCGTTCAGAAGCAAAGAGAAGAGGGTATTGGGACTGTCGCATTAGTAGTACACCTTGGACTTATTCCATTTTCTGGAAAATTCCAAGAAAGGCTTCCTTCCCTTAAGATGTGGTAGTGACCTGTCTAAAGGAATAGCACCTCAAAGAGTTGAGGAAGTGATTGCTAGAACTGCTTGCACTTGTGCATCAGTTATGAGAAGCTGGGTATATGCTAGATGTGTACAAGAGCCAGATGTCTGCCATGCAGTGGGAGTAGTAAACTGTTACTAATCCTACTATGGAGATAAAACACTTGATTGCAGTAATAATAATATCTTCAAAGATGATAAAACTTGGAGATAGTGATCTCAAAGTCTTATCTTCAAAAGTTTAAGACCTTGTAGATAGTGATCTATAAGGGTCTTAACTGTAGATACCTTAAGAGATAGAGATCTCCAGGAATGAAGGTATTCTGATAAGGATTATGGAAATACTGGTTATGATAATTAATAAGTAGTGTCAAGGACACTATAACCAACAAAATTGAGTATCGGTTGCATGAGATGCAACATTCGCATTGGATGCGAGCACTGTTACTAGGAGATATGCAAGTGCCGTAAAAGGACTTGGCGTAGTCTCTTGGGAACAGAGTGACTGATCAGCTTACCTAGCTATTTTCTAAATAGCCTATGATTGTCACATGAGTGTGGGTTTAAATGATTAGCCCATTAATGGCTCTTTGGGCTAGTGGGAGATTGTTGGACATGCGAGCCCACGGCGAGCCATTATGCAATAAATGTTATTGCAATTCACTCCTTGATCTGAAATAAAGAGTATATAATTTGCATAATAGGTCCCTTAGTACAATTAGGGTTATGTACCATGGCCATCTTAATGATCATACAGCTGTTGATTCAATTATTGAATCATAGAGGCTGGTGCTTAGATGAATATCTAATGAGTTAGATTGAGGACTCGTCAAGCACCGTCAAATGATTATTAAGAGATGATCTCCAGCCTGAGAAGGAGATGGCAATCCTTTATCTAAAGGCTGATATCTGACCGACCTCTTGATGCAGGTCCTCTGCATGGGAATAGAGATTCGGAGGTGTCAGATTAGTTAGGTCAAAGAGTTGACTTAACGAGATCGAGATAACCAAAGTCCTATATCGTATGCTGTCACGATACTGGCACACATCCTCTGACCAGAGACAGATGTGTTACTATATGTTTGAGTATGTACATTTGGCAGACCAATAGGTTGATGACCTAATCAAGGTCTATACACCGGCGCGCTGGTGTGCATATAAGGGCATATGAGTAATACGATCTCTCAAAGGGATCATACAGGTTCAGTTACTGAACCGGAAGACATGAGCTCACTCATGAGATATTTGGAAGAATCAAATTCCATGCGCATGGTCGTCTCGCTTTAGAAGCTTGACTGAATTTGTAGGTTTGATATATACTTTTGGAAAGTATATGATCAAGACCTAGGTATGATATATGCTTTTTTGGAAAGTATATGATCGATACCGACTTCCAATGATCGAATGAGAAACTTACTGATAGAACCCTGAAGTAGGCAGTGAGAAGTTGATCTAATACTTCGGGTTTAATCTGAGTCTTCCAGTATGCAGGATGTACAGGTGTTGGGAATACCTGAGGGTGATGTGATCATAAACGATTGTATAACCATGACGCTTCCATTCCTAGGGAGTAATGAAACGGGTCTGGATTTTAGTGACTCCTCTCAGTAGAGAAGTAATCTGATCTTAGTCCAAATGTTGGACATTGATCTGAATGTGATTTAGATTCAATGAGAAGATTAGATTTGCGGTCTTGATTTAATCAAGCATCTATGAGAGGCCCGAGATCTGGATTTGAGATGTGATCTCATTATCCATGTCACTATACGTGGAACAATACAATCGCCCTGTCCTTATCTCCAAGTATTCACGGAGAAAGCGCATTATCCTTGAAAGAGTTCATGGATAATTCTATTGTTGATATATGTATCCGAGCATTGAGAAAATGGATAATTAAATGTGATTTAATTATCATGAGTAATATGAATTTGATTCATATTATAAGGAGAATTATCTTAGATAATTAAATGTGATTTAATTATCAAAAGATGTAAATAATGTGAATGTGATTCATATTATTTGAGAACATGAGAATAAGTTATCCAATATAATTAAATATGATTTAATTATTATGGATAAGAATAATGTAGATAGTAATATCCAATTATTCATAATATATTATAAATGTGATTTATAATGTATTAGAGAGAGCTAATTATAATTTATATGTGTTGATTAATTATTATGTGTATTAGATACACATTGTGTAATTAATTGACAATGTAAATTATATGTTGTTTTGGGTTATGAATGTGATTCACAATATTCCAATGTCAAGATTGCAATATTCCCAAAATTAATTGAGAATTATTTTTGGTGAAAATTGTTGGGAAAATAAGTAGAGAGAAATATTAGGAGATATGCAATCCCATGTAATCCATGGGATTGCCCTCCCCATATGGAAGAAGGGGGGCGGCACCAATTCCAATTAGGAGTTGGTGGCCGTCCACCTCTCCTAATGGGGAAGGAGGCTACCAATTGATTTCTCACTCCTTATTTGATTGGTTTAATTTGGTATTAATATATATTTGATTTATCAAATATATTTAATCAAAATTAAATCACAAGTTGTTGGCTTTTACCAACAACAATCTTGACCATTGGATTATCATAAATCAATCTCAACCATTGATTTTATGAGACACATGGATTGAGATCCATGGATCCCAAAACCCTATAAATAGAGAGGCATACCCATGCTCTCTCTTTACACATAATGCTTGAGAAGCATCTCTCTCTCTCTCTCTTTCTCTCTAGAGGTCAGCCCTCTCTCTCCCTCTCATGGCCGTCCACCATGGATGCCATGGAGAGGATCTCCATCGCCACGGCATCGTCGTTATGCTGTCCGTTCGTCTGCTCGTGGATCTCCGTCTCCTTCGGTGTGCCTCGCTCGTGAAGAAGATGTCGAATCTCGTGTGTCGAGATCAGGAGATCCGCCGCTTGTATCGTCAACATGGATTGCGAGAAGTACGCGGTTCATCCCCGCGCTCGCAAGCGTCTCCTCCGTCGGATCGGACTTGAGACAGGAGGTCTCTTCGTTTAGAGACTCGATCACAACCACGCTTCAAGAGGTAATCCTATTACTTGTTTGTGGTTTAGACGAAACGATCCGAGAAGTGTTCTTGGATCATGTGGTTTCGTCGTATAATTTTTTTTTTAAATTCCGCTGCATCGAGCAACTAGTGCGACTAGTCGCTCTTCGTCGTATTCGATACGACGCTCACGCTTCCGTGATGCGCTTGAGGATCTAACCATATCCTTCAAAAGATCCTTCATCTTATTCTTCCACAAATTGTAATTAGTCTCATTAAAACTAATCACCCTGCTCGAACCAAACTCCATCTTGTAATCCGTCATTTAACTTTGCTTCAATACCACTTGTTGGGAACAAATTCCTCGTATAAATTGAATTGTGAAAAATAACCAAAGTCGATAGGCAGATCCTGCACGATATATCAACTACGAGAAAGTATCTCAACCACAGAAAAAATCAACCACAGATGGACGGAGAATTTTTAACGTGGAAAATCCTCAATATGAGAGGAAAAACTACGGGGTTGATCGCAACCCAAAACCAAGCACTTTAATCAAAGTAATCTCCCGTGAAGGGCTTACAAAAGGTCAGCCCTCAATACAGTGCTACAAATCATCAAACAATGAAGAATAATAGAGAGGAGAAATATAAACCTAATGGTAAATCCGTCGCCAAACTGTAGGGAAGAATGCTAGAGAAGAACTTCTCTAAATGTTACTCCCTCCAAACTCCGCGATAATCACAAACTTTCTTTGTTATTCCTCTTCTTATTTCTTTCTTGTACTAGGAGAGCTTGTGTTGGGATGATCCTGTTATGTAACCCATATCCTCTATTTATATTCCATGGAGATGAGCAAATATGGAAACATATACTTCCAATAGGATTAGGAAAAGATGACCCCTAATCTTAAAAAGTAACTGATCTTTTCTTTTTCAAATAGGACTACCAATGTCTTATATATATGGACTAGGTTCCCACAAGGAGGGGAACACATCCAACAAACCCCTCGCATAACGACGGTCAAAGCTGTTGTCCATAGCGATACCGACATGCTCTTTGGATATTGACATGGATTACTAGCATGAGCTCACTCTAACCCAAGGAGTTAACAAAATCGCCTTTCCCATCTACTCCCAAGTTGCTCATCTACTTAACCAAACCTATACATACATACATACATACAAACATACATACATACATACATACATACATATATATATATATATATATATATATATATATATATTCATATGAGAATAGGGAAGCTGCTGCAAGTAGCAGCTAAGTTGGTTGTTCAGCCGATCTAGACCGTCCATTACAGTCCAGATCAGCTATTTGATTGTAGATGCAATCCCGAGTCTTCCCCCTCCCTCCCTAGTCCCCACCCGACGCGCACCCTCCCCTTCCCTCCCCATTTCGCGCACTACCTCCAGTTCCCACCCGACGTCCGCCCGCCCCTTCCCTCCCCATCTCGCGCCCTACCTCCGGTAGCTGCTCTCCCTCCGTGTGCACCTTTTCTCTCCACTACCCTTCCTCCACCAACTCTCTCCCCTGTGCACGTACTCTCTCTCCCACAACCCTTGCTCCGATCGCGAGCCCACCACCTCCTCTTCCGCTATCGTGTGCTCCCTGTCACCGCCACTCCTCCCAGCTCCCTCCCCCACCGACCATTCAACAATCCATGGAGCCCTCTAGCGATACATACCCTCTAGCACTACCCCTTCCCCATGCTTGCCCGTTGGTGCTGCCCCAAGTTCGCCCTACAACACATCCTCCTTGTGCCATCCATTCCCCTTGTCGTGCGAGGCCTCAGGCACCGCTAGCCTGCCCATCCCTGTGCGAGGCCAAGACTGGCTCATTGCAGGTTCGCAACATCCCATGTTCTAGCATTTGATTTTGTCACTGTTGTCCATAATCGTAATGTGTTCGTTTTGGAGGTCCACATTGGCGTAGTGAAATCTTGTCATTACTTCATTAGTGCATATATATAAAAAATTTAACGACAATTATGGGTTTAGAGAGCATAGTATTTACATTGAATGTTGTTTTTATGACCGGGCACCTCGAGGTTCTCCGCCTGAGAAACTGAAAGCTTGAAATGGGTCCCTTGTATGCGAGGAAACCTGCAAATAAGAGAGCGACTCGATATAGAGGTCGACTCCCGACGGCGGTGGAGGAAAGGATTCGTGGCCTTAATCTCGATCCGGTAGTCGAGTCTAAGGATGATTAGGCTGCGGTGCAAGATGAGCGATGGAACGAGGGGTCGATCTGAACGGATGGAGGTGGGTAGCGAGGCTCCGACCGGCTGGTCAGAGCAGGTGGATGTGAGGCAACACTAGATAGAATGGATGGAATCAAAAAGGGAAATGCGAGGATAGGATGGATACCTGAAGGGTCAGAGAAGCTCCTAAGCTTCAGGTGGAGGCGAACGTCTAGTGATGGCCTCAACCGAGCTGCGGAAGGCTGGGTGGCTAGACGCGGCGGAGGTCCGGCCACGTAGATGAGATACAAGATTCATGCCTCCAAGCTCCACTCCGAAGATGATCTCCGGTAGCTGTCACTCAACCAAAGGTGTCTAGGGGTGGAAGAAGGAGCGATGCACGAGCTGAGCTATAGTGGAGGTGGAAGAGACGCTTTATAGGCTTCTCAGGAAGCTGGAAGGATCGATCAAGAGAGCTCAACCCTAGGAAGATCCACGCCTTCCTAGGGATCCGCGAAAGTGATGGATCCTCGGAGAAGGCTCGGCGCAAGATCAGATCGAAAGGAATCCTAACCCGACTGGGAAAAATAGGAGAAGATGCTCCGGTTGAAGGAATTGGGTCGGGTCAGCTCTGGAAGAGGGCATTGACCTGGGTTAATGAAATGAACTGGACCAATCAGGAAATTAGAATTTAAAAAATACTTATAAATTCAATGAAAATAGTAAATAAATTCAAAATGAAAAGTGTATAAAATAAAAAATGTTTGTGATTTTTCAAACGATTTTTCTGTGATTTGAAATTATTTTTATGAAAAATAAAATAGTGTATATACACTATATAGGATTATATATAAGTATAATATACCTATGTATTATGTACGTTAATTTTTATTTTATTATTTTTTACATAGGTACCCTAATTTTTGTATTTTATTTATTTTCTACATGTTTTTAGGAGTACGGAATTTTTTTATTTTATTTTGTGATTTATTTACAAGTATAAACTAATTAGGAGATGTGACATATATACATGTATTTTGTACAAGTAGGAAGGATTTTATTTTTATTTCATTTTTCTGATTTTTATTTTACTTTTGTTTTATTTCTAGGGTTATATACAAGGAGGTAAAAGAATATTTTATTTTTATTTTTGTAAAAATAATAATTTATGTACATAGGTAATATGTTCATCACAAAGCAAACCCTATCTCTCTCTACTTATTTTATTTGGCGATAAGGTCAAGGCTTGACCTTCTCTTAGGGGTTCGGGTCACTCTGTATTTATTCTAAATACCTCATTCCTTTTTCTTTTCCTTTATTCTTTTATTTTTACACAAATACATGCTAATTATGCTATATTAACACATGCATGCTGATTGCTATGTTATTTTATTTACACCTATTTACATGCTATTTTGTCAAGATAAATAACTAACATAAAAGAATAAAGCGTGAGAATCAGGGATTCATTACTCGCTCGTGATGTCCTCAAATACTTCACCGTGCCTCCACCAAATTTGATATCCTTCTATGAAACTATTTTTACAAAGATGCAACGGAGTTTCATCCTTAGATCTCTTCTTCATTAAATGACACTTTTGACACGGACACAAGATAGTACCATTTGAATCCACAACACGAGAACCTTGTACTTAAGCAAATTCCACAAATTCTTGAACACATGTTTGAAAGGTATCTATAACATGTCCATCTACTACACGCTTGTACTTCCACTCTCTATTATCCATCGTTATCACCTGAATGTAACAGTTCATACGGTCAAATGAGAGCAGAAAATTTAACTTCCTCTTAAGGTCGGAGAACGTATCTAGAAAACCGAAACCCTAACCCATCACTGGCCTAAACCTATCATACTTATTCTAGGAGATGAGAATAGAAGCGTGTTAAATATGTTATCACTTGAGCCTGTCCATAAGGATTCAAACTTACTATAAGACAATTGTTGTCACATGCTTGCTTATTTTTGAGGAAAATTCGTCAACATAACCCTGCACCTCTTCGGTATACCTCAAAAACCAATCACAATCATCTTTCAAAACAATCATTGTATTGACTATTTCGATAGTAAATTATAATTGGTTTGGTATACCAAAGAGGAAGGGGTTATGCAGCCAAATCTCCATCAGAAACAAGCAACAACATGTGATAGTGATCGCCTTATAGTAAGTTTGAATCCTTATGGACGCCCTTAGTCCGGGATCTCCGAACTAAGGAAGCCAACATAAATGTAATATTTTAAGACCATTTTACGTCATACATTTGTACGTGCTACAAATGCGACTATAAAACGATATTAAAATATTTATTCATTTATGTTAACCGGAAATTTACGTATATTTGGTTGGTTAACGATGGAGATATGGATAAGTGTGATCCTAAAATAATGCCTAATGCAGTGTTTAAATGAACATTTTTGGAAGTGTACATGCAAAAAAAATTCCAACTGAAAACATCAAAATCCATGTGTACCATCAAATAGGGATATCTCATCCTGAAGTGAGTCCAATAGCACTGTGTAAATTATAAAAAATATAACACAATCAGAGGTGATGAAATCCTCCAATGTGTTGCACACGCCTCCCTGTGTGCAGGACCATACACCACCCGGTGTGGAGGGACACACTGTATGTAAATGATTTTATGCGATTTAATAATAAGTTGTTAGTGTTTTAGCTTTATTATCTACCTAACTATAATTTAATTTGATACATTTGGCTACATTAATTAGACGTTAATGTGATAATAAAATTATCACAAAAGAACTATTTATGTTTGTCAAACATCACACTTTGGGTTGCAATTTTGATAATCACATTTACACCTATAATTAAATTCATATCCGCACATATATGTTTTCTAGGGTCCTTGATTGGGCTCTCTATTTGGATTATCATTTTTGTACACATATTTTTTTCTCGACTCTTTCTTTCTTTCTTTTGTTCATAATATGATTGTCTACTAGGTCCATGTTGACATCGCAAGGACTAGGGTACCACATGTCCGGTCTTGGAGGTTCTATGGTATCCGACACATCAGACCCGACCAACGCTGTATCGACCGCTCTAGGGATCTCGATACCCGCTCCTTGTGAAATTATACCATTAGTGTTTTTTTATAGATAAAAAAATTAAATTTATTTTTTTTAAATATGACTTTATATTTATCATAATAGAAATCTATATTAAACCATTGGTATTTATTTATAGACCAAAAAATTAAACCAAGGGTGCTTATTGATTAGAGTAGAATATTTTACACTTAGAGATTAAAAGGATCCTTCATCATTTTAAAATTTATAATTATGTACTGCTAAATTTAAAATATAATTTAATAGTATTATTAATTATGTACACTTGAAAATTATAATTAATTAATATAATTTTAAATAAATAGTTAATGAATAATTAAATTTCATCATTTGTTTGAATTAATTATATATATAACATACTCCCCGAACTAACTACCACCCTCAATGCATACATACACCCCCTCCCCATATATGTCTCTTCATCATAACTCTTCATACTGTATTCCCACCTCTCATATCTACACTCTATGAAGAGGATGTTTGTTTGCATAGAGACATAAATAGACACACAATAAAGAATTTTCAAGTAGACTAATCCTAATTGGTAATTAATAAATAATGTAATCCAAGTCAAGTATAACATTATTCACATTAAATGTTATCATTGTCCAAGTTATGTCATCCTATTCACAAGTTATACCTAATGTTATTTAAGCACAATTATACACTATGATGGCATGATATTCCTATTTCGTAGGTTTAGTCATTATAAATAATCAACAAAGTATACTAACAAGCATAAAAGTGACAAGGGTATTTATTATTTGATTTTAATGTGCACATTTAGTCATGTCACTAGTTGTGGCATTTCATCATACACCATTCGTGCATGTGGAATTCCATCTATACTTGACAACAATAATCACATCTAATAATAAATAGATACTAATTGAATCATATGCAACATACACAACATGTTCAAGCAATCAAAAGTTAACATATACAACGAATAATCTATCAACAACAGTAAAACCCTAAAACATCCAAACATAAATGATATAGAATGAAATGCTAAAAAATGAGAAAAAGGATGAAGGGAAATACCTAAGGAAAGATGTGTGTGTGCTTGAAAAACCCAAATGGGGGTCACCGGATGCAAGGTGGGAGGAGCAACAATAGCCGGAGGAAGGGATTTGGGGATGGGTCACAGATAGAATGAAAAAGAAGGCTTTTCTGTCGGTCTGTTTATAGACGTGGGCGGGCACATTATCTGCTCACCCAGTGTTGGCACCCGTGCTTGCTCGTATTTCAAGATGCGCCATGCGCCACCACTTGAAAAATTCAAATGGGTGAACATATCGGGGCGAGTACGAATGTTAATCGAGTGCTCACCCACAATTTTGAAAAGGCGCAAGTCCAAAATTAGTCTGAAGTTTGATTGGCTGACGTACTGGGTGAGCACATGTGCTCGCCTCACCATCGCCATTATTTGGGTGAACACTTGTGCTCGCCCGACCGTTGCACAAATGTGCTCGCCATTTGCACTTTTTCTTATAGTGAACATTAGCTCAACGAACTACGGATTTTGGAGCATGTAAGGCTCGCTGGAGAAGATGACTGGTGGACCTAGATCATCTTCTCCCCCACCCTATCCTTGCCGCGAAGGGCCAGAGTACTAGCTGTTCTCATCAGGAACTCGATGGAGGTGTCCCAAGGGGGTTACGATGAGTGAAGAGAGATCAAAAAGTAAAAGGATATCAGACCTCCTTATTTATAGACAGGGGTTCGGTTGAAAAGGAGAGAGCGATTGCGTGAGGGTCGAAGGTGGTAGGTGAAGATTCTGCTAAGGGCGTAGGAGAAGGCGGCATGGCTCGAGGTTGGTGAAGGTTTCGAGGGGAATGGAAGAGAGGTGGAAGCGTAAGAAAATGGAGAAGAGAGCCCTCCCATGACTCTAACACGGGCGACTTCAAAGGATGTACAATTGACATAGGGTCAACATTTGAAGAGCCCTGGTTGGTTCACATGGACCAACCAGGAAAAAGATAATCAGAAACTGCTGATAATTCGATAAAAATAATAAATGAATTAATTATTTTTAAGTTACAAAATAAAAAATGTTTATAAATTTATATAATATTTTATACATATTTTTATTTATTCTTTTGAAGTCATTTCTTAGAAGTTACTATTTACAAGTAAAATATATTTTTAATTTTTTATTTTTGATTTTTATTTTGTATTGTATATTTTTTTATACAAGTATTTTATTTATTTTTCATTTATTTTTACATAGATTTAGATATTTTTATTGTATTTTTTGAGTTTGTATGTTCACTTAATTAATTAAGTATATATATATTATAGGTATATACAAGTGTATTTCATCTATGTATCTGTATGTATTATTTACTTTAAAATTTATTTTAATAGTCTTAATTTATTTTTAATATTTTTATGTGTTTTAAATAATATAACAATTTTATAAGAATAAAAGAATTTTAAAAAATACAAAGAATAAATTTATTGATTAAAATATATAGGTATATTGCACAATATGGGCCCAAAACCTAAATTTTGCATCTCATCTCCAAATTAAATGAAACCACCTTCAATAAATAACTTGTTTAAACTTATATACAATTAAAGTGATTGTGATCCATTTTGATGCAGTATGAAGAAGATACAAGTCTGTGAAGTTTTTGTTATGCCTTTTTATTTTGCGTGTCTCGGGCACACTGTGCATTATTTTTCTGTGAAATCAATTTTATATTTTTTTATATTTTATCCACAATATTCATGTTGAGGGTTTTATTATTTGAAGTGTAAAAATAATAAAATAAAATATATCCCAAAATGTAACATTAGGGCAATTAAATTAGGATTGTGTGTGTGGTTTTCTGTGTATCTTTGTACAATTTCTCTGTCCAATCTTCCCTACTTTATTTCTTGTCGACCAAGTCATTGTGATGACTAGGTTTTGGGGTCTAGGGTCACTCAACATCTATGGCATCTCATTTATTTTTCTTTTTCTATTCTTTCTTTATTCTTTTATTTTAGATTTAAATACATAAAATATACACTATTTTATGCAGTATTCTGTACAAATTAAAGACTGTTTATTTTGGTAATTTAATAGTATATACATGCATTTAGACATGGATTTAAGGCCAAAATGATAGAATAAAGATGATGAAATGGAGATTCATCAACATGGAAGAAGTTCTTCCCCGTTCTTTCACCTATCTTCTAAGCCGTCAGATGCGAGATCTGGCCCAGATCTATTCTGGGCCGTCGAATTTAAATGAAGTGTTACACTTCTCTAGCCGTCAGATTCAAGTGGAGCATGACGTGGCGTAACTCTAACCGTTCTTTAGCGCCTCAAACAACAACATGCAACCCTGGTTATATTGCACTAACGCCCCCTCCATTTTCGTATTTATAATTAGTTCCATAAATATTAAATTAACTGTAAAACTTTGGATATTTTGCAAGAAGGACCCTAAACTTTGTGGTTAATGCATTTAACCCCCTCTACCTCACATGTTGTAACACGTGAGGCACTATAAATATTGCATGCATGCTCTTATAGTTCCCGGACTTGTTGTGAAATGGATTTAAAGTTATTATAAATTACAATTAGGTCCCTAAACATGTGGCACTTTATTTCCTTTTATTTTACTCATTATAAATTTTTTATTGCTCTATAAATTGTAGAAAAATTATGTTGAATGCTTGGACTGTGCTTGAGATTGCATAATTTTATTTTGGTATTTTAATTTATTTTTCTATTTATTAAAAATCCAAAAAGATGCATTTTTCTTTCTATCTAAATATAAAAACCCATAAAAATTAGGAAACTTTTCCAAAAAATCTCAAAAATTATAATATGTATATTATATTATATTATATTCTATGACATATCAAAAAATCACTAAAAAATAAAAAATATAGAACTTTAAAATAAAAAACCCTAAAAATCTTATTAAAATTAGAAAAAATTGTTGAAAAAATAATTCTTTTTATTTATGATTTTTCTATATTATATATACTATATACAAAAAATAATTTTAGGTTAATTTAGGCTTATTTATATTTATTAAACCTAAAACAAACTTAGATATTTAATCTATGTCCTCTGTTGTACATTTTGCAACTTTAAAAATACATAAAAATAGTAAAAATTAGATAAAACCTAAAAAGTATTAAAAATAGAGAAAAACATAAAAATCACAAAAATATTTTATTTCATGTATTTTGAATATATTTTGATATATTTAAAATATATATTTAACATATATACTATATATTATCTATACAACATATGATATCATATTATTATATATAATTATATATCTTATTTTAAAAAATAAAAAGAAATTAAAATTTTATAAAGTTAAAAAAAATATAAAACTAAAATTTAAGACATGAAAAATATAACAATTAAAAATCCATAAAAATAAATATAATTATAAAACCAACATAAAAACAAGAAAAATCAAGAAAAATACAAAAATATTTTATTATTAATCAGGAATAATTACTAGTAATTAATACCTACACCCGTTCACTCCCCATGTTCGACCTCTACACTACTTACATCTATACACATCTAGTATAGAGTTATAATAAATTTTTACTCACTTCGCATCGATTTATCATCTATTCATATGTGGGTTATCTGTTAATTAATTGCATATTTGAGTAGAGCGACTACTGATCCATCCTTGTTCAGATTAGTACGACCTCTCGAAACTGCGGTTATCACCTACCCACTCGCCCCCCCCCCCCCCCCCCCCCCCCCCCCCCCCCCCCTCTAGAAGGCATTTACTCAGGGAAACTCGACTAAACTTCAAATCTAAGTTCTCATGGCTTATTATTCAAGACACCTCAGATTTTTGGTATGATATATGGGTAGATAAATTTCCACTTTCCCACTACCTCCCATACTCTGAAATTTTCCCTTCCATTCCTATCAAAGACTTCCTTCTGGATCATCTCAACTTTGTGGACTTGTTTTTACTCCCTCTAATCCATGATAAAATTAGCGATTTATTCTTATTGATGTCCCGGATTAACTAACATGGTCCCTTTTTCCGTTAAGCGCTCTCTGTTTCTACTTGCTACAACTTTATACATAAAAAGCCATCGTCCTTCTTAATGGAATTGCATTATCTGGACCTTGAAGCTTCCTCTCAGATCTCCTTCTTTCTCCGACGAAATGACTCCCACTGATACTGATATCAAAAGACAGCAGGTTTCCCTTACCTCTCGTTGGTGTCATCAAACTGCCGTCGTTGAATCCTTGGTCGCATCTTTTTCCCTCCATGCTTCTGTTTTCAATTGGATTGGCGAGAAGGCAAGTACGATTCCATCATCTAATCTTCCTTGCGTCATTTTTCTCGAATAGTAGGTTTTCGAAATTATGTCGGAGACACATCCTCAATCATTTCTATTGGTTTTGCTTGTTGGGCAATTTGGGACACAAGGAATTCCACCAGACATGATGGTCTCTCCCTTTCTGCCATCAATATTCAAATTGAATGCTGGTGGTAGTAGAAACTCAACCTTTATGTAATTTTAAAAAATGGCTCCATTCCCACCATCGGTTCTTGAAGAGACCTTCCACTAATATCAAGATTGATAGTCATTTTTATGAGAGTGATGATATGTTCTATAATCGTGCTGCCATTCAAAATCATCTGGGCTCACTCTTATGAAGTCTCACTGCTACATATAATCACAATCAAACCTACAAAGGCCCACATATACTGCCTTCTTTCCCTTCAATTAACAAACTACCTGGAAATAGATTATGCTGCTTTCTTCAATTGACTTGAAGGAGAGATACGCACTCCACTTCTATTAACAACCCTAAAACTATGCTAAGCAAGTGATCTTCTTATATCATTATTTAACTATGATGGTCTTCTTTTTCTTTCCAATTTTTGTACTAAGCCATGAGCAGTGGTTTTTGTTTTTTTTTTCAGCTTTTCCATGTAAGGTAGTCATTGGTCTCGTTCTCATACCCTTTTTGTTCTTTGCCCTCTCGGTGGGGAGGGATGAATAATATTTTCCCCAGCTTTATTAAAAAATAGAGAAATCACTTATGGATATAGTGATAAAAATACATTTATATACATATAAACAATCAAATAATAATACTTACAATGAAGGAAAAAGTGTTGAAATATCCGAATGGCAATAGTTTTTATTCATTGTAAAATTTAAGTTCATTATGATTTTTATTTTTATGATTTTAACTTCTCAAAGGTTAGTAGTTTTAACAAAAAATTTAACAATTGCTTATATAACAATGATTCTTGCAATGATTTATAAATTCATTAGGAGATGATATAACAATGTAATAATCATTGCACTGTTAACAAATAAAATGTTAATATAGATCTATATTGTTGTAGTGTTCCACAACATCAAAAAGAGTTTATCCAATCGACTACTTTGGAAAATAATGGTATATAGTCTAATGCTAAATGTATATATAATTACCATTCAAAGTTTCTTCCATATATATATATATATATATATATATATATATATATATATATTCACAAAGTGTACATATTCATTTCTATTTTACCAAAAAAATCATATAACAATGACTGCTTGTTGGTCCAACGGAGAGTAGAAATTTATTCATGGGAGGAGAGTGATGGACTTGTATAATATAAGAAAATGAAAATGCTGACGGAACAACATGCTGAGGTAAAGATAAAAACAACATAATCATGACATAATCTTACATAAGAAGCGAAAAGTCAAACAGGTTGACTATCCATTCTCATCAGTGTGTCCATTGCCTTTCTTGTTAGATTTTGTAAAAAAAAAGTAAATGAGCATGTTCCTTGATAGCATATAAGAGCATGCTTCCATCTTTTTTTCCCATTTTTTTATTTTTTAAAAGAAATTCTGAGATATTTACTTAGAATAATAAGTGAAATATGTGTTTCAGGTTTCATGTAAATTAACATGTTCATCTGGACGGGGTCAATTCCATCAATTCTGATATCGTTAAAATTTAGCATTCTTGATGGAGGGGATAGAAGTCTTGAATTCAGTTGAATTTCGAAAGGTATCATGGTGATATATGGTGATCTAAATTTCCTTAGATTTTATTTCAAAAAAATACAAGAAAAACGATGGGAACATGTAAAGTTACATGCTCCCAGAGCATATCTTTTCTCCTTGTAAAAAACAATGTTAAATTAGCAGCAATTAGCACAAAAAGTTAAAAGAATAGTAATGCCGTATGCTTATTTTAATAAAGTAAATACAGGGGAGTGGGGATTAAACTCCGGTCCTTGTCGTGATAAACACGTAGCTTAACCAAGAGGATTCAATGTGTGAGCTTATAAATTAAATTCTAACTCAGCAGTTTATCAACAAATAATGTATCTTTGAAAAGCATAAAAAATAATTTACAAGTAATATTCAGCGTAAATATTTAACATCGATTTCTATGACGATGGCATCCAAAATATATTCGTAGTTATAGTTATCATGATTTAATCTTTAATTATTTCCATGTGTCTTTAATCGGTAAAGTCATATGATCATATAGAACTCATGGAGTCGTCTGGTAGTAGAGTGGTGTGCTCCACTTTAAAGGACCCGGATTTGAATCCTACTATGAAAAATGTCATACGATCATACGTCTATAAATCTCAAGACGTATTTTATCTCTGTTGGCACCTTTTAGGTCATCGATTGTTTCCGCGAGTCTAGTTCAATTATTGTCTAAGTATGTAATACTATCTATATAAAGTAAGATACGTCATTTGACTTTTGCCCGTCTAAATATGATACGTCAGCGGCAAGGTTACAAATTACAATAGAATAATAGGTACTATGTCAAAACTATGCAGACAGAAATATGCCAATCAATTTCAAGAACAGGCATCTGTTAAGTCGTTATGCCGAAGACGGTTACACGCGCAGTCAATCTGCAATCTTATTTCCTGAAACCCGATTTTCCAGATGGGAATCAGTAGTAGAGATAGTAGAAGAAGATATGCACGTAATCACCAGTAATCATAATACCAATCCTAATCCTAATTGGTGTAGGAGTGCTTTGATCTTATGCGATATAAGCAGCGCAGACCCTTCAAGATGACGGACGCCCACTACTGCCGCTGCTGCTACTCATCGATCCTCCGGTCCATTCAAGATGAACTCCTCCGAGTGCCCCTTCCCCGCCATCGTTAGAGAGCAGCTGCTGCTCACTGCAGACTTCCCTTACCTCCCACTCGGGACCGGAAGAATAATCAAGAAGCCATCCCCCCTATCGTCTCGGCTCGGACTTACCGATCTGGTTCCTGCGATTAGGAGGGTCGTCTCCCACTCCAGCGATCCCGCTCTGTGCGGAGAATTGGTGGACGCGGTGAGCCGCCATCACCACAATTGCTTCTTGGTCGTTGCCGTTACCCGAGCAATCCTCGCGGAGACGCGCTTCTTCATGATCGACGCCGTCGCCCTCTACGTGTTTCGTGCGATCCTGAAAGGCACCGGCAAGAACGCCAACCCCGCGCGAGAGATCGCATTACATCTGGCACGTTACGGAGGAGGATCCCTTGTCTTCCAACTCGCCACTCACGACACCGGGTACGTGGATAATGTTGCTGTATAATCACTTGGATGGTACCTGTTCATCTTGATGGAAATCTCATTTGCTAGTTTCCTAATTTTGCTGTTTGCATGAAGATCTGCAAGTCTTACCCTGCTGATCAAAACGGTGATGGACACGGTTGATGCTCCTGCCATCCAAGCAGTTGTGGGCATCGTAAGCGTCATCGGGCAAAGACTCCCTGAACTCATGTCGTCTGAGTGCGCAACTTCTTTCATCCGTTACCTTCTACAGCACCACACACACCTCTGCACAGTAAGACCATGCACCCTCTATGCGCCTAATTTTAAATTAAGATTCAAAATTGTTCTGTTGCAATTGGATCCTCCGGTTGCGTGAACGATCTATAAACTACGTCTGCAGGTACTATATGATCATCTGTTGAAGGGCGATCGATTTATGCTGCTGGCCAAGGATAAGGACGGTTACCTACTTCTCCAAGACTTGGTCGACTCTGCGAGATCAACATTGACCTTTCGCCTTGTGCTGAGGATTATAGATTACTCTGTCTTCCTTTCTCAACATCGCCATGGGTACATATTACTCGATCATTTTCTTGCGGAGTAACATATACAAGGAAAGCATATGCACTGATTAACCGTTTTTTTCCATCAAATGCAGGAATTTCGTTGTTCAACATATAGTAAGGAACATCGACGGCGTTGCTTAACGTGTCTGCATGACCCTTAAAGGGTACTTGTCGCATGTAGTGAGGAATAAGTACGGGAGCCATGTGGTAGAATCGTGCCTCCTGTCTCGCGCAAAGTTGTTGGTTCTGGATGACCTGGTGTATAGTTGCGATGATATTCACGAGTTGGCTTGCGACCGCTATGGGAACTATGTGATCCAAACAGCGTTGAGGATTAGCAGGGTAAGTCCCAGAGAGATGTCTAATCTCCTCAACATGTTCGTTTCAAATGGTTAACTTGTAGTATTGTGATGATTGCAGGGCAGTTTCCATCATTCCAGAATGGTGCGGTCTCTGAAGCAGTCGGCAGCAGAACTCCGTTCGCACCGATACGGGTACGGTGTGTATAAGCAACTGAGGAGATACCTCCACTGTTGAGCTGATACGTCTGCACTTGAGATTCTGAGCCCGTTGATTTTATCGTCCCGCTTCAAGGAGTACATGGATCTTCAAATGCTTTTCTGCATCTTCGAATGCGTTGAACATTTTTTCCCTGTTTTTTGTTTTTCTTTATGTTTGGAGTTTCCTGTGGTACTCATTTGGGAAATATTTTCATTCAAAAAGCTTGTGGAATATTCGGATGTTGATTTGATGTTTTTCTATTATTAATTTGGAAGTGCCTATTTGTTTTGGTACTTGTGATGGATCGAGTTTCAGTGCAAAGGAAATTTAAACATGGCATGGAGTTTGTTACGTTCAGAATCTGTGCATATAATCCAAGAATCTTTCCGTCTCAACATTCATGCTCTGTTTTGTATAATGATTGAAGATTTAGTTAAGGATTATTTAAGCATGACTTTTCCGTCTTGAAAAAGAAAGTAAAATAGATGGCTGCTAGAATCTCCCTCTAGTGACATAGTCTGGATCTTCTGCAGTAATACAACAGGTGTTGTATTAAAGGGGACCGTTCAATGGGGATCGGACGACCCTCGTCGGGGTTCGAGTCCTCTATTAGGACCGTCCGATTTCCATCAGAGGTCCCTGTGATACAACACATGTTGTATTACAACAGAGGAACTGTTCTCCTAGTGATAATCAAAGTAGGCATTCTACATTATAATCACGAATGTACATGCAACCAATCATGTACAAAACTACCATTTATTTATTTATTTCTTTTATTAGCAAACTGAGGTAATATATTCCATGTTCAAATGCAAAGAGAAACAAACATACCTATCATGGCAATTTTCTGCTCGAATAAAGGGGTTAATCCTCGAGCTCAAAAGACCTAGACTCAAATATAATCGTAGGAAATGAATCAGATTCCTAAAAAAACATCTTCACTATTAAAGAGCATTCATCACATTCCTCCTCCAGGTCTCAGATTCGTCGACCCCAACTTTGATGCAAGTCCTACAACAAGGAATACATAGAAAAAGTTAATTTAAGTATACTCTTTCAAATAAATCGCAAGTCGGCAGATAATCACTTGTGTGGGGTAGGGATATATCCTCCTTGTATATGTGACCTCTCTCTATCCAAAGCTGCCAAAGAGAAGTAAAGGCAAAATGTGACCAAATAGGTTCATTCTACTCGAGTGAAGTAAAGTTGTCATGCAGATGTAAAATTTCCTGTATCCATTTTATCGCTTTCATGTTAATTTGCACAAGAAGTTTTTCGAAATAATCACAGTCGAGTAGAAAGTGGTCATTGGATTCTTTGCCATTACTCTATAGCTAGCAGAAACATGCAAGTTCAAAGACTTTCCTTTTGATTGCGTCTTGAGTTAATATTTATTACAAAAGAAGAGATAATAGAATTACCATATAATTTTAAAGCAGGGATCCGTAATTACCACCCCCCCCCCCCCCCACACACACACCCCAATTTAGTTCATAGTAGGTATTTTGTTTGAATATGTTCTTATCCCCTAAAAGGAAAGTGCGGGGACTCTCATTGAGAGTAATATCTTTACAACAAGTCATGAAACATCTAGTGACAGAAGGTGAGATAATATCTATCGTACTCCTTAGGGCTTTAGCCCGATTGTAAGGTACTCCCATTGTGCGGAGTTTTTGTACTAGATTAGCTCTTTTCTTTGTAGCCAAATTATAGGTTAAGGGATGACACACAAAGTGCATCCTTGTAATCCAATTTGGAGTGCTAGAAGGGTAGATGCACACCCATTGAAATAGCTAAAGATCATAGGGGGGAGGTCGTGCGTGCTCACAAAAATTACCCAGTCGCTGAGGTGACCTCTCGCAAAGACCTCAGGATAAATTCAGTAATCTACCTACGCAATAAAGAAATAAAACAATCAAAACAAGTAAAATGTGGATGAAACCTATTATAACCCTATAATAATTGTTTGTGTAGTGACAAGCAAAGTAGGGGACGAATATAAGGAGATAAGTCGGTGTAGTATGTATATTATTTATAAATAAATAATAATGTATATTTGTACAATAATTGCTTAATTAATCAATTAATATTTTTATGGGGTTTTAATAATTTTAATTAATAATATATATATATATATATTAATTTTTGATTTTTTATTTTCTTTTTATATTTTGGTTTTTAATTCCTTTTCCTTTTTTAATATATAATATAAATATATAGAATTATATATATAATATGTATGATATAAGGGATATATAATATAAAATATGTAATAAATACAAAATTCAGAAAAATACCTAAAGAACAGTCCTTTTTATTTTTTAAAGATTTAAAAATATAATTACGGTATTTATAATATTATAATAAATATAATAGAAATATAGATTTATATAGAGGTATAAAGGCTATATAGGATAGACTAAGTATAAATATAATTATATATAATCAAAATCAATAAAATAAAATATTTTTGGGTTTTTATATTTTTCTTCGATTTTTTAGAATTTTCAAGGAATTTTTACTATTTTTTATGTATTTTTAAATCAGAAAAAACCCCAAATCAGGGACTTTATAAATAAGCCAAATTGTTTTGAGATTTAAAAATAATAAATAGGTTCAAAAATTCTCAAATAATGTATAGAGAATAATATGTATAAAAATATAGAACAAGAACTAATATTTTTGGATTTTTCAAAAATATTTTGCATTTTTTAGGGTTAACAAGGGTTTGTTAATTTTTAGATTTTCTTTTGACATTTTTTATGATTTTTGGTCTGTATCTATAAAATACTATAATAAACCATATGTAATTTTTTGTAAATTTTAATTATGCTTTTATGATTTTTTATAGTTTCTAAGGAAAACATGGAGTAAACATGCCATTTCTTATTTTTAATAAATAGGAAAACATGAAAATACACGATAAAATATATGACATGAACAAGCAATTAATCATGCACGTTATCCTATTTTCTCATGATTTTTGGAATATGGATTTTATTTATAGAAAATAGACAAACATGCACAAAAATATCTAAGCTAGCAAGGGTACTTTTGCAATTAAACATATTTTCGAGGCACCAAGTGTAAAAATATAACAATCTTTCAAATGTAACTTAATTTTTTAATACTAAACTGAAATTTTCAAAGTTGGAGGGTTATACATGAAATTTTCCCATGTGAGTTAGCAACGAACCAATATGTAATATGCGAGAGAGGTAATGGTTCCTTTGTAATTTTCTCGTCAATTTTTACACGTAATTAAAATTTTACAAGACTATTTAATAATTACACAAATTTCAGACGTATGTTTCTTAAATTACCCACTTATGTGGCCCGGATCGAGCCGTCCGCTGCGTGACACATGGAAGATATGGCGCTTCGAGGGAGGGAAACACTTCAGCTTGATCGGGTGGACGAGATTAGATATGCAGTTGGGTTCTTGATCAAACGACGTCTAAGGGTGTTGGAAGAACACTCAAGAACATTGCCAGATGGTTGCTTCGATTGCGCGATTCTCCTCTGTTTGGCAACTTCTTCTCGATTTGACAGCAGCCACGTACTCATGGGGGTCCTCCACTCGTGCAAGGGGGTTCAGACGACGTAGAGGAGGCTTAGGTGGCTCCTATGGCTCCTGATCACCTAGAGAAGCTCCAGGTGTCCCAGGAGAGTTCAAAGTGCTCCTCAAGTGTGATCTCCTGCACCAAAAAGTTAAGGGGCACGAGGGCTACTCCGTCGACCTGTCCTTGAAGCTGCTATGTGTGTATAGCGAAATGGGGATGATTCTCCGATGAGGGTTGACGTAAGGAGCGTGAATCCTAGATCCACGATGGATCTAGGTTGAATAAATGGATGAATCAGTGGAGCATACGATGAGAGATGAGATGAGGTGATAATGCGGCAGAGGCACAGTTGAGAACATGGGAATTTGGCCTTGAGCTCGAGCTCCAAGTAAAATTAGGGATCCTTGATTAACCATAATGTAACAACTAAAACATGAAACTAAGACTTAGAAATAAAAATAGAAACTACATTTTACCTCATAAAGCAAAAAAGGGGGGCCTCAATTTGACCGTAGGATGAAGAGGTTGAACTAGTCAGACGGGCTCCAGCAGTGAGTAGATCTTGCTCTGGCGAGGCTCCTCCTTGCTGCCAAACATCGACCGTCGGCCGCTATCACCAGTTGGAGGTCTTTAGGGTTGTTCGAAGGGGCTAAGTGTAACACCAAGAGGGAGAAAGAGCAAAATTTGCGAAGAAGTTGGAACTTTATAGATGGGTGAAGGGAGACATTCGATGCGAGTTTGTGTGCGAACGAATAGGAGTCGGTGGAGATGGAGAGGTCGATGTGGGTCGAGGATGTGCAGGGATCAGAGATGTCAGAGTTCGAGGCCAAGGACACGAGTGAATGATGCGTGGAAAAGGGAAGAAAAATGGTTCCCCGTGAGTTCTGACATAGGATGCAGGTCGAAGAGGACAGTTGACCCGCGGTCAACATTTGAAGGCTCTTGGTTCGTCCACATGGACCAACCAGGAAATTGCAAGGCAAAATACCTTATAAATTTAATATAAATGGATAAATGAATTAATTAAATTTAGGTCATTAATAAAAAATGTTTCTGATTTTATATTGTATTTTATACATATGTTTATTTATTTTTTTGAGGTCATTTATTATAACTTAATATTTACATGTATAATTATAAGTATATATACCTGTATTTGGGTATTTTATTTTTATTTTGCTATATATATTCTATTATTTTATGCATGTATTTACATATTTTAAATTTATTTTTATACACATTTAGATATTTTTATTTTTATTGTCTAAGTTTATATGCATACTTAATAAATCATGTATATGTACATTATGGGTATATATAGGTATATTTCATCTATGTACTTAGATGAATTATTTATTTTGATGGTTTTAGTTCATTTTAATTATGGTTTTGTGTTTCAAATAATATCTACAATTTTATAAAAAAATAATTTTTAAAATACAAAGAATAAATATAATGATTAAAATATATAGGTATGATGCACAATATGAGCCCAAAACCTAACTTTTGCATCTTAATTCTAAATTAGATGAAACACCCTTCAATAGATAGCTTTTTAAAAGTTATATGCAATTAAAGTGATTTTGGACCATTTTGATACAATATGGAGAAGATACAAGTCTGTGAAGTTTTATTTACGACTTTTTATTCGGTGTCCGGGCATGTTAAAATTATTTTTTGGTGAACTAAATTTTGTATTTTTATTTATATTTTTATCTACAATAACCATGTTGAGGGTTTTATTATTTGAATGTAAAACTAATAATATAAAATAAGTGCTAAAATCAATTATAAATGAATTAAAATTAGGATTTTATGTACGATTTTCTGTGTATCTTTCCACGGTTTCCCTACCCTATCTCCCTTTATTTTATCCCTTGTTGACCAAGTCATCATAATGACTTTGTCTCAGGGTTTATGGTCACTCAACACCTATGATGCTTCATTTTTTCTTTTCTTCCTTTATTATTTTATTTTGGAATTAAATATAATAAATATACATTATTTTTACAATATTTTATACAAATTACGTAATTTTTATTTTGATAAATTAACTATATATGTATTTAGCTACAAATTTAAGGCCAAAACTAAAGAATAAAAGTGATGAAATGGATATTCATCACCCATGCGTACATCACCAAAGTAAAAGATGTCTCGTACTTTAAGGCAACTGTTAAGAAAATGGAGCCATGGCTGAAGTGTAGAGTCATCCCAAAATTCCTTTGGTTGGACCTGGAATCAATGAGATCACAATGGGTCTGAGCTTGTTCTTGCAATGTTAATTTCACATAAAGTCTTTGCAAGCGAGTCAAGATTAAATGCTTTTATATTTGTGATTCTCCATTCACCAAAGATCTTAGGCTTATAATGGAATCCTATTTTGCAAGGTGTATTTTCCTCTCATCAGAGTTGCCATTCCAAAAGAAGACCGCTCTGTTTTGGTATGACACAAAGGGGGCAAGTATGGGGTAAGTGTTGAACAAGGGTTTTCATCGGTCTGATGCTCCACACAAGGCGTGAACACCGTCGCTGAGGTGATCGGACAAAAATCGCTAAATTGAAACAAAATTAACCCACAAATTAATAGAGCAATGCAAAATAAAGTATAGAGTTAAAATTTATAATAACTCTATAAATAATGTGCATAGGTGTAAGTATGTGTAGAACTCGAACACAGGGAGCACACAAGATAGAACAGGAAATAAAGTTCCAAAATTATCCTCTTTATTTTTTTATTATATTATTGTCTTGGTTTTTAATAATATTTTTTTAATGGATTTTTAGTTTATATATTTTGTTTGCTTTTTTATAATTTTATTTTTCTTTTTATATTTTATGATTTTTAATTTTCTCTTTTTTATTAGATGTAATATAAATATATGTAATAAGATATAGATAATATATAATAAATGTATAAACAAAGATAAAGTTAGGAAAATACCATATGGTCCAGTCCTTTTTATTTTTTAAGGTTTTAAAATATATGTTTGTTATTTTGAATAATATTGATAATATTAATAATAATATAAGTATATATAGCTATGTATATAGATGTGGACTTTTAGATTTATAGATATCACTATAAATACTCAAAAATAATCAAATAAAATATTTTTTGTATTTTTTATATTTTGTTCTATTGTATAATTTATCTTTTAATTTTTGTGATTTTTTTATTTGTTTAAATGAATAAAAATATCAAAAGATTGACTTATATTAATAGGTCGAATGGTTTTGGAATTCAAAAATAGATAGAAGTCCCGAAATCTTCCAAAAATAATTTTAATATATAAAAGATATAATAAATAAAATACATAAATAAAAAATGTTTTTTTTATTTTTGTAGATTTTTTATAATTTATATAAGGATTTTGGAGCTTTTTAAATTTTGTGATTTTCTTTTGTTATTTTTAGGTATTTTTGGTCGGTAGTTGTAAAATACACTAATAAATGATATATAATTTTTTTTGAATTTTGTAAAATGTTTTTATAATATATATAGAGGAAAGGGATCCTACTCCATGGAGTAGGTAACTTACCTACTCCACTTTTTTTTTCAAATTTTTTTATTTTTTTGAAAAATGCTTCCATGGATTTGCATAATTATATCTCTCTAATATGTCATTCAAATTTCGTTAGAAACACAGACTCCTACGGCCTCCATCCAGAACATAAAAAATACAACAAATTTGTAACCGTTAAAAAATGACTGTCTGGATGGAGGCCGTAGGAGTCTCTGTTTCTGACGAATTTTGAATGAAATATTAGAGGGATATAGTTATGAAAACCCATGGAAGCATTTTTCAAAAAAAAATAAAAAATTTTGAAAAAGAAGAAAATGGAGTAGATAAGTTACCTACTCTATTGAGTAGGATCCCTTTTCTCATATATATATATATATCAGTGCAATCATGGCATAAATGCGATATTTTTTTAATTAATAAGAAAACAAAGAAAAATACCTCAACAAAAATATACGTGATACACCAAAATTTACGGCACCTAGCTTGATTTCTAGAATTTATTGATAATGAAAGACATTTAATCAAAAATTTAATTACAAAAAGAAATTAAGTTGATGGTAGGGACCTATACGTAATTATCCAAAACTATTTATAAATTTTAGAGCCCCTATAGAAACACAAGGCTAGAAATGCAAAATTCCTTACATATTTAATTAATTATACATTGGCAAAGGTATTTATGCAATTATTATAAAGTATGAGGTCCACAATGCAATTTAACCTAAGAGTTTACACTATATTTAACATTCAATGGAATAAATAGAAATACAAAAGACCTGAGCATCCCCCTGCAAAATGCCCACTCCCTCACTCATACATGCACGTAAGGTGGCATGACGAGGGACTAAAATGCAAATAAAAGAACACTAGAGGTCCTGCTGCAAATATTATAAAAACTATAGAACTGCAGACAGAAGTTTTTATTCTAAAAAGTAAATACAAAAATGTGAGGTTATAGTACAAAATATCCCCACGTGGTTAGGCGGACGATCTAGATCTCTTCACTTAACACGTTTCGGCTCCTCGATGCTTGATATTTCGATGATGAGTGGTTGAGATTAAATCTCAGTGGCTGGATCAACAGTCGAGGGTGCTTGGATCTGACGACAGTTGGGGCTCCTGGAGATGAAGCTCGATCTGAGAGTTGTGAACCTCCTCGTAAGAACATGGAAGAACACAACCCAGGGCGAACTTCGATCTATGATAATGGGTGACTCTGATGACCCGGGGCATCCCAAGGGGTGCAAAACAGAACTGGAAGCTCCCTGGAGCTGCTGAACAAGTCAGGGACCCAGTGATGGGGTCCTGGAAGGCTAGTGAAGCTCAAGCACCTGGTCTACCTTCTTCTTTGACAAAATAGCCTCAACTGAGGCTTTGGACCTCCAGTTCCTGCAAAGAAAGTAGAAGCACGTAAAACGATGGTTCGTTGGGGCCTTATTGGGTGGAAATGAGGCGGGATGAGGTCGAAGCGGAGCTCTCCAACGAGCGATGGAGGAGAAGAGTTGATCTTCTGGTCGGAGGAGGATCAGGTTGACCGAAAGGGATCAAAGCATAAAGAATGTGAAGGGGGACGAAATGGAGATGATATGCAAGTCGAATCATGGTTGGTCACAGTAAACGCAGTGGCCAGAGCAGAGCTCTTGCGAACTACGGATCTGGAAATCTAGGATATTGCAACGGATTAAAACACGAAATAAAAGAAGGAAAATGAATCTAAAACTACTAGCTACCTAAATATAGCATTACCTATGGCTCATCCAACAAGAGCGGGAGCTGAGGACACTATCAGCCGGAGGAGGACTGACGAGATGTGGGTTGCGCCCCTCCTTATCGCACACATGTTGCAAATCCTCCGGGGAGAAGCCATCACCTTCCTCGACATAGATTGGGTTGGATCTGGGGGGGGTAAAATGAGTAGGAATGGACCAAAAACAAAATGTGCTCCAGCGAGGGTTTTTGTACATGGGCGACTTGGATCGAGGTGATAGTTCAAACGATTAACCCTCAAATCGACTTAAGGCCTCGACATGAAAGATCAGTGATCAAGGAAGAGAATAGGTGAAGGAATCATACTAAAACAATGAAAGAATCAATGGGATTACCTAGGGAGGCCGGGGAGTTGACCGAGGTCAACTCAGATCAGGCTCCCATTGGTCCACGTCATCTCGCTAGGCAACAAAATAGAGGGAAAATACCTTATTAATTCAAATTAAAATGATGCATGATTTTATTAATTTTTTATAAAATATGAAAAATATTTATTAATTTATGTTGTATTTTAATGTGATTTTTATTTATTTTTACAAGTTAAATTATTGTATGTTACTTTCTACAAGTATAAATATAAGTATATTTACCTATATAGTATGTATCTTATTTTTATTTTGTATTTTAGATTTATTTTGTATTTTGGATTTTATTCTTTCATCTACAAAATTTATATATTTTTAACTTATTCAAATGCATATAAAAATATTTTTATTGTATTCTTCTAAAGTAGTATGTACACTTAAATAAATAGGTGTATTAATTATATAAATTTATGTGTGTGTAATTCATCTATACATTTAAGTACACTAATTTACTTTATTGTTTTCTTCGTTATTTTACTTTATTACAATTATGCACAAATATTATAAATAATTTTGAAATATATAAAATCAAAAAATATGGAAAATATAAAGAATAAATAAGATGGTTATTTTATTCAAGCAAAATGTACAACAGGAGTCTAAAACCTAACTTTTACATCTTAACTCCAAATTGAATAAAACTACCATCATTAAATAGCACATTAAATTTATATATAACTAAATGTGAGTTCGGATAATTTTGATATAGTATGGAGAAGATACAAATTTGTGAAGTTTGGATTTTTTGTTTTTATTCTGACTGTATAAAGTACATTGTGCATAATTTTTATATGAAATAAATTTTGTATTTTCTATGTATTTTTGTCTACAATTTTCATGTATAAAGTTTATTGATTTGAGGTATAAATAATAGAGAATAAAATAGGTTCGAAATTGGCTTTATTGAAGAATACAAATTAGGGTTTTTATTATATTTTTTGCTCCTATTTCCCCCTACTTTACTTCTTGTCAACCCATTCATCACGATGCCTTGGTCTCGAGGTTTGGGGTCATTCAATACCTATAGTATTTCATTTCCTTTTATTTTTTTCTTTATTCTTTTATTTTAGCTTTAAATATATTTTATACAATATTTACAATGTAAATAATAGATATTATTTTATGCAAAATTATGTTATATACATGCATTTAGCTTGGGGTTTAGAGGACAAAATGAATGAATAAAGGTGATGAAATGGAGGTTCATCACCCCTTATACTTGCCTTTGCTAGTCCCCAGCAAACACTTATACATATAAGTGCAGAAAATAAAATAAAGAAAAGGAAAGGAAAGAAATTGGATTTATTTTAACTCTTAAACTTGTCTTTAGAAAATCAAAGTTTGGAGCTTAGTCAGACCTTTGGAATTCATGTGTGTTCCAAACCTTATTGAGAATCGGATTTGAAACACAACAACCTCTGAGATCCACAAAACTCTGCTCAAGTCTCCTCAAAAGCTAGGTCAGAACAAGTCGATGTCATACGAAGTCACTTGTAACTATGAGTCTACCTTGTACAATATCAGTAATATGTAGATCCCTCGACTAAAGTGGTAAAAGTCATTCATCTCCAATATGGAGGCCCTAATTCCCCAATCCAACAACTCTTTCCTCAAAAAGTGGGGCATTCCCTTCTAAGGTCCAGTGCAACCGGTTGAAGAAGAGGAAGTGGAGAAGAGAATGGATGGTAGACAACATAGCTACCTATCCTAGAATGCTTAACTATTATAGCCATGTCATCTGGCTGCAGGCTCACATATATCTTTGACTTTGAAGCTCAAGCTTGCTTATTGACAACTTTTACATATATACTCCAATGAGAATTGATTTTTCTTTGATTTTTGCCTGTCTATTTTTTTGGTGTTTTTCATTTTGCATTTTTTCTTTAATATTATATACAACAACATTTACATAAGGACTTTTTCCTCTTGAGATAGTAGACTATCCCTCTTTTAAAGCATTATTGCAATCAATGACATTCTGTCTTTAGACCTCTTCGCTACTGGATCGGGTTGGGGTATAATGACGACATAATCGTGATTTCATATATTTCCATTCGCTTGTGTCTCATGCTAGCAAATCCACCCCTTTACCATTTCAAGTGAGTTGAGAAAAGTGTAAGGTGCATGTATGCAAGTTAGGTCACTGTTGACAAGAGTCATACGTGTGTTTCGAAATATTCTACTTATGTAGTCAAGATGACACTGAACCCAGTCTTGTGATCTCAAAGCGTTAAGTCTAGTGGACCTGAGGCGCCTCAATTCTTATTTCCTATATGGTTCTTGTGATTAAGTGGATCAAATCCAACCAAGCTCTAATCTTCGGATATTATTTCGACTAGTTCAATTATCATAATCAATCCGAAAAATGCAAATGCTATGTACAATGCAAGAAAAACATTTGTGTGATGTAATTTTCTGATTTTCAACTTTTTGTGGATTTTTTTAAAAGGTTTTGCATATTTTTATGCTATTTTAAAAAATATTTTGCAATTTAAGGTTTTTTTACTTTTGCACATTTTTAGGGATTTTATTAAAAAAAGGATTAGTAAAAGAATTATGTGTGAATATTTACATATGAGTGCATTTATGTTTACAAGAGTAAAGGTGTATTTTACACTTGGGACTTTACAAATTGAATGTTAGTTGCTATTTACAAGGTTTATAAAGAAGTTTTATCTGATATGATTATGCACGGTTCTAAAAATAGTTTTAAAACAGTTTTACAAACATTTCGAAAACTTATGTTTAAAATAATTTACAAAAAGCATTTTGCAAATATTTATAAATTTTGAAAATTATTTTGCAAAGATTTTTCAAACAGTATGTATATATATATATATATATTCAAATGGTTTTGCAATAATTTTCCAAATCAGTTGTAAAGCAATTTTCAAAAAAAAATATTCATACAAATAAAATAAATTTTTACAAATAACATTTCTACAAAGGTTTGAAAACATTTTTACAAATGTTTGAAAATATTTTGCAAAAGTTTTCCAAATAATTTTCAAAAGATTTTTCAAATATTTTCCAATCATTTTTCAAATCATTTTGCAAAATATTTTTCACCTGATTTATTAATCAGTATATACAAAGAATTTTAAAGAAATTTAAACAAAATTTATACATGCTTATTCTTTACAAGTAATCATTTATAAATTAGCAATATTATTCAAAATTATGAAAGTACGAGTTATTTCTAAAGTATATACACCGTATATACGACCCTCTGTACTTAGCTTGAGCTATGTCCTCATAGATTAGAGAGAAAAGAAGATGACATAATTTGTACTGAGTATAGAAAACGCAAACTACAATGACAAAAGAATCAAAGAATGAGAAGACAATTGTCCCTACACTTTGGATGAATTGATCCTAAGTATAACAGAGTATATAAAACATGCATAGAGAGTCGAGGGTGGGAATTAACAGATCAACAACTCGGTTTGTCTCCCCCTGTACTTGAGATAAAAGATCCCTAAGTATAAAAAGGAATATCAACAAGAGAGGATACAAGGTACAGGATCAAGAGACTAATAAAAATAAGAAAAAATGCATCGGGAGAATGTAAGTATCGCTCCCCCTACACTTAGGATAAGAGATCCCTATGTATAGGAAACAACAAGAGTGATGAAACAGAACGAGGAAAGAACTGCTTAGTCTACACTCCCTATACTTAGGACAAAGTACGTCCAAAGAATAAACACAAATATCAGATGGTAGATATGGGGTATATGATAAATTGGAGAGATAAGGAATGGAAGACGAAACACGTATATACAAAAATGTGGATTATTGAGGTGCCTCTCAACGAGCGCTAGGTTTTACGCCCCTAGCTGGGCGCAAAGGTTTGGATAAAGTAATGTCAAGGTTCAGTACAACATCTGTTAGATGAATGACGTACTCCTACCATCGTCTCAAAGTGAGAACGATGGCAAAATCACAAAGAACACCCGTATATGAAATCAAGTGGGTGTATACCATCGGAAGAAGAGAGTCAAAAACTAAACCATGGTCTGATGGTTCAAAAGAAATGATCGGTTTGTAAGAATGGAGTGAGTGATTAAAGCTGACAAAACCAAACATGGAGAAGGATGGAGCAGTGTTGGATTCCTCCATGTCAATCACAATTTCATAAAGATACGAAGGGTATAGATCATGAAACTCCCTAAGAAGTTGAGCATCCGATGGACATATGGTCGAAAGATCATAAAAATCATCGAATGCCTCAAAACATGGCTCATCCTCACAAGAGTCATCACGGAGAGCAGACTCAAAAGAGTCACAGAAATCAGATGACTTGATCTCTACAGTCTATAGACTAGTTGCATAGTCAACGAGTGAGACCGAGTACCTAGAAATTGTTGTATCTACCCACAGAAAACCCTCGGGGTGTAATGCAAGCTTATCAATGGAGATCGAGGTCATGTTGGCATCATCATTCTCATCCTCTAAAAAAATGATCACACTCATCTATCGAGAGGATGTAAGTTTGTTAGTAGGGGTCAACAAGATGGGGCATGTGAAAATGTAGGTCCTCACCACGCAATATCAACTGGAATGGCCAAGGATATATATCAAATTCTGTAATGTAGTGTATGGGGATCTGGAAGTCATGAGAAGGAAAATGTCGGCTGGTAGGAGGGTGATACAATGTTGGTTCCGACTTCGTCTCCAGAGGTGCTGACAGAGACAGTACAACAAGCTCCTAAAACATGACGTGCATAACCGACTTGAAGGGTCGATAATGGGAAATGGAAATACACGACATCGATATCATTCTCCTCAATTAGTATTGCCTCAGAGATTACATCCTCAACCTGGTGTGCAACCAAAGAAACTTCAGTAATAGAATCACACAGTACAAAATCCTCCAATGGAGGAATACTCATTCTAGCCTCAAATTTGCCCGACTCACACAAATCATCATTATCCTCAAAGTGGGCCTTACCATACCGCACGACATACCTAAGAAGAAGGTGACACAAGGGGAGACGATGAGGGCATGCAAGACATACGAGACAAGAGTCCAGATAAGACTCCAGTCACATGAGGGTTGGGGTCAAACTGGACAAGGCAAAATTGTGGCTCAAGAAAAGAGTTATCTTTAGCTGAACCATGAATGCAAATATGAGGGTGATATGGGTAAAAAAGCCACGAGATCCAGCTGATGAAGATAAGGATGACCCATAATAACAATGCAGATGAAGGACTCAAGAAATGAAAAGAAGAAAAAAATGACTTGAAGATTGTTAACTAAAGATGAACGTAGGTGGGTTCATCATCGACAAACAAACACAAAGCAAACTCCAATTCACCAACTCGACACCGTGAAGACCCTAAGAGATCAGTCAATTGTGTTTTTAATTTTAGAGTTAAGTGATTCAAAAAGTTATACAAGCTCACAGGTGTAGTTTCCTAGAGTAGTTGTGTTCTAGTCAGTGTTACACATGTATTAGATCATCGGAACCACTTCGTCTACGATCAAAGGCAAGTATTTACAACAAGTAGTAGGGCCCAAGAGCAGACCAAAGTGCTTAGGGAACAAGTACAAGGATGGGGGCTCTAGTCATTAAGTGTACATGCCTCACTCAATCGTAATACAACCTACAAACAAGGAGGGAGTTTCTCTCCCCAGTACAAGGAATCCAATGACGTTTGATTTTATGGTCAAATAGAATTGGCAGTCCTGATTTTATTGTGATTATCGCTTTTTTTGGATATTCTTATTCACGTATCCTAACAAGGTTTTAATTCCTTTAGAACCCTATGTGATCAAAATCTGAGGGAGAGAGTCGGAAAAGCAATGCAAGTGAAAATCAATTATGTATGCTAGGCTAGATGGTGCTCACCTTGCTTCCAGCTCTCTTCATGCAGGATGCTAGACATGAACTAAAACCTACACTATATGTAGATGCGAGCTGATAAAAGCACCCTAAAATAGGAGTTACTATTAAGTGTGAAGAACCAATGCTAACCATTTAGAGATATAACCTAAAAGTCTGGTCTTGGAGACTCTTTGGTGCCCGCCACACAACTGGTCCTGCAAGCATTGTGTAGTCTCTCTCGGCGCTCAGTTCCAAGTCTAAGTAAAAATCAATTAAGTTTGACTAAGTCCAACCAAATATCTATAGATGCATGCAGTAATTAGGTTTTGGACTTAATCTACGAGCAAACAATCCTATGCTCCAACTCAATACACAAAATAAATAAAATAAAAGCGAAAAACACAAAATGTGGGAAACAAATAAAAATAAATGTGGAAAACAACGAGAAAATCGAGGCCTCAAGTGAACAGACACCCAGGCAATGGACCTCGTAAAGTGTAATGTCCTTGAAAGTTTAAATATTGCAAATTTAATGTATCTCTCTCACTTAAATTACAAAATAAAAATAAAAATACAAAGGCAATGTCTTCAAAAATCTCCAAGTCTTCTTTTTTCATTCTCGTCAGTCGGCTTGTGCTGAAAAGCTGACTCCATTTCACATGGGTATGTAGGCCTCCTAGGAGTGCCTCTCTCGATCCACGGTCCCTCACAACAAGGTCAAACAAGAAGGTGGTTAGATAATTAAAAAAATCAAATAAAATGAAGAATAAATAAATGAAGAGTAGACAAGAGGATTTCAAAATCAACTATACGTGGTTGCTCCCCGGCAATGGTGCCATTTGTTGAATAAGGACTTTCACGAGTCTGATGCTCTACACAATGCGGGAACACCATCGCTGAGGCGACCTCACAAAACCTATTAAATTCAAACAACAATTAACCCACAAAAAGATAGATTAGTGCAAAATAAAGTGTAGAGTGACAATTTATGACAACTTTACGAATAGTGTGTATAGTTGTAAGTATGTGTAGAGGTCAAACACAGGGAGCACACTAGATAGATCAAGAAATAAAGTTCCAAAATTGTCCTCAGTATTTTTATTGTATTTTTGTGTGGGTTTTTAACTATATATATTTTTAATGGATTTTTAATTTATATTTTTTGTTTGTTTTTATTTTTTTAATTTTCATTTTCTTTTTATATTTTTTGATTTTTAATTTTCTTATTTTTATAGGATGTAATATAAGTATATGTAATAAGATATAAATAATATAGATAATGTATATAATAAATATATAAAACAAAGATGAAGTCAAGAAAATACCATAAGGTACGATCTTTTTTATTTTTTTAAGGTTTTAAAATATATTTTTGGTATTTTGAATAATGTTGATAATATCAATAATAATAATTCAAGTCTATATAGCTATATATAGTTGTGGACTTTTATATTTATAAATATAGCTATAATTACTCAAAAATGATTAAATAAAATATTTTTTGGGATTTTTACCCAGCAGACCCTATAAACTTTGCCAATTAACTCCACGACCTTTGAAATAACCTAATTCCCCCCTCGACCCCGTAAACTTGCCAACTCTTACCCCATGAACCCTACGGGTATTCTGTTTGAAGCCCGTGGGGGTTCTTGGGGTAATTTACAGGGTCGATGGGGTAATTACGTTGTGCAAAAGGTCGTAGAGGTAATTTAAAAAGTTTATAGGGTCTGTTGGGTAAAAATCCCATATTTTTTATCTTTTTTATATTTTGTCCTTTTTTTAAATTGTCTTTTAATTTTTCAATTTTTTGTATTTTAATTGAACAAAAATGTCAAAATAATGACTTATATTATGTAACATCCCTAATTTCTAATGACCAATTAAGTCAAAGATGATGAATGATTAGTGAGTTTGATTGGCTTTGAAAGTTGAGAATTAAATTGTGATTAAGTATGGGAAATTAAGATGCCATTAGTGGCTAATTGTGGAATTGTGGCTAGAGGTGATTAAGTGGCTAAGTATGATTAGTAATGTGATTACTATTCATAGGTGGGCTTTATGTGCAAATAGGAAGAGTTGGTGGGATTTATGATGTCATTTTCCCAAGGGTATAAGCACCCATAGGCGCCACCCCTTCACCTCCACTTCATCTTCTTCCTCTTGAAAACTTGGAGCTCTCATCTCCATGGCCGAAATTTCCATGGATCTCCATCTTCTTTCTTAGTTTTCTCCCTCATTTCTCCACCAAAATTTGAGTTCTTGGGCTCAAATTAAAGCTGGGAAGGAGAGGAACAAAGATCAAGTGTTACATGTAGGATCTAAGGCCAAGCTTGTATCGAAATTGGTATAGAAGGCTGGAGTTGCTGCTGTCCTTGAGCGGTTCTTGAGCACTGTTGAAGGTACAAATTATACCCCCTCTTTGCTGCCATTAGATGGAATTTTCTCCACCATTTGAGCCTTATATTGAGCTATTATATCAAAGTGTTGATTGAGATTCTTGTTGGACTTTAATTTTTTTTGGAGGGGTTTTTATGGAAGGATTTTATAGTGTCCAGATCTGTCCATGTTGGATTATAACTGAATTCATGCATAATTTGGGAAGGTTTTTTGATCTCTCTTGAGTGGTTTTTGTTGCTTCTATATGCTCCATTAACTTGGTCTTCCATCCATGTCTTTGGACTCGAAATTCATGGGATTAGGAGATTTTATGGTGGTTGTACATGGATGCTTGCTGAATGTTTTCAGATTTGTTGTGTTGAATGTTGGCTAAGATTTCTTCATTCTTTGGGGATCTTCCTTGAGTTTCCTTATGTGGATTTGCTTGTTTGTTGCATCTCCACTAAGTCAACCTTTAATCCATGGGTTTGGGTACGGAATTGCATTGATTTTAATCTCCTAAAGAGACTATACATGGATGGCTATGTTAAAAGTTTCAGATTTTGTTGTTGAATGTTGGCCGATAATTTGTATGATTTGGGAGTCTTATTTAACTTCCCTTGAATAGATTTGTTTGCTGACTATGACTTCACTAAGTTGGCCTATAATTCATGGCCTTTAATTTGAAATTTTAGGTGATTTAGAAATGATTTGGATGTGTCATATACATGTAACTGAATGTGTCCAGATCTGTCTATGCACTTTAACTTAGTGTTTTAAGATGCATTTAAAGAGTTTCTTCATGTATCCTTGAGTGTAAATACTTGTTAATATATACTCTTTCATATCAACCTTTAATCCATGGGTTTGTTTTAGCAAAATGAGGAGTTTTGAGGAGTTATTGACTACTTATGTTACATCTCCACTGAATGTTTAGATTTGATATTGTTGCATTAGGACTAAGGACATACATGATTTTGATAATATCCTTAGACACCTTTTGGTGGATTTAACCATGGATATGTAGAGAATGTAATACACAAGAAATCCATGTATTTAGATGGGTTTTGATGGTGGTTTTGGGACTAATTTGGTTGCTGTCCATGGGCCAAGATGTGACCAAATTCCATTGTGGAATGCATGACTAATCAAAATTATAGACATCCTTTAATAAGTTTTATAAACCCCAAGTCCCCATGTTTTCCCTATATGGAATGGGAAATCCATTAATGATTTAATACCATTAAGGAGAGGGATTATGAGAGGATGAAATGTCTTATGTTTGCAGCCATGTGCTAGCTGTACACGTAAGTCTATGAGTGGAATAGATGCATGATTGGAGCATGTAATGCCCTCAAAAGGACCCCTTTAAATGTTAGACCTTAAAGCCCATTAAACACCTAAATGATGTCCTTGAAGCCATGAAGTTAGGTGTGAACTTAAAGGGACTAGATGCCTTGGATTATTATGAAGTATACACACACATGTCTAATGTGTTGGGTGTGATAAAATTGGATAGGGTGAACCTTTATTAGTATCCATTTTAAGAGCATGCCTTAGGATAATAGTTACTTATAAAGGTGGGCTTGACACACATATTATGAATTATGAGATTGGGGATGAATCTTAAGGATATATATATGGTTATCATACATGAAAACAAGACTATATGAACTTGCCATGAAGCAAGTCTTCCTCCAAGAAATAGCCCGACCTTTGTAGGTGTTTGTGAATCTTTCGGGACGTAGGAAAGAACGATGTTTCCGATGAGATAGCCAAGATCATAAGATAGATGTTCTTCCGTGGGATCAGAGAGAGAGAGACTATCATAACAGGTCTGTATCCCTGACCTAGGATCAGTTGAGGTTCTTATAGAACAAAATTCAGGTCTGGGACTGATAACTTGGAGATGTGAAATAAGTCAAAGAAACCGTAGACACTTGGGGTGTAACATGAAAATAAAGAAATGGTGATTTCACATATGATCAGTCATGGAGATTGATGCTCCGACTGTACGAGGGCGCGGTGACCCTCACCTGAGCAGGAGATGAGGTCGCTCAGGCTTGGGTAGCGGACACTGAGAGCATGGGTCTAGGATCCCAGTCCTTTGCACGTGTTTTCTTCGAGCCGGCTTGGTTTTTACGCTTCTTTGGGATCCACGAGTTGTCTAGACCTTTCCGTTGACCCGTTAGTTTTCTTAAAGAGCCTAGGTTGGGGGTTCTCCGCTGTTTTGTTACGAGCTTGTTTGGTTTTTACTTAACTCTTCTCCTTCGGGAGATGAGTAACGAGAGGGGAAGTCGGGTCCGGCAGGCTTACCTCTTCTTTTTCCTGCCTCTAGTGGCATAGTAGTCATACTACCACTGCCTTTCTGTGGACCACACTTCCACTGGGATTGACGAGAGCAGATAAATCCCTTCGGGGGTTTCCTCACCGCTATAATTATCACTCTTCCACCAGGTTGTGCTCTGGTGATGGGATTGTGATTAACAGACTTGTGACATTTCACCAATTTCTCAGTTAAGATGAAGTTTCATCAGTAGACATTGATGTCCCATAAATACCTTTCCACTATGTCGTGCACTGGTGATGGGGTAGTGGTCAGTAGACATCAATGTCACCATTTGTACCTTTCCGCCATGTCGTGCACTGGTGATGGGGTAGTGGTTAGCAGACACTGATGACTTCATTATTACCTTTCCACCATGTCGTGCACTGGTGATGGGGTAGTGGGTAACAGACACTAAAAACTTCATCAATACCTTTCCGCCAGGTTTATGACCTCGTGATGGGGTAAGAGACATGTGATCTTTAGACTTTTCCGCTACGAGACTAGTGACGACAGTACCGTTAGTCGAGACTAACGAGGAGTGAATGTTGAGAGAGAGTTGTGAGTACATGTACATCTTCACGAGCAAGCTATCATACGTGTCGACCAAGGATCAATGTGAGTTGAGAGAAAAGCTAGGAGGAGTGTTGGAAACTTAGTTAGGATGCAAGATACCATCGCATGCCTATGGAGGCACCCCAACCCTGAGGCGTACATCATACCTCAGAGTCATAGTGTGAGGTTCAATCTGGACTTTGAAGTCCTACCCGGATATCGAGGTCCTAATCAGACCAAGACCACAGACTTACTTCTAGGCTTGAGTTGTTGTTTGGTTAGTTCCATTGATCGATTGAGACACGGTGTGATAGTGAGTGAGTTTGTTCTGCCTGTTAGACTTCTGAAAGCAAGTAAATAATTTTAAAAATCAATTAACCCACTTTTACTTGCTAGCTTCTTTTGTCCACTACAACTACTTTCTGTTTCCCTAGTAGTTCTAGTCTTTGCTTACTACTCTTTTTAGTAGAACTGTGTAGAATTTGTACTTGACAATTTTGTTGACAGATACTTGCTTGTCCCTTTTCTATCTATAGCAGGCAAAGGTCCTACGATCGAGTAACCGACGTACTTGGGGCTCTGTTGTTCTTTTGGTGCTAACACTTACAGAGCAGGTATTACTTTTGTAGTTCAGTTGTTCGATGATTGTGGTACTCTCCTCTGTAATTTATTTTTGATATAGATATATGTATATGGGTGTTGTGGAAACCCAACATGTATATATATGAATGAAATGAAAAGAATGGATATTGTGTTGTTCAGTTCTGGTGCACTTCCTACTTCCGCTTTTAGTTTTTCTTGTGGTTGCTTGTTTAGCATAACAAATTTAATGAATGTCACATCGTGAAAAGGCGAAAAATTTCCCCAGGTTTTTCATAGCATGAGATTAACTTAATCTTATTAAGTGTGCAAATGACGTGTTTGACGGGTAACCTAAGGTCCTCGGGAGGAGGTCACGACATATTAATAGATCAAATGGTTTTGGAATTTAAAAAATAGATAAAAGTCTCAAAATTTTCAAAAACCAATTTTAATATATAATGAATATAATGAACAAAATATAGAAATGAAAAATAAATGTTTTTGATTTTTGTAGATTTTTTTATTTCATATAAGGATTTTAGAGCTTTTTAACTTTTATAATTTTCTTTTGTTATTTTTAGGGAGTTATGGTATGTAGTTGTAAAATACATTAACAAACGATATATAATATTTTTGGATTTATTTTCAAAATGTTTTATAATTTTTATATATTTTTCAGTGCAAATAGGTCATAAATGTAATATTTTTTATTTTTAATAAATACGAAAATAAAGAAAAATGGCTTAACAATATTTTTGTGATACACCAAAATTTAAGGCACGTAATTTGATTTTTCTATAACTTATAGAGCATAAAAGACATTTACTCAAATATTGAATAACAAAAGGGAATTAAGTTGTTGGTAGGGACAATACATAATTTCTCAAAAGCATTTATCAATTTCAGAACCCCTACAGAAACCTAGGGCTAGAAATGCAAAATGCCATGCATATTTAATTAATTATACACTGGCTAGGTTATTTTTGCAATCAATACAAAGCATGAGGTCCACAATGCAACTTAACCTGGGAGTTTTACATTGTATTTAACATTCAATGCACTAAATAGAAATACACTAAATAGAAATAGAAATGACCCAAGGGTCCCCCTACAAAATGCTCGCCCCTCATGTGCACATGCATGTGAAGTGATGTGGCAAAGGACTAAAATGCAAATAGAAGAACTCTAGAGGTCCTATTGCAAATTTTACAAAAACTACAGAACTACAAACAAAAGTTTTATACTAAAAAGTAAATAAAAATGGTGGGGGTTACAATGCAAAATACCCCCATATGGTTAGGCGGATCACCTGGATCTCTTCATTAAACACATGTCGGCTCCTTGGCGCTTAATATTATTTCAACATGAGTGGTTGAGAATAGATCTCAACAGCCGGATCAATGGTCGAGGGCGCTTGGATATGACGGTAGTTGGGGCTCCTGGAGATGAGGCTCAATCTGATGGTTGTGATCCTCCCTATAAGAACACAGCCCAGGGCGAACTTCAATCCGCGATACCAGGTGACCTTGATGACCTGGGGGCGTCCCAAGTGGTGTAAAATGAAGCTGGAATCTCCCTGATGTTGCTGGAGGTGCTGAACAGGTTCGGGACCCAATGATGAGGTCTTGGAAGGCTGGTGAAGCTCAGGCACCTGGTCTACCTTCTTTGACATAATAGCCTCGGTTGAGGCTTTGGACCTCCATAACCTACAAAGGAAGCACAAGCACACAAAACGATGGTTCTTGGGGGCTTATTGGGTGGAAATGAGGCAGGATGAGGTCGAAGCGGAGCTCTCCGATGAGCAGCAAGAGAGAAGAGTTGATCTCCTGATCCTGGGAGGATCAGGTTGAACGAAAGGGGTTAAGGCGTAAAGAAGGTGAAGGTGGATGAAATGGAGATGATATGTTGGTCGAAGCATGATTGGTCACGGTGAACACAGTGGCTGGAGTAGAGCTCCAACGAACTACGGATCCGGAAATCTAGGCTACTGCAATGGATTAAAATGCAAAATAAAAGTGGGGAAATGAATCTAAAACTAATAGCTATCAAAATCTAGCATTACCTATGGCTTGATAAATCATGAATTCATCATGCTAAAAATACAATAATTAAACCCCTGGCCAAAACAAACCAATAAAATTCACCGATAATTCCTCCTTTTATTGTATTATATTGTGTATAATTAACCTTTAATTAATTGTATTATTTATTTTTTGTAATTATTTTCTCATCAAAAACCCCTAAAAATCAAGTTCAACAATTGTCTATAGTTTTCTGACCCCTTAAAGAGCTAAAAAAATACAAAAAAAAAATTCAAAACCAAAAATTCGGTGTTTTTAACCCCTTAAAAATACCCCAAAAATACTTTGTATAAATGACCTCTTTTGGCTTTTCGTTCAACATGAAACTTGTAGATCTCATCGGGACGAACAACTTTCATGTTTTCACTTTTTCCCTAATTTTGCCTCTAACTAATTCTTTTTTATTTTTCTTTGTTTTTATATTTCTGAATTTTTTGGAGCAGCACGTGGTGCTCTCTGGAGCCGCCATGTGGCCGCTCCTCCTTACTCCACCCGTCACCATTCGTGACCGTCAGATCTCCTTCTATCCACCTCCATCTCAGCCCTCTATCTCCGCTTTACCGTCAACCGTTCGATCTTCCTCCAGATCAAATCCTCACCGCCCCCTAGCGCCTCATCCATATCCATTAGATCGCACCTCATATCCTATGGCTCTCCACGTGCCACGTCGCCCCTTTCCCATAGCCGCTCGATCGTTCCTCATCCTACGCGTCTCAATCATCCCTAAGTATAGAAAAGTGAAAAGAATCTTATACTATAAGGACTTAGAAAATGAAAGAATAAAATGAATAGAAGTCGGTGATCGCCGCTATACCTAGGATCAAATAATCCTAAGTATAGAAGATTGTACAGAAGGGGAAAACCGAGGAAGAGACTATACATAAAATCAACAACTCGACCTGTCCTCCTATACTTAGGGTAAAATATCCCTAAGTATAGAAAAGAATATCAATAGTTGAGGGAAAAGTGAAAAAACAGAATAAACTAAAACGAATATATACAAGAGGAAAACAGAACGATATCACTTCCTCTATACTTAGGGTAAAGGATCCCTAAATATAGGGAATAACAAGAGTAATGAAACGGAACGAAAATGAACAACTCAATGTTTACACCCCCTGATGAATCCATGATTCATCTCCCTTATTCTTTCAGTTTGGCTAAAATCCTTGGTAAAATACATGTAAATAATCACTAATTCCAACTAATTATCATTCTACCCACAAATATTAATATTATATACTTAACACTTATTTTACCAATATAAAAGAATAAAAATAAAAAGAAAAATAAAAGAAAAAAGATAGTAGATATAAAATATATACAGACTGATCCTGTCCCCCAGACCAGGTCAATATTGACGTGGTCGACAAAATAAATAAGTAGGGGGAGATGAGGATCCTAACCTATAAAGATATCAAGAAAATCAAGACAAAAAATATAATATATCCATTTTACATAATGTAAATATTTCACTTATTTTATTCATCGCATATATCATCTCAAATCAAAACACTTCTTTTATAAAAAAATTTTCACAAAAGTATATACTAATTTATAAAAATATTAGAAAAATAATTCAACATAAAAAATAAAATAATATAATGAACTGTAAAAGCCGCAAAAGCTAGCTTCCAAGGTTCATAACTATGTATAGAAAAATCCAAACGGACCAAGTGACTTTTAAACTTCGGTTTATACTTAATACTATTTATTAAAAATATAAAAAAAATATTTGAATAAAACCAATGAGTTTTGGCGTTTGGGCCCCGTTGTCTATATGTACTATATGTAGAAACTTCCTGGATTTTTAATTAATTAACCGTATATCCAATTAACTTAATTTCTTTTCTAAAAATCTTATATATATATATAATCAAGTCAAAATACCAAGAAAACCTGAAGCCTCGTAGTCGCTACATAAATTTTCCAAACCTCATAACTCGGCCATACGGACTCCGAATTGGACAAACTCAGTTTTAAAATTCATATTATTTAATTATCTACAAAATGACATTAATTTTTCTAAAATCAGAGTTAATATGAAAAATGCGGGTTTCGGGACCGTATTGGTATAATGCACAATGTACCTTAATATATTATTATTTAATATAGGTGATGAATCCACGTTTCATCATCTTTATTCTATCATTTTGGCCGTAAAAACCCTAGTAAATGCGTGTAAATAGAGCTAATTCAGGTATTTTAGCATTCATGCATATGTATGTAAATATTGCATAAAATGCGGTTTTTAAAGCCAAAATTATAGAATAAAGAAAAGAAAAGAAAAAGAATAAAATATTGTAAATATTTTATGACCCGAAACCCCGAGACCTAGGCATCTGGATGAATAGGTCGACAAGGAATAAAGTAGGGGGAGATAAGGGCCAAAACACAGATAAAATACCTATACATTTTATTCATTCTTTATTCATTTTGGGACCTATTTTTGGATCCACTTTTTATACATCAAATAAAGAAACTTTGTACATGAAAGTTGTAGATAATTTAATAAAGAAAAATACAAAATTGATTTCACAGAAAAATAATGTACAGATAAAAAGTTATGGTCTGAATAAAAATCCAGAATGCCAACTTCCCAGACCTGTATCTCACAAATAAAAACTCCAAATGCAGCGTACTCACCTTTAATTGTATATAGAAGAAAATAATCTAATTAATGGTGGTGGTTTCGCATTTGGCGGAGCTACGGTTTGAAAGTTGACTTTTGGACCCCCATTGTACCTTGTACATATTAAAATATTCAATTTATTATTTATTTATTATTTTTATAATTTTATATTTTTATAATGTTGTAAATAATACTTATAATAATTATGTGCATTAAAATCAGAATAAAAACATAAATAAAACACAAATAAAAATACTTGTATATATTATAATACATAGGTATAATACATATAGCTATACCTATACAAATAACACTTTCATTTTATTAAGTGTATAAAATATATCAGAAAATTAAAATAAAAATATATTTGTGTCTATAAAAGTATTTTATAATTTTAGAAAATAAAAACCAAAATAAAATAAATTAAAAATACCTAAATAAAAATAAAATACTTAAATACATAGATATAGATACCTATAAGGGTATAAATGCAAACTTGTAAAAATACACTTCCTAAAAATAAATAAAAATCACTATAAAATACTTTATAAAAAAATAAACATTTTTCATTTTATAATAAAAAATCAATAAAATCGTTTTCTATTTTAATTTGATTTTACAATTCTTTTTTCCCAGGTTTTTCCTGGTTGGTCCACGTGGACCAACCAGGGGGCTAGGAGAGTTGACCTCGGTCAACTCTCTGCCCAACACCTGGGCTGTGTCAGAACGTGATTTTTCTTGGATTTCGCGGATTTTTCCCGGCCTCATCTTTCACCGTTTGGGGTCGCGGTCTTCACGAAACTTGTAGCCCTCTGATCCACCTAGCTCGCCCATGCATCATCTCGGGGATTGGATCGCTGTGGCACCCGTGATCTTCCCTCGAAGTACGCTCCTCGACCAGCCATTCAAAAACAACCCATTTCTTCCCATTTGCTTTTGAACCCTTTTTGCCCTAAGCTAAGCCCTTCCCCTTGGCGCCCTGGATCGAGATAGGTGACAGCTACTCTCCGGCGAGCTCGAGGAGGTGTTTGGCTAGGCGGATCGTGGTGTCCAACCCCATCTCCGGCCTTGCGGTCGTGAGGTTCCACCTCGCGATTATCATCACCGTTAGAGGTCGTTCTCCACCGTTTTTCTGCCCTTTTTCCTTGCTTTTCATTAGCTGTTGTCCTAGGAATAGTCTAGCGTTTTTAGTTTGTTGTTAAGCGATTTCTGTAGCCCCGATCTCATCACCAAACGCTTTGCCGGAGCTCTCGAGCTCTGGCGTCTATTTCCACTCCATACCCCACCTTTCAACCCTCGCTTATACTGCGAACAAGATACTGTCGACCTTGCCTTTCCTTGCAGATCCCAGAGGTCGAGGGGTTCCATCTGAGCCCGGTTTTGCCGAAGACACAGCACCAGGTCGCCGGGGGACATCCTCTCGCGTGAGTCACAGGATCACGCCCGTCTTCCGTGGGCCATTTTGTTGGTGCCGCCCATCTCGCCACTTCGCCAGGAGTCTCTCGCGCCTCATCTTGAGGCTATCCATCACCGGAGTCGCGGGATACGTGGGATTGAAGCTCGCCGAGGTCCGTGCCGCTCAAGTTCTTCCTGACGCCTCGCGGGCCGTCGATCTGGCCGTGTTCGTCCTGATGAGCAGATGCCGTCAGATTGATTTCCCCTCCAGCCGTCCGATCATTCCCCACGTTCTAATCTCGGGCGTCCGAGCCCAAGGGGTATCGCGGCCCCAGCACGCGACACGTGGCATACGCAACGCCTCATCCGCCGTCCGTGCCACTTATTAGACTGGGTATTTTGCGCGCTAAACCCAGCGTTTTTGTTATATTTAACGTTCAGAACTTAAACATTCATCTGAGGGTATATAGTTATTGAAACTTTGCAGTTGAGACCCTCGGTTTTCGATAATGACGCATTCAGCCCTCCCAGGCGCACGTGCTTAGCACGCGCGCCGTGGGCATTTTGCAGGGGTAGCCTGCAGGCATTTTGTTATTAATTTCAGACCCGCAAATTTATTTCATATATATTTATTCTCTGGAATTTTACACTCTGGCCCTCGGATTTTCTTCTAATTACGCTTATACCCCTGGTTGTGTGTAGTTTCTTTTTGGCTTCTTGTATTTTATGCACGCATCTAGAAAACTCCAAAAAATCCCCAAAAATAGCATTAAGCTCCTGTTGCATCATATTTCGTCACCATATTTTTAGTTTTCATAATTATTGCATTTTTATATTTATAAAAATTCAAAAACTTCCATTTTCAGCACTGTTTGCATTAGAAAATCACTAAAAAATATAAAAACACTCCAGAAAAATCCCAAAAAAATATATTTTGTGTCTTTTAGTTTGTTTTAACTCCCAGCCAAAAATCATTAAAAAATATAAAACCAAACTCCAAAAAATTGCAAAACTCTAAAAACCTTCATAAAAATTTATAAAATCCATAAAAAAATCCAAAAATAGTGTTTTCTTTTCCTAAATTTTCTTGGTTTCATTATCTTTCACTGAAAATTAAGTTGGGGAATTTTTGCCACTGATTTCTATTTTATTTCTCCATTTTAAGATTCAGCCTTGTTTTTTACTACTGTTTTCTTTATTTTGATAATTAAAAATACCAAAAACATTGTACAAATTACCCAAAAATCACAAAAACAGTAAAAAAGTATAAAAAGACCAAAGAGACTTTATTTCCTAATTTTTGGACATTTTTATCTATTTTTATAAATATCTCTTTCTCCCCTTTATTACATTCCTTTTATATTCCAATATTGAAAAAGAAAGTAAAAAAATATAAAATATAAGAAGAAAATACAAAATCAGTAAATTAAAAATCAAAATACAAAAATATAAAATTAAAAATTAAATAAAAAAAAATATAAAATTAAAAACCCACAAAAAAATAGCTTAATAGGCATTTGATCACATACACACATTTTTTGGTACCTAGTACCCCGTTCTACCTGTCTGCTCCCTGTGTTCGACCTCTACAATACTTGCACCTATACACACCTTTGTTGTAGAGTTATAATAAATTTTAACTCCGCACATTTACATTCATTACTTGATTTATCTGTTGTGGGTTAATTGTTGTTTTAATCCGAATTTCGTGTGGTCGATTCAGCGACTGAGTTCCCGCCTTGTGTGGAACTTAAGATCACCGATTTTTTGGGTTAAACAATAGGTTATTTATTATATTTATATACTTATTTAATGTTTAATTATTAATTTAAATAAACATAAAATTTTATTTAGTTATGCATTTAATATATTATTACTTAATTATTAACTTATATAATTATTAATTATATACTTAATTATTTATTTAATTAATTACTTAATTAATTATTTAATTATATATTTCATTATATCTTAATTAATTTATTTAATATGACTATTTTATATTAATTAATTATTTAATTATTTTCTTTTTCCCTCCCTCTCTCTTCTCTCTCTCTCTTACTTTCCCCTTCTTCCCCATCACCAACCCATCTCTGATTCCTCTTCTCCTTCCTCCTCTTATGTCACCGACCAACGGATCCAACAACCGATCGTTGGCCGACCGTTCCTCCAACGACCCTCCTTCCCATCAACACCTCCGATGAACGGACCTCTTCTTCTCTATAAATAGCCGTCAACTTTCTTCATTCTGGCCATCCACCATTTGCGACCTCCAACTCCCAAGTTCTAGCGCGCGCAAGAGAGAGGGTTGTGACAGGGCTCTTAGCCTTTCCCCGCTGTTGAGCGAGGTCGAACGAGGGAGGTCTGGTGCAATCCCAATGCCGGTGTGAGCCTTGCTCCTCCGCGTCGAGCCTCCGGCCACCCCAACTGTCGAGGCGAAATTCAGCTGAGCTCCACCGAGCCCCAGTTTGAGGCGGCAACCTTCAACCACATCTCATTTTCCAAGTTATGATTCCGTTCTCCAATTTGCATCTTCTTCCTCTATTATTCTTCATTTCAATTCTATCTCTCTTCTCATTCCTTCTGTTATCCTTCGTTTTCTCCAATTGGATCTCACAAATCCATCATCACTCCATCCATCTCATTCTGATTAACTCCATTTCACCACATCGCGATCATTCGTTCCTTCTCCATCATTCGCATGGGAAGACCATCTACGCCCATTATTTTTGTACGTTAACGACTGCCCGGAGGATCATTTCTCTGAGCCTAATTTCACAAATTGCAGGGACAACATCATCTGAGGATGTTACACCTGGAGCATTGCCTAACGATTGATCCACGGCATCGAAATAAAGATGACCTTGATCCTGGAGCAGAACTGAGAACCACCACAGATCGTCTTTAGTCCGGGTTTAAATCTGCAGTCTCAGACCAAGAACAGCCTTCCGCCGTACGAAATCGACGCTGATAGCATCTCCATCTGCAAATCGTTGAAGATAAGGAGAACTAGGTCCGCACCCTCTCTTTTTGGTTTATGAAAATATTACTAAGCTTAAAAAAATAAAGGATTTATTATTTATGCCCTTATGAGATATTGCAATATCCGTTTTATACCTCTTTTTTGCAGTATTAGTTGTGGCCCCGACTTCTTGCACCGTTATCATTTGTGCCCTTTTGTTAGCTTGGTCGAGGCACAACTCATATGCTAAAAAAGGCATAAATGTTAACGATGCAAGAAGTCGGGGGTATAACTTATATTGTAAAAAAGGGGGATATAACTGATATTGCAATATGGGGCTGGGGAAGCTGCACCGGCGTATGTAGCTAACTAGTTGGACCCGACCATTTTTTTCATTGGTTTTTTATGTTTTTGATATGAAACATAGGGGGATTTAAATCACCATATATCACCATGATATCATGTCAATTTCAACTAAATTCGGCACTTCTATCATCTTCATCAAAACTATCACATTCTAATGGTCTCAAAATTATTGAAATTGACCCTATCTAGATGGGCATGTTAGGATTGTTTGTTTTGCATGAAATTTGAAACACATATTCTAATCAATAAATTAAGTAAATCCCCATAAGTTTTTTTTCAAAAAAATAATAAAAAACCAATAAGAAAAATGATCGGGTGTAGCTAGTTGGCTGCACCCGCCGGTGTAGCTTCCCTTTTCCCTTGTAATATCTCATAAACTATGTATTGAACACCGGATTCTAATGGCTAACTACTTTAAATAGTAAAATGATGTATTTAACCTTTAAGATTTGATTCAATAATAATTGATTTGGCTAAATTTCAGTGTTTATTTTCACTTTCGAACATTTAATCAAATTAGTTCAAAACTCATATAATACAAATCTTAGAGATTGAATACAATACTATTACTTTTTAAAATTCAGGTACAATATTGCAATTGAGTGTATGGCTCGGGGAGTTATGAGTAATATACACTCTTCTTACTTCAAAAATTAAACACATTTTACTTTGTAGCAAACAGAATTTCATTGTAAAAAAGAACTTGTTCCATTACAAGAAATTATCGCTATTATAATAATTTTTTTGTAATATGGGCAAAGCAATATTTTTTATAAATTATATCGTTACGCTGACATCCAATTTTAGTAAAAGTTTTGTAGAGAAAAAAAGGCAACATTTTTTAGTTGGCAAAGAAAACAGGCCCATATTATTTGGGTACTTTGGGCCTCGATGAAAGTATCTCCAGGGGCCTAAAGGAAAGTTACCTTTTTGGTCCTCAAGAAAGTGCCTCATCAACGAACGTGTCTTCCCACGCTTTTGACGCTATTCACATTTTCGCCCACGCTTTTCCTTTCCAAGGAAGGAAGGGCGAGTTAATATTACAGACAAGACCCCGACAGTTTTGGATTTTAAATATAGTCCCTATAGATCTACTGCATTTTTATATCTTTAGCAAAAAGTTCTTGAAGGAGATAATAATATTGACAACATTCCATTTGACTAAATATAGACAATATGAAAAGTTTACAGTCACGTTATGATTTTTTTTAGCGTGCATATATAAAGATCAATGATTTATTTAAAAAGTTACGTGTCATTTTATATTATTTTATGCTATATTATCGATTGCCTTCTAACATAATAAATATTAAAATATTTTGTACTAACATTCAACATCACATTAAGAATAAAATGAATATGACCTTAAGATTTAAATTAAAAGTACGAGATCTAATAAAAGTAAATTTTCTTTCAATCACTTCTAGGCCAAGTGCATAGCAATGATATAAAAATATGAAATTTTACCAAGACGAGAGTTTGTACTTATGAATTTTAAATCTGATCCAATCCAATGTTATATAACCGGTGGATCGAATTACAAAAAGCTCGAATCCCTTAGGGCCCGTTCGGTAGGAGAATAAGTAGGAATAAGGATGGAGAATAAGGAGAATAATGGTCTATTCTCCGTTCAGCCGAGGATAAGAATAAGGAGAATAAGGTGAAATAAAGGTAGGTAAAGTGTGATAAAGATATGAATAAGAGTAAAATAAGATAGAATAATGAGGAATAGTCGTACCACTGGGAACCGTGTCAGGAGAAGAATTAACCCCTTATTACAGGGCCTATTCTCCAACCAAACAGAGCCTTAAAGATCTTATAAGGTACAATTTTCATGCTTTAAATTATAAAATTACCTTAGAAGGCTTGAAACATGGGTTTAATTTTGAGTGTAAGTCTTTACGACGTGAAACCTTTTTTTTCTTTCAAAAACACTAGTGGTAGCCCCGTGCAATGCACGGGGAAGCGTCGAAGACAACATTGTTTACAAAAATACAGAAACTAAAAGATATCGAAAAATAATAATGGAAAGAAATCAAATTTTATTTTAATCAATAATATCATTCTCATAATCAACAATTCATTTCAAATAAAAATTAATAGGTAATTAATAATTTTCACACATATGATCTACAACTTAATGCATGAGATATGCATGAGATGTAAATGTATTTGGAAATCTAATTACGTGGTCTTCGCACATGCTCAAATCACTCAAAAACGCAAAAATAAAAATATCACGACAGACAACGACTTAAAGACTATCAAGTGCGTATTATAGTATGACATGTGATCAAAATAGATTTTTTACTCCAAAGTTCATAATTACTATCACTAAGATATTCAATTTTCTGAATTTCAATGGCTATTCTTTTGCTTATCATTTTGGATCTAATGAAAGTAAGATTGGATATAAGATTATGCAATATACATGTGTGCACACCCCGTCGAAAGCATGGGGAGAGAGAACTTGTCAAAAATAAAATTATAATCGAAGGCTACCCGAATCATCATTAAAATACCATGTATTGTGAGAAAGTGAGGAACTATATACTCGAATCCGTAATACCACATATTTTGGCATATTTATTTAAAATAGAAATCTATGCACAAATTTCCGAAATGAGTGTAAAGGGAAATATTTCGATTTTACAAAGGAAAATTGTCAAAGATGGCACGAAATATTATGATATGATTATTCCAAGCTTTAATGATATAAACTGTAGATAATGTATACGATTAAAAAACTTAATTTACTTGAGTAAATTAAGTTTTTTTAACCTTAGATCACATGCAATCCGAGTTTTGAAATACACCATTTAAAATACTTAGTTTACTTTCACGGTAAAATTTAATGGGTGGTTGATGGAAGTGCTCTCAATTAATATATGTTAATGGGTAGCAGGAACATGTGCTTTGCACATGAAGGTAAATTACAAAAACGTCTAGATCCCTTATCAAATTATGGCAAATGTATAATCGCCCGCCAAAAATATAACAAAGAATAAATCATTGTCTAAAGAAATATGCAATAATAAAAATTTTTACATGAAAACTGAAGGACAAGAAATCAGTTGACATGGGAATGGTGATATCAATTTTGCAATATCGTGCATACCCGTTCGCTGTACATGAGGAATGAATTGGCGTTACAGTGTTGAGTTGATATCCAAAGTAGGAATTTATATACATAAGTAGACTATAATTGTGCATAATTTTGTAATGAAAGGCTTGCATTTCATCTAAACATAAAATCTATGAAAAAATTATGTATAATATAAGTAGCATATTTGTTAGCTAGGGTACATTTATTTCAACTATACTCACAAAAAAATACATCATTAGTTTCCTTAATTAAAAATTAGGAAAAACTCTTTAAAAACTTTCGAGAAATCACATAAAATTCAAAAATCTGATTAGCATGAATATGGAGATTTGCTTATAAAAATCATCATATGTGACAGAATATCCATTCTTTATTGCTTAAAATCATTAAAATTGGCAACTGAGCATAATTCCATCTATCAAATACACAGCTTTATTATCTATTTTCCTAATAAGGGGATGCTAGATATTAGTTTAAAGCATCTTTGAAGGATGGGACGTTGAGTGGCGGAGAGATGGTGGTGCCGGAGAAGGAGAGAAAGGGAGAAGGGTGCGACAGAGGACAAACTCTTGTAATGGGGTGCAACTGGAGGAGGCATGGAGGGAGGTGTCAGTCACGCTTAGAGAGCAATTTATTTGTCAATTTTTTTCTTTTTTCATGATTTATCTATAATAACATTGCCAATATAATCACATCATCAAAATATTAGTATTAAAAGGTATCTATGACTGCAATCATTGAGTTAGAATGATGAAACTTCTTCGGGACCTATTTAAAGGACGTTCACAGAGAACGTACAAATATGTGCAATTATGGAATTCAGAACATATTAGTGTTGCGATCTCCTCGACACCATTCTCATCTTAATCGACTAATACATTTTGTTGTTCAGCATTGTATCGAGTCTCAATCATCTTTTATAATCCAGTTAATACAAAGTCATATCATTAAAGACTCACACGGGGAACCAATATTTACATCTAATTAATGGTTCTTAACTTCAAATGCATATGTCTTAAGTACGTTCGTCAAGTGTTGGATAAATGACAAAATGGTTTGTTTTTTTGCTTAGAGTTACATGGTTATTTCATATAAGAATTCGGTAGAGTTTCTTGAACTAATGTGTTAGATCACGTTTGTTGATGAAAGGCCCATATATATACATCATGTAGATAATCTTAAAGTTGTCTGTAGTCTTCAATACAAAACATGTATCCAATCAGGTGCATAGCCAAGTTGTAAGATTAACGTGTGTTTATGAAGTAGTTTACACACTACTAATTGATTTTGAAAAAAACAGGGTGATGGATTCTGTATCTACATTCTGTGATTGGATGGTGCAAAATAAATGTTATTACGTGGAATTTTTTTTGGAATTTTATGTTAATATTTGAATGTTTATGATATTTTTGAAATAAATGGTATTCTTTATTTCGTTTTTATTAAAGAAGAGAATGAATATAGTGTTTAAGCAAAACTATTATGATAAGTATTATAGTATATTATTATGTATATAATGCTATTTTTGGTTTTGTTTTATTTTTGTGTATTTTATTTAGTATATAATTTATAAGGCCTTATACATTTATTCCACGTACATATTTATATGTATTTTATTTAATATAAAATTTATAAGGTTTTATATTTATTCCATGTACATGGGTAGATTTGTTATTATAGAATACTTTTCAAGTTGATTCATATAAGCAGAAGTCACGGGTCAATATGCAGATAAACCAATGATCACGTGGTGCTCCATGACATAATACAAGACTTTGAACCAAGGTTTTAAAAATCGGATCGGACATTGAACCGGTCAATCTTCAATTTGGTCCAACCAGTCGAACCGTCGGTACAAACCGGTCGGACCGATGATGACGTCAACATGATGTCATCATTCTTATTCGGAAAAAAACCAGATTAGGTTAGGCTTAATTTACTGGTCAAACCGATCAAACCGGTTTTTTAACCAATAAAATTGAATACATATATGTAAGTATAAATTTATATATCAATGAAATAATCATTAGAAATTTCATATCTTTATGGAATAACATTATTGCTTATTTCGTGTAAAACTCTACAAAGTCGCATTTTTTAGAATTATATATGAATATAATATTGTAATCATTTATTTATAGTTGTTTCAAGAAAATTACTTTAAGAAAGTATTTACATAACATTTATTATAAAAAGAGAGGGACATACCTTATATCGCAGAAGTTAAGAAGGGCATACATAATAAAAACCTCATTATTTCATTATTTAGACCTTTTCTTAAATTATCAAACCATCAAAACTGGGTCAATCTAGGTCAACCCGATCCGACCATTGGTCGGACCTAATTTTTTATTTTTTAATTTTTTGAAATTAATTACAAAGAATCGATCGAATCGACCGGATCGGGACCGATTTCTGGTCTAACCGGTCCGACCAACCGCTCCGATCCGAATTTTTAAACCTTGCTTTGACTTGCTCCATCGGAGTCATTGTAGGGAGGGGCAATTGTGGCATTTTTGGGAGAAAATTAACAACGAAACTTTGAGCGGTGTGGGATTGGAGGGTGAAGGTGCCATGGGGCGGCGGCCAAGGTGCCAAATGGAGAAGGTGAACTCGTTAATGACGAAGAAACTTGGGGTTAGAAATGGAAATTAAGTAGGAGTTCGGGGGATGCAAATTGACTATCAAGGAGAGCGTATGGTAAGGGCGGCATGATGGGAGGGCAATTTTGGAAAGGTGCGGGAAACGGGATGGTCAAAATCGGAATTTTTCGATCAAAAAATAATTGGAATGTCGGCGGGCTCCTCCTTTACATATGTTATGGATATGGATTGCATGCCATCATCGTGAGAAACATCTACCATCATCCCGAAGCTTCCGCTGGATGCTTGAGCACAACATTAGGTCCAACTGAACATTTGATTTGAAAAGCAAACCACTACATGCAGACCTGTCCAGATGTGATCACATAGGAATGAATCATACGTATTTGAGATTAGCATTTGGAGTATATAGACACTGCCTGCACATTATCAATTGCAACATATCAGAACGAGGCACCCTCGAATAATTGAGAATTAATTGTAGGAATACAAACAACAATTCCTGTGTGTCATCTGAGATGGAGATCGAGGCAGTGCAATAATCATCCATTTGAGGATCATCTGAGATCCATCGTCTAGAGCTTGACGGGCATCACATTAAGCATTGTAATTCATCCTTAATCGAGTAGTATAATTGGATGGACTGCTACCCGAAGATCTATATTCGAGTTACGCATCCATCTGGAGATGCTCCCATCTGATCGTAGTAGAGAACACTATTGAGAATGACATTAGCAGAAGATTTTCATAACCCTCAAGACTCAACTGCAGCAATAAATACCAGCTTACCATATCGCTCGAAGAACACCACAGATTTGAGATCGGAGAGATGATGGTGATTAGGAACAACTCCATCATCTCGATTAGAACTTCCACCGCAGCAAGAGCACTTCTGAATCCAGATCGTGCCATTACTTGATTAAGGGAGAAAAGAACAACACCGTCCAAGCCATAATTTTGAACTTTCATCAATTATCCTTCAATTCTCAATCGTCCAAATCAGACGGCATTGAGCATGCCACGAGTCAGCAGCAAATTATCTCCACCGCCCCACCGCTACAGCGAGGCACGCGCGCCTTATGCACACAGGCGACAAATTTTTTGGTCATTTTGCGAGAAACGCCTGGATTCTTTTTGTTATTAGCGCGCAGGTCATTCCAGGTGGCAGGCACATGCCTAGCACGTGTTCTTTATGGAAATTGCACGTACACCCTAAGTATCTCTTGATTTCATATCTAGGTCCAGTCCAGGATTACGCGTGGCCATTTTGCATAACTGCCCCAAACTCCTCCAATATTAAATACTAGGATGTAACCCGCACTTCGCAGCGGACAAATTGGGTTGATTTGATGTCAAATAAGGTACCAAGTTATTCTATTTCTTTGTAAACATGTAAAAAAATAACTATAAAAAAGTTTACATCGTATTAAAAGATTTATTTTAAATTTTTAAGGGATAAAAAAAATTGATGGGAAGGAATTTACCTTTACTCCCATTATAAATAATAGTTTAATATTAATAAAGTAACCAACAAGTAGATGTGCTTTGATATACTCTTCAAGCACGATTACATTGTTTTACATGTTTAATCAAAGATGTCGTTCAACGTATGTCTTTTCTAATAACAACGTTATAAATAAGAAAACCTCATTCAACGGTGCCTTAACATTAGATTGTCTACATCGTTACAACGACTATCAGATAAAACATAAACCTTTTACAATTTTATTTGTTGCAAATGAAATTATAAATAATATGCTAACAGTTCAATCATAATAACAATAAATATTCCAATTTATTTTGTGTTCTCATTATGTCTTTTTGAAAATTGATTGTTAGATTTTAACATCATCTCCGTTGGGTATGTAAATTGTAATATCACTTCATTTTATTTTTCCTTTTGTTACATGATCCAAATGTAATCTCTATCCAAGTTGTTATGAAAATATTTAATTTCAAAATTAAATCCAATAAAATCAGAAAATTCAACATAGGTTGAATAAATTAATAGCGATTGACGGTGGGTACAAATTAATTCCATGTAAATATAAATCACATCTTTGGTTGATATTTTCTTGAATTAAAATTTTAAGTGTAAGTTATAATTTACTTCAAAATTTTGAAGGTTATACGTAAATATAAATCAAAAAACAATAAATCTATGTTAGATGAGACACGAGCGTGGAAAACATAATATAATATAATATTAATATTAAAGTTGTAATTTATGTTATTTTTATTTTAGATATTCTAATTAACACACATACACATATCAACTATGACTTCAATAATTCTATTACGATAGATATGTGTATCCTGCGATACTATTTTCTTAGTTTGACAGTACTTATCCCTGTAAATTTTACATATTTCTTTAATAAAATATCCATAAAAATTTATTGATTTTTATTGAATACAAATAAATAAATACAAAATGAAAATCGATAATTTCATGTCAACATTTTTATATAAAAAATATCATGCTGCTTTTATATCTCTATTCTATTTTCTCCCCTTGTTCATTTATTATAATTGAATTATACATATTTCCAATCGATTTTATTAATATTATCTTGTGGATTAAATATTTAATGATTCCTATGAAACTCCCATTTAAATAATATATTTTTCTATAATTTTTTATTTAATATAGCTTTTATGGAAGATAATATCAATAAGATAATTATTCAATTTATTAGAATATGATAGCCTCCACGGATAGAGATATATAGAATTTGAATAAGTGGGGAAATTTTAAGCATAACTATATCTCATTGAGATGGAGAGAGAGAGGGGGGACATGAGAGCAAGACATTAAAAAATGGAGGGAGAAAACATGTAGTGCTTGGAGAGTTAGAGAGAGATGGGGAAGGAATGTGAGATGGATGTCACGTTTTTGTTAAGGGGAGAGAGAGAAATAGGGAGTAACTTAGGAGAGAGAGAGAGTGTGAGTGCAGAAAGATAATGCATAGAGATGGCCTGTTCGTTTGGGGTATAAGGTGGAATGGAATAAGGGGAATAAGCCCCCAACACGCTTCCCCGTGGTACGACTATTCCCCATTATTTCATCTTATTTCATCCTTATTCCTATCTTTATCCCACCTTACCTACCTTTATTTCACCTTATTCTCCTTATTCTTATCCTCCAGCCGAACGGAGAATAGACCCTTATTCCCCTTATTCCCCATCCTTATTCCTGCTTATTCTCCTACCGAACGGGCCCAGAGAGAAATTGGGAGAGAAAGCAAAGAAGTAGTGCTGAGAGACCTCTCCACGTATCAATATTTCTGGGAGAAACTCAACTTTAAATAAGTACTAGTGTATTTCGCGCGCTCCGCGGCAGATTGAAGGAAAATTTTGAAATATTTTTGAAATTATAAAAATTGATCAACTATTGAAGTATAATTTTATTTAATTGAATAAATAAGTAAATATAACATTTTAGAACATTGCAACCAATATTGAGAAGTATCATTTCATATAAATAATCATTAATGCTAACAATTAATAACAACCATATATCATATGAGCAACTTGTATTATATCATAGAACCTTAGAAATTTTATTTATTCATTCTAAGAAAGAACTACCTAAAATCGAGTGCTTAAGGCAGAAAGCTTAACATTATTACCATTAAATCTACGAAACAATATTCAAAACAATATAAATCTAACAACCGTTGAAATAATTATAGGCATCATAAATTAAATTAGCAGTTTTGGAGGTGAGAAAAATTAACGAAGAGAGAGTTAGGATAAAGTTTTTTTCCGCAATAATATCTTCCATACGACAATGTCGGCCAACTGTCTTTGCACGGAAAATTGGCACAGGAAATTATTTTAAAATTAACATAATTATAAATCTTCTCGATTTAGTTAATTCTAAAAGATATTCATGGACATACATAGGTTTCATAATTTCATATGTTTTAAAAATTTAACATAGGTACACAATAAGTTTTATGAATTTTAACACATAATACATGTATGCTTGATATTGTTATTTAAGTATCGAATTAGTTGTTCTAATTCATTATGGGCATATCATAATTTTTTAAATGTAATCAAATGAGCATTTTCAAATTTATTTTAATGAAAATACAAAATGTTTTAATTACTTCCTATACTCTTTGTATTAAACTCCCATTCCTCAAATACATGTATGTGTTCGGTTACATAAACATGCCATTAGTGTCAATTGTCGGCAGATGGAAAAGAAGCTTTTACACCATAAAACATATCTTCTGTAAATGGCCATAATGAGGCCAATTAACTTGCAAAATCAATTGATAGTAAACCAACGATAACTGCATCAAAAATCAAATGAACGCAAACGTTATAATGGTACACTGATTATCAAACACTGATAAGGGAAGGAAAATGGAAATTCAATTTAAAAGAAAATTGACAAAGAAAATAGAAGAGAATACCTTAAGTTGAGTTAGATGGATGTGTTCTTATATTAAACAAACACGTAAACTTAACACCACTAATTCGTGGTGAATTATGTCGCATTTTGTTGCATCTTATGAATTTTATTGATTCCTTCTTGTCTTTAATATGTTAACTACTGAAGTTTCAAAGCGAGCTACTAAATACAATAGAGGGGAAGGTACTTTTTTATATAGAAAAGGGAAAGAAATCATCTAAACAACTCTTTGTCCATAAAGAACAATACAAAACACAACAAATGGGCATTATAAGTAGACTGTAAATAAGCGTACTTCCTATATCATTTCTGTTAAAATATTGATAAAGAATTTTTTTCAAACTCGATCTAATGTAATCTTTCCTAGGTATCTCATCGAAATTTATTGAAAGGTAGATCAAATTTGACCGGTAAATATTCTGTTAACATGATATTTTCTCATGAGATCATCTCAAGATCAAACAACATATGTTTATGATGCATAAGAAAAAATTTCATCATGTTGTTGTTATGAGATAAGGAAACTCTCTTACTGTAGACCCAAACAGGACGTATCATTGTAGATAATAATCTTTAATTAATTAAGATTAAAGGAAATAATAAAATAAGAAGAATGGATATTTTAGAAAAAATAATTAAGAGGAGCTAAGATAATTGAAAAAAACTTTTATGATTTTTATCAGTTATACCCCTGTGAGATATTGCAATATCATTTATACCCTTCTCTTTTTTCAATATCAGTTGTGCCCTCAACTTCTTACACCGTTATCATTTGTGCCCTTTTGTTAGCTTGGTCGGAGGCACAACTGATATTGAGAAGAGGATGGAAATGATAATTGTGCAAGAAGTTGTGGGCGCATCTAATATTGCAAAAAAGAGGAGTATAACTTATATTACAATATCTCATAGGGCACAACTAATAAAATCATTTATAATATATGAAACTTAATATGTAAAGTACTATATTCATTTATTAGTAAACATCCGGTTCTCCTATAATAAGTACAAAGATATTAAAAGAGGTTAGAGATAAAGTAGAGAAGAGATAAAGCAGAGAAGAGGGTAGTTGGAAAGCAGCATACCATATATACGCATCATAAACACGCATCTGCATCCATCGCAAATTAGGAGAGGAGTGAGAACATTCTTCTGCAGCAAGAAAATAGTGAAAATAGAAATGTGTATTAACTAAATAAAAGGTTATCGTTGTGGTAAAGGGATAATTTAGACAGAGCTCGCGACATGCAACTAAGATGTAAAGCTTCCTGTCAAAATAAGATATCCCCAAATAATTCAAAACGGATCTAAAATAATCAAGGTATCATTGAGAAGGCTGCAATACATTTTCTAGGAAGAAACACAAAATGAAGATTGTGCAAGTTGCAAAAATTCTTTGACATCAGAGTTGAATAAATTCCTAGAGAACTGTTTAAGATATAATAAAAGATTGGCTTAGAAATTTAGAATATATATCTTTTCATAATAATAAAACTAATAGAGAGAGAGGGTTCAAGAAAGAGAGATATGGTTGTGTAAATAGAGGAGAGAGATGGAGTGGATTGGGAGAGAGTGATCTGTATAGAGAGAGAAGACAGTGGGCTGAGAGAAATGAAATGCCACGTATAGATGGCTGGGAAATGGAGTATGCTCGGAGGGGGAGAGGGAGGATGCCTAGAGAGGAGAAGGCCACGTGTAGGATGGCTTGGGTGGGAAATAGAGAATGCTCGGAGGAAGGATGCCGAGAGGAGAAGGCCACGTGTAGAATGGTTGGGAAAGGGAAATAGAGAATGCTCGAAAGGAGGATGCCGAGAGAGGAGAAGGCCACGTGGAGAATGGTTGGGAAAGGCTGAGAATAACTCAGCTTTAGTATTTAGTATAGATGTGCTCCAAAGTTTTTTAATAATTGTATATATACCCCTATATCATGTATATAATACTATATGTAGTCCTATACTTAATAAATAAAACTACAAAGTATAAAAATATAATATAATAGGTATAAATACCATATTTTACACCATATACAATATAAAATCATATTTTGAAAAAAAAACAAAAAATACTTTCTATTATTAATAAATCATTAAAAATAAAAAAAACATATAACAAACTTCAAAAATAACAAAAAAATATCAGAACACTTTTAAAAATTTAATAAAAATTACTTACAATGTATTTTACTGTATTTTACAAAATAAACCACAAACAAAATAAAAATAAAATATTAAAATAAATAAAATTATAAAATTCATCAAAACTTGTAATAATCATAAGTAAATAAATAAAAATCACCTAAAAATGCACAACATATCATTTTAAAAATAATTTCCTTTACTTTCCACAAAAAATAAACTAAAAATATATTCCTATTTTCAATATTAAAAATACAAAATAAAATTCTGTTTTCTATAAAAACTTAATTTTCAACTCTAAAAAATTAACAAATAATCCTTAAAATATATTAATAATCCACAAAAATAGAAAATAAAAAGTGAACATGAAAAATAAAATGGAAATTAGATAAAAATTACAAAGCATTTTATAAAATAATAACAATTACAAAATACTTAAAAAATCACAAAAATAATATAAAATTCATAAAATTCAAAATAAAATCTAGAAAAATCCATAAAATAAAATAAATATTAGGAACCCTAATAAACCTTAGTTTTTATAGTCTAATCCTAGTTTCAAATCGTTTTCCTCCCTGAGTTCGACACTCTCGTTCTTAACCACTATACACTTAAGTTTAGGAGTATAAATAAAATAAAAGAAGATTAACTAAAAATTGATAATTTTATGCAAAAACTCATCTGGTCGATACAATGATCGTGAATTATTCTATCTCTTTTACATGATTCGGTTATCTTCCGATCAGGTGGTGTTTTTTAGATGGTGTCGTTGTCGAGGAGGCAGCGCTAGGGCAGATCACGAATGCTTTAGGTCGAGGGTTTCATCCTTTTTGCGACTTTATTTCTCTGATTTCATGCCTTTTTGTTTCTGGTTTGTGTAGCCTAAGTTGAGAAATGCGAGATAGAACAACAAAGCTGAATAATTGTAAATTTTTTTAATAGAAAAATATAAAGAAATTATCGTGTAGAAAGGGGCCTCGTGAATGCATCCTGACTTGTACCTCTCTGGCTTTCTCGGGGTCTGTTTCATCAGTGATGTACTCCTAGTGGAGCTGGGCACCCACCGCGGTTTTCCGGCATCATGATTTTATCGACGGTTTCCCGTGGCTTTTTTTGAGAATAGGTGCTTGTTAGGATTTCTCGATTTCCCCTCTCTACGCCCTATGGCTAGGTTCTTGCTAGGTCACACAACCTAGGTGTTTATTTACTTAGGATTAAAACAAAAAGGCAAAAACATCGTTAGACGATACACAAAAAAGTAGTGATAACCGAAAATAAAACAGGGATTGCTAATTTTATCTGACTTTAAAACAAAACGTAAAGGACTTCACTTGAATTTGGGAGAGCAATCCCCTGCAAATGAATTGCATGTACTCTCTCCAGATTTGTAAGTGAGAGACAACCCATAAGATAGAGCCAAAGTCTGGACTTCTTTCGAAGTACTACTTAGTTCATATTTTAAATCATTTAATTTTCAGTGGGTACTCTCGGGTAGCCAAAAATGGTTCGAGTTTACTTAGCAGAGTGGCAGGTTTAGAGGACACTGCATAAGACACGATCCTCAAATAACACGGGTAGATGGAAACAGTCCGTATTTACTCCCATACTGGCTGAGAATAGGTGATTTCTTGTAAGAACTCAGGACAGTATTCCAGAGAATTTTCGGGCACCTATTAACTTGCTAATCTGTGAAAAGATTTGTATGCCAGTTAACCCTAAAATTTGACAAGATAAACGACCGAACTCATACGGTCATCATCAAGGTTGAGTTGGTGAATCATGGGTTTGCTTTGTGTTTGACTTGTGATGTGAGTCATTTATTTTCCAAATCTTAATCAATCTCATTGATCAGTTGTCATCTTACTCTCGGTATGATGGGTAGACGATCACTTTGGCCGACTCTTACGACACCACTTGCACACACACACATACACATCCATCTAGGTTGGTTCAAGAGAACCCTCTCTTCGAATATGAGATCTATCAATCTCCCTCCTTAATCTAATCTCCTTGTTCGGATCGCGAGAACCTCCTGAGCCAGAATCAGGACAACTTTCTTCTTCCATGCGTAACTCTAACCCTAGAAGCTCTTCCTAGATTCCTTCTCCTACTCATTCGTTATCATCATCACCTTCGGATTGTGAGAACTCTGACAACGAACATGAGTTCCTTCAGCATGTAAATATAGATCTGACCAATCTTGACTTAAACTCTTTTTCCTTTCCAGATACTATGGCTGGAAAAGGACTGCAGACCACTTCGGTCATGATTAATCATGATGCAATCAACAGTAGTCTACTTGTTTCCCTGGAGACAATGCATAATAAAATTCGAGAGCAAGGTAGATTAATGAACGATGTCAGAGCAGAGTTGACTCAGTTGCAAGCTCAAAGAGACAACCCTGATGCTGATATTCCAGATGTTGAGGATCCAGAGCAACCAAATGGAGAACAAAGACCACCACTCGGTCCCGATCGAACGATGAAGGAGCTCTACAATCATGGAGCTACAACTACTCACAGGTGGATCCGTCTCCCTGCTATCCATGGGAACTTCGAGCTTCGTCCTCAGACCATCCAGCTGTTGCCCAAATTTCATGGACACTCTACTAAGGAACCACATCTGCACCTACATGAATTCGAGTTGATCTATAGTACGGTGCACAAAGCGGTGAATGAGGACACGATCAAATTGATCGTTCCTTTCTCCCTAGTTGACCGAGAAGCCTACTGGCTGAAACACTTGGGGAGATATATTTCGATGTGGGAGCAGTTGAGAATTGCCTATCTGAACAAGTACTACCCACTTGGTCGAACGAATGCTGCTCGAGCTATGATCCATAATTTTACCATGCTCGGAATTAGAAGTTCCATGAGGCATGGGACTATTTTCGTGAGCTCATCGATTGGTGTCCCCACTATGATATCTCCAAGCTGAACTTGATTTAGAGCTTCTTCTGTGGGCTGACACCTGAACTCTAGGGTATGGTAAATGCTTCCTGTAGTGGCTCTCACTTCTCGAGGCATGAGGACCAAGTTTGGGCCATCTATGAGAAGATGGCTGAGAATTATACTATAATGGCTCAGACTCGGTTCTATACACAGACCAAGCCATCTACATTCCACCAGCACTCTAGAGTGACACAAATTGAAGGGTCTCCCTCTTCTGTTGTTTCCACTCATTCTGAATCCTCATCAGCTGATATGGGGATCATTTGTCAAAAGTTGTATCGCATGAAAATGATTGAGAAGAAGTGCCAGAATCTAGACAAGCTCAATAAGATCGACGAGCTTGAGAGATGACTAAGTGATCTACATACACAAATTATGTGCCTTCAAGAGATTCAGATCGAATCTACGAAGTCTTCGAGATCACATGCTGACTCAAACAATCGAGACTGAGGCATACTTCCATGACCACCAATTCAGCACATATACCATATGCATGCTGAGCCAACTTATCAGTCTCTGGTTTATCATCAGAGTCCGCATACACCATCATCTAACACCTAGATGGTGGTGTATCAGTATCAGAGTGATCAGCCATTGGCACCCATGCCCCCAACTTACGTTGAGATTCCTAAACCATTGACAGAGGTCAATGTGATTTGTTATAACTAACCACAACAATCAGGAATCCGTCACGATCATCCTGATTTCTGTTGGACTATCGGAGGTACCTCTTCCCAGCAGCCGCAGCAGGCACGGATGGGGCAGAAAGAGACCAACAGTAGCATTCTGATCCTCGTCAGTTTCACCAGACTCAGTGGAGGCAAACCTCCTATCTGTCTCAGTATCAACAACCTCCTCAACAACAGTCAGTTCCGCAACAGCCTCGTTATCATCGAGGCAACTCATGCGGGTCTCATGGTCCCTTTCAGGACAACACAGCTTTAGATATCTCGCTAACTTAATTACTAACCAATAGGTCACGTTTAGTCAAGAAATAGTTGACTTCATTACTAATGTTAGCGATTTAGTTAAGGGGAAATCATCCATACCTACTCAGATAGAGCCGAATCCGAATAATCTGAAGAGAAAGTTACAGCAGGTAGATGATAAACGCGAATTTCGACGGTCTTAAGTTCAACACAAAGCGTGAACTCAGTCGAAGTGTTGACCGATCAAAATCCGTGTTTAATCAACAATGAACCCACAATCAAATATCAATCAATGAAAAATAAGTGTGGAGTCAAATTTATTTTTAACTCTACATAAAAGATGTATAGGTGCAAGTATGTAGAGAGTTCGAACACAGGGAGCAAGCAGGGTAATTCAAGCAAAAATGTGCTCAAGTGAGAGTGTGTGGTGTCTACACTAAGCAAGCAAGCAACTACAATTTTTGTGGGTTTTTAATTTTTATTTTTTTATTTAATTTTTAATTTTGTATTTTGATTTTTGATTTTCTGATTTTTATATTTTATATTTTATATATTTTTTTTATTTCTTTTTCAATATTGGAAAGTAAAGGCAATATAATAAAAGGCAAGCTAAAAGATTTATAAAAATGTGAAAAAATACTAAAAAATTCAGAAGTAAAATGTTTTTGGTATTTTTATAATTTTCTACTGTTTTTGTGATTTTTGGGGGTTTTTCAAGGTGTTTTTGATATTTTTAAATACTGAATTAAAGGAAAACAGTGGGAATAAGGCTGGCTGTGAATAAAATGCAATTTAAAAATAGCAACCAGTACCCAAAATGTTTCACACTATTTTTCTACTGGAAAGAACAAAATAAGGGATAAACAGAAGCTGAGTTTATATTTTTTGGATTTTTCTACTATTTTATATATTTTTTTTGAAGTTTTTGAGTGTTTTTGAATTTTTAGTGTTTTTCTTTTGAGATTTTTAATGGTTTTTGGACTGACACTAAAATAGGATAAAATAGACACTAAGTGATTTTTTTGGAATTTTTGGAGGTGTTTTAATATTTTTTTTGGTATTTTCTAAGCTAGACAGTGCACAAATAGCAAGTTTTTGATTTTTAATAAATATGCAAATAAAATAGAATCAAAAACTAAATAGGTGGTGTGAAAGTACACAGGTCCAGGAGCTTAAGTCTATTTTTGCGGAATTTTAGGAGTTAAAAAGTTAGGTCAAATAAATACAACAAGCATACAAAAATTAAAGGCCTGGCAGGGACCTTTATGCAAATATCTGAAAAGATGGGGGCACGTCTGCAATTTTGCCACAAAAATAATACTGGATAAAATATTTTCAGGACCAAATAACAATCACAAAATCCGCAAGGGCTGTTTGGCAAAATTCCCACTCACGCGCGTGCAATGCACGCGCCTGGGGAGGATCTACTTGCAATATTACAAAATCCGGGGGAGCTAGATGCAAATTATCCACAAAATTTGAACTGAAATAAAATAGTGCCTGGACTAAACGTCAAAACCAAAAGCTCAAGGGTTGCGCCTGCAAAAACGCCAGGGGGCACGTGCTTCACACACGTGACCTGGCGAGGGCGCAACTGTAATATGACAAAGTATTTGGGGCTATATGCAAATTCCCCTAAAAGTTAAAAGCTGCAGAAGAAAGTTTTAGATTTAGATAATAAATACAAAAGCTACTGGGCTAACTATGCAAAATGCCCAATAAAAGGGCGATCGGGCGGCTGATGAAGCTTACTTAAAGACACGTGTCGCTATCGCGACGGCCCGTACCCCTTCACGCCCAACGGTGGAGATTAGAAGGCTGGCTGGAGATCGACGGCTGGAGGGCTGCAATATCCAACGGCGCCTGTAGCTCGTGAAGAACACACTTGATCGGACGGCTTTGGGCTAAGGCGGAAGAACGGCTGAAGAACTCGCTGGGAGCGAGTTTGGATTGGCTGGATCTCCGATCTTCGACGCCTCTTCTTCCTTCTAGCAGCCCGGACAAGCTCCTGGGAGGGTCCCTGATGGAACGGCAGCCTCAAAATGGGGGGTGAGCCACCGGAAGGCCGCCGAGGCGATGAAGACGTGAATGGACTCCCAGGAGCTCTGGCGTGCTCCAGAACTCGACCCCAGGAGAGGGTCTCCTCGCACCTGGACCTGCAATAAAAGTACCCGCAGCAGTAAAAGGGTCCAGGGCCAGCAAAAAAGGGGGAAAAGGTGGAGTGGAATGGTGGAGATGGTGGCCGGAGCTCGAGGGCTCCGGCGAGTGTTTGTTGGTGAAAATAAGGCGGATTGATCGACGAGCAAAGAAGCTAACTATACGAGCGTTAACCTAAGACTACCAGCTACTGAAATACGAAGAAAATAGGAAGAAAAACGACCTCGAGGGTGGTGTGCCTGAAGTTGGAACCTCACGGCCAGGAGATGGCCGGAGATGGTGGAACTCGACCTTGGGTGCTCACCGCACCTCGACTGAAGCGTGGAGAGGATGCCCTGTCACTCTGCTCGATCCAAGCCCGGAGGGTTTTGGCGCCCAAGCCGGTTCAAAAGGGAAAAGGAAGAAGAAGGGGCTGGTTTTGAAGATGGTCGACGGGCGAGTTTCGAGGATCGATCACGGGTGCGAGGCAAAGATCTAAGGAGATCTGATAGGCTGGCGAGCTAGGGGGATGGTAGGGGAGAAACTTTGCAGAAGGGAGCGACCCCAAAGGATGAAAGGGGCGGCCTCGATAAATCCGCAAACACGGGCAAAAATCGAGGTCTGACGGGCTACAGGGATGGAGGGCAGGCAGTTGACCTTGGTCAACGATGACTGCCCCCTGGTTGGTCCACGTGGACCAACCAGGAAAAATCCCTCAAAAAATGATTAAAAATTCAATTAAAAATCGAAAATGATTTATTTAATTTTAGGTTAATTAATAAAAAATGTTTATTATTTCATAAAGTATTTAATTCCGATTTTTAATTATTTTTATGAGGTATATTTTTACAATTTGCTTTTATGCCCTTATATAGGTATATTATCTACATGTTTGATTATTTGATTTTTATTTAGGTATTTTTAATTTTATTATTATTATTTATTATTTTATAAAATTATAACATCCTTTTATATACATAAATATATTTTTATTTTATTTTTCTGATGTGTTTTGTATATTTAATAAAATACAAGTATGTGTTGTATAGGTATATGTATAGGTAATGTACCAATGTATTGAAAATGTACAACTATTTTTATTTGTATTTTATTTATGTTTTTATTCTGATTTTAATACTCATAAATATTATATGTATTATTTGCAACATTATAAAAATATAAATTATAAAAATAATAAATAAATAATAAATTGAATATTTTAATATGTACAAGTATACAATGAGGGTCCAAAACTCAACTTTCAAACCGTAGCTCCGCCAAATGCGAAACCACTGCCATTGGATAGATTATTTTATTCTATATACAATTAAAGGTGAGTTTGATGCATTTGGAGTTGTCGTTTGTGAGATACGGGTCTGGGAAGTTGGGATTCTAGATTTTTATTCAGACCATAACTTTTTATCTGTACATTATTTTTCTGTGAAATCAATTTTGTATTTTTCTTTATAAAATTATCTACAACTTTTATCTACAAAGTTTCTTTATTTGATGTATAAAAAGTGGAACCAAAAATAGGTCCCAAAATGAATAAAGAATGAATAAGATGTATAGGTCTTTTCTCTATATTTCTGACCTTATCTCCCCCTACTTTCTTCCTTGTCGACCTATTCATCAAGATGCCTAGGCCTCGGGGGTTTTGGGTCATAAAATATTTACAATATTTTATTCTTTTTCTTTTCTTTATTTATTCTATAATTTTGGCCTTAATTACAGTAATTTATACACTGTTTAGATGCACATGCATGAATGCTAAGATGCTCTATTTAAGGCTATTTACAGGCATTTGCTAGGGTTTTTGGTGCCAAAATGATAGAATAAAGATGATGAAATGTGGATTCATCAGTAGACTTGACCACGTCCACCCTCTAGTCACAGGTATTTTCAGATGACTCTCTTTATCGTGATAACGATGATTTTATCTCTCTTAGGAGCGGTAGGATTCCAGTAAGCAGAGACTCTACTAGGCTCGAAGAGGACACTCTGGATGTCACAAGCGAGCCTGTAGAAGACATTGATGGAAGTACTAAAGATGCACCCTTTGACGATGTGAATGGTGGTGCTGAAGCCACCAAATTTGAAGAGCTGCAGCCAGAGCAGAATACCAAATCAACTGCTTTACCTTTCTTTGTAAATAGTGATGATGATGATAGAAAATCTTATAAAAAAAGTACAAAAGAGAAAAAATCTAAAGAGAAATAAAAATAAGATAGTTGATCAATTTTGAGATCATGGATCTTACTTTGACGATTCAAGAAATGCCAATCCCCATTTTACAAAAATAAGTTCTTCTTCTTCTGATCCTCCTCCTGTACAGACTGACAAGGAGGATGTACAGATTCCTTTTCCTCAAGCACTTTGTTTAGGGAAAGGCGATAAAAAATAAAATCCCAAAAAGACTTATATGCTTGATCTGATGAAAGAGATACTTGATAAATTCGCTATTCAACTCACTCTTTAGGAAGCGGTGGCACAGATCCCTCTTCTGCAGAAATGTCTCAAAGAGCAAACCACTATTCGCATAAAGAAGAGGCAGCGTAATCACTGTTTCAAAATCCATGTGTTAACTAAGGAAACTGACCACACTATTCAGAACCGACATCCATCTAAGCGACCAGATACATGAGCAGCATATGTCAGATGCAAAATTCTTGATCAGACTTTTGATCATGCTCTTGTAGACAACGGTTCTTCGATAAATCTCCTTCCATCTTCTCTGCTTGACAAGTTTGATTTCGGTCCTTTATGACCAAGCAGAATGGTCTTGCAGTTTGTTGATAGATCGGTTAAGAAACCTAAGGGATTAATCGAAGATGTTATTGTCACCATTCATTGTTTGGATTTTCCTATGGACTTCATCGTGTTGGACATTGTGGTCCTTGAATGCGTGACTATACTCCAATCATATTAGGATGACCGTTTATGGCCACAGCGAAGGCCGCTTCCGATTATGGTTCCGAGAAGGTGTACTTTTGTGTTCAAGGCGAGAATATACATATAGAGATGATCCAGGATCTTAATGCCAGATCTTTAGCCAAATCAGAGCGAGCATCTGATGATGAACCCGATAGTTATCAAGATTGTGATTTTGTTCAAATAGATGATGAGGCTGTCTGGGATCAACCTAGTACCAAATCCTTCTTCATGCCATTAGAAGAATCCGAGATTCAGATATCCGATGATGGGAGGTTGGAGAACACAGTCTTAAAGCCAAGCAGCGAGAAACTTAATGAAAATTATTCTGAGACTCTTTCAGATATCATTCAAATTCCGAGATCTTAAGTGAATAGTCATGGCCGTCAGTCACCTAGATATCAGTTAGATTCTGAGGATTTTGATTGGCAGTGTTTCACTGAATTCTTATCACTTCATACTTCACCAGAAAAGCCTACAACCAACCTGGAGACCGAATCAGTTCAGAACATTCAGATATCAAATCAGCAATCTCCAGATCCTTCTGAGTCAGATCAGGTTGAGCTTTCGCATATCGATCCAGTAGCCTATACCCAGGCCCTAGTCAAACCCGCTCTTCCCATTTCCTCTCCCCTGAGCTTAAACAGTTACCTCAGTCAATGAAATACCGATTAATTGCTAGCGAATCTAAAATGTTTCCGATCATCATCTCTTCCAATCTGACCGAAGATCAGGAATCCCATCTGATGGAGATTCTTGAGAAGAATCTTAAGGCAATCAGATGGTCAGTAGTGGATCTCCATGGGATTAGTCCGGCTCTATTGTCCCACCACATCTTTCTTAAGGATGATGCCAAGCCATCTTATGAGTTTCAGCGCAGGCTGAACCCGAATCTTTGACAGGGGTTTATGAAGAAAATATCCAAGTGTTGGAGCGTCGATTTTATCTATCCCATCTCCGACTCGAAATGGGTTAGTCCTTTACATGTAGTACCCAAGAAGATGGATATCACTATAGTGATCAATAAGGAAAGAGAGGAGATCGCTACCCGAGTACCGACTTCTTGGTGCATCTGTGTGGACTACAGATGTTTTAATCCGTCGACCAAGAAGGATAACTTACCGCTATCATTTATCGATCAGATTATCGAGAGATTAGACAGGAAGAGCCACTACTGCTTTCTTGATGGGTACTCGGGATATAACTAGGTGGCTATCGCACATGAAGATCAGGAAAAGACGATGTTTACTTATCCATTCAGAACATATGATTTCCGATGAATGCCCTTTGGATTATGTAATGCTCCGGCTACATTCCAGAGGTGCATGCTCTCAATTTTTGCGGACATGGTAGGCGACTTTTGAGAGGTCTTCATGGACGATTTTTCTGTCTACGACGACGATTTCGATTCCTATCTTTCTATCCTTGACCACACGCTACAGAGGTGCACTGAGGTAAACCTCATTCTTTCTTGGGAGAAGAGTCATTTCATGATGACTTAGGGGATGGTCCTTGGTCACATCATCTCTAGCGGAGGCATGGAGTTCTATTCGACCAAGGTGGACAACATCAAGAAGCTCAATCCACTGTCCAACTTGAAGCAGTTACGGTCTTTTCTGGGGCATGTCGGTTTCTATCGACGGTTCATTCACGATTTCAGTAAAACTGCGGGACCATTATATGATCTTTCTTGCAAAAGATGCCGAGTTTATTGTTAATGATAAGTGTCTTTCAATGTTCGAGACTCGCAATAATATGGTTTTAGAGGCTCCTATCCTTCAGCCACCTGATTGGTCTCTTCCATTCGAGATCATGACGGATGCCTCCGATTTTGCCGTTGGGGCTGTGTTGGGACAAAGGAGGGATGGCCTCTCTTATGCCATATACTACGCTAGCAAGACTTTGGATTCCACGATAGAGGAATTACATTGTTACAGAGAAAGAAATGCTAGTCGTAGTATTTGCCTTAGATAAATGTAGTTCCCACATCTTAGGATCAAAAGTCACGATTTTCGTTGATCATACCGCCATCCGATATCTAATGGATAAGAAAGATTCGAGATCGCGTCTAACCAGATGGATCCTTCTACTCCAGGAGTTCAACATCGAAACCAAGGATAATCCTGGAGTCAAGAATGTGGTGGCAGATTACCTCTCCTGACTAGAACTCCTCGAGACTTTTGAGTTTGATGCACCCATCACGGAGACTTTTTCAGATGAGGTGATTCTTGTTGTCACCTCGCTCCCATGGTATACTGACATTGTGAACTTTATTGTTGCCTAGAAAGTCTCGCAAGGTTGGTCCAGGCAGAGACTTGAGACTTTCCACGCGAAAGCCATGTCCTACCATTGGGAGGATCCTATCCTTTATCATGAAGGGCAGATTCAATCTGGCATCGGTGTATTCCTCGGGAGGAATACCAGAGTGTCCTCACTTATTGCCATAAATTCGAAGCTGGAGGACACCATTCAGGAAGAGGACAAAACAGAAGGTGCTTTAGTCCGGTCTTTGGTGGCCTACTCTCGTTGTGGATGCCCACACATTCGTAAGGATATGTACTGACTGTTAGAAAATGGGCACTTGCGGACATAGAGATATGATGCCGATGCAGTCGATTCACTTATGTAAGGTTTTTGACGTATGGGGCATCGACTTTATGGGCCCGATTCGTAAGAGTCAGGGGTTAGAGTATATCCTTCTGGTTATGGATTACGTGAGTCGTTGGAGAGAAGCTATTCCTGCCTGAAACGCAGATACAAACACGGTTTGCATGTTTCTAAGGAAATACATTATTACGTGGTTCGGGGTCCCTCAAGTTCTAATCTCAGACAGGGGTATCCATTTTATCAACGACAAGGTAAGGGCTCTTGCTAACGAGTTCGACATAGATCATCGAGTTGCTACTCCGTATCATCCTCAGACGAATGGTCTAGCCGAGGCCTCGAATAGGGAGATCAAGACGATCTTGAAGAAGGTTGTTCGCCCAGAGCGAAATGATTGGTTATAGCTTTTGGATTCAGTTCTTTGGGCCTATAGAACATCCTTTTGGGTACATCTCCCTTTTGACTCGTTTATCGCAAGCCATGCCACTTACCTATTGAGATCAAGCACAGATTCTTGTGGGTAGTGAAAGAAGTGATATTTGGCCTAGATGATTTGGGAGATCAAAGGCAGACTGAACTGGCAGCTCTTGAAGAACTGAGAGAAGAAGCCTTCATGAGTATCATGTATTATATGAAATAGATGAAAGAGTGGCATGGTGCTCAAATCAGCCACAAACAGTTTAGGCTGAATCAGAAAGTATGGATATTCGATGGGAGACTCAAGCTATTTCCAGAGAAACTTCAGAGAAAATGGAAAGGTCCATATCTTATCACAAAAGTTGTACTATAACGGTAGCATCGATATATCTGAGTCGTCTTCTGAATCCACCTTTTGAGTCAATGGTCAGTGTTTGAAACCATTTCTCGATAATGATCCGCTAACCATTGAAGTTGCCCCGATACATTTTGTATAAGATGTGCTCTTCATTATTCGTATTATGCATCTCATACCCGATTTTCATGATCCATTCTATACATATGTGTTTCTGATTTTATCCACTCTTTCTTCCGTTTGTCTTACACCTTTAGGTTCATCTAGAATTTTGCTATACTTAAGATGTGCTTTATCCTAAGTATAGGGGGTGTAGACACCATTGTGTTCATCTCGTTCTATTCTATTGCCCCTGTCGTCGCCTATACTTAGTGTGCGCTTTATCCTGCGTATGGGGGGGGGGGGATATCGCTCATTTCCTCTTTTGATCGTTGTCGATTTTTGTATCGTCTGCTCCCTCGCTTGTCCCTCACCTTTTGATTTTCTTCTCTATACTTAGGGATATTTTACCCTAAGTATAGGGGGGACAAGCCGAGTTGTTGAGTATGTACATTCTCTTGACCTCGATCATCTTCGATTTTGAGTCTGTTATCCTTAGGATCACTTAATCCTAAGTATAAAGGAGATGATCGACTTATATTCATTTATTCATTATTCTTTGACTCATTTTAGTATTGAATTCTTTTCACTGATCTATACTGGGCCCGAGTTATGTCTTCCTTTGCCACTTCTTTGACCACTATGAGGACATAGTTCATGCTAAGTATAGTGGGTGTCGTGTATATATATGGTATATATACTTTAGAAGCCATAACTCGTACTTTATTTTATTTTTAATAATATGGCTCTCTAAAAAGAATGGGTTTATATTTTGGATTTCTAAAAGCCGCAAGAAAACTGTAAATATGACTTATTAAAAAATGGCTTAAAAATATTTATAAAAAATGTCATAAAATTATTGGATAAAATATTTAAAAAAATGTAAATAAAATCCATGTAAAATATTTATAAAAGCCGTATAATCTTGTATATAAAATGTGTATAAAATCCTTTGTAAAATAAACAAAATTCATATAAAATTTGTGTAAATGGAATTAATCCACTAACTCTTTCAAAAAGATCCTAAAAATTGAAAAGTTTTGGATATCAATAAAAATTTGCAGAAGTCTTGAAAACCACATAAAAAGCTTAATCCAAAAATTCTAACTCGTAAAAAAATTGTTGCATTCATTAGCATTTTTCAGAACAAGTCTGATTCTTGAACCGAATGGATCTAAGTCCAAGAGATGGAGCTTGGTTTGGGCCTTAATCCACTTAATTCTAAAGGGACTTTATTAGGAACTGGAATTGAGACTTCAGGTCTTGTAGACTTAATTTTTGGGTTCCATGAGACCGTGTTTGGAATTCAACTTGAAAGTGCCTAAGTAGGACACCTGGTGTCATCCATTTAACTCTTCTCCATTTAAACCAATTTGAACTCATGCACTCTGCACTTAGCTCGACTTGCATGGGGCTGCGAAGGGCAATCCATCTCGGTGGTGTGTTTCCATCCTTTTCTAGTGCCACCGACATCTAAAGATGTGAGAGATTGGGGTTGAAATAATGCTTTAGATGAGGGAAGGATCTGCTGGCACAATTTTTCTAAGACCCCAAAAAATGGATGGAATGAAAAGATGCTATATCCATCGGGGCATAAAAGACCTATGCAGTACACCAATTATCTCTACTAAAAAGAAGCCGAATACACCAAATACCAAAAATAACCACAATGGTCCGAGCTTCAGAAAAGCCTGCATGTCTTAGTGGAGACTTGGCTAAACTGGCCAGGCTTCACAAAAGATGTTATTACAATGATCACACTCCAGTTCTCTTCTCTTTCTTCTATCTTCTCCCTTTACTCGATTGTGGACACATCACGACCTGACCTTTAAGGAAATATCCCCCTCCTTATGGATCGAATAGTTGGATGAGGGTCCAGTGGGAGTGTATAACTGGAAGGGAGGTTTCTCTAGAGCAAGAAGAGCTAAAACCTTTCACACACAGTACAAATTGCTTTCAAAGTTGAAAAGCTTGCGTTATGAATAGGTGGATCTGAGCTGGCTATTAAGGTGAACCTGGATAAGGATTTGTGGAACTTGAGGGCTGTCAAGGCTTAAATCCTAATTCTAATAGAGTCCCGACATACTACTAATCCAAAGGTCTGAATCCAAGGTCTAGATTTTGGGTGAAGTGAGATTCATTTTAAAGAAACAATCATCTTCTAAGTTCTTTTCCTTTTCTTTTTCTTTTTCTTTTTCCTTGCACTTATTTATAGAATACGTGTTTGTTAAGGGACTAGCAAAGGTAAAGTATAGGGGAATGATGAATTCATGATTCATCACCTTTATTATTTCATTTCGGCTAAAATCCTTAGTAAAATACATGTAAATAATCACTAACTCCAACTAATTATCATTCTAACCACAAATATTAATATTATATATTTAACACTTATTTTACCAAAATAAAAGACTAAAAAAAGAAAAATAAAAAAAGAAGGCTATAGATATAAACTATATACAGACTAATCCTAACCCCGAGACTAGGTCAATATTGACGTGGTCGACAAAATAAAAAAGTAGGGGGAAATAAGGATACTAACCTATAAAAATATCAAGAAAATCAAGATCAAAAATGTAATTTATCCATTTTAAAAAATGTAAATATTTCACTTATTTTATTCATCACCTATATTATCTCAAATCAAAACACTTATTTTATAAAAGTTGTTCACAAAAATATATACTAATTTATAAAAATATTAGAAAAATAATTCAACATAAAAATAAAATAATACAATGAACCGTAAAAGCCGCAAAAGCCGACTTCCGAGGTTCATAACTATTTATCGAAAACTCCAAATGGACTAACCTCACTTTTAAACTTCGTTTTATACTTAATACTATTTATAAAAGTATAAGAAAAATATTCGAATAAAACCAGTGAGTTTTGGCGTTTGGGCCCTTTTGTCTATATGTACTATATGTAGAAAATTCCCGAATTTTAAATTAATTAATCATAAATCCGATTAACTTAATTTCTTTTCTGGAAATCACCTAAAAATAAATACAAATATAAAAATATATTCAAGTCAAAATACCAAGAAAACCCGAAGCATCGAAGCCGCTACCTAAATTTTCCGGACCTCATAACTCGGTCATACAGACTCCGAATCGGGCAAACTCAGTTTTAAAATTTATAGTATTTAATTATCTACAAAATGACACTGATTTTACTAAAATCGAAATTAATCTGAAAAATGCAGGTTTTAGGATCGTATTGGTATAATGTACAATGTATCGTAATATATTATTCTTTTATATAGGTTATTTATTATATTTATATACTTATTTAATATTTAATTATTAAATTAAATTAAATTAAAAATTTTGTTTATTTATTTATTTAATATATATTATTAGTTAATTATTAACTTCTATAATTACATAATTATATACTCAATTATTTATTTAATTAATCATTTAATTACTTAATTAATTTTTAAATTATATAATTAATTATATCTTAATTAATTTATTTAATCTAATTATTTAACATTAATTAATTAAATAATTTTATTTACTTTTTCCCTCTCTCTCTCTCTATTTCTCTTATTTCCCTCTTCTTCCCCGTTTCTTCCCCATCGCCAACCCACCTCTGATTCCTCTTCTCCTTCCTCCTCTTCCGTCGCTGACCAACCGCTCCAACGGTCATCCCGTCACCACCTCTGATGACCAGACCTCTTCTTCTCTATAAATAGCTGTCAACATCCTTCATTCCGGCAATCCACCATTTGCGACCTCCATCTCCCAAGTTCTAGCACGTGCGAGAGAGAGAAAGGGTTGTGACAAGGATCTTAGCCTTTCCCCGCCGTTGAGCGAGGTCGAGTGAGGGAGGTCCGGTGGGATCCCAACGTCGGTGTGAGCCTTGATCCTCCGTGTCGAGCCTCCGGCCGCGCCGATTGTCGAGGTGAAATTCGGCTGAGCTCCACTGAGCCCCAGCGTTCCCAGGCAGCAACCTTTAACCACATCTCATTTTCTAGGTTACGATTCCGTTCTCCAGTTTGCATCTTCTTCCTCTATTATTCTTCATTTTCAATTCCATATCTCTTCTTATTCCTTCCGTTGTCCTTCATTTTCTCCAATTAGATCTCACAAATCCATCATCACTGCATCCGTCCCATTCTGATTAACTCCATTTCACCACATCGCGATCATTCATTCCTTCTCCATCATTCAAAAGGGAGTACCATCCATGAACATTATTTTTGTACGTTAACGACTGGCCGGAGGATCATTTCTCTGAGCATGATTTCACAAATTGCAGGGCGAGCATCATCTGAGGACGTTACACCCAGAGCATCACCGAAAGATTGATCCACATCATCGAAATAAAGATGACCTTGATCTTGGAGTAGAACTGAGAACCACCACAGATCGTCTTTAGTCCGGGTTTAAATATGCAGTCTCAAACCAAGCACAGCCTTCTGACGCGCGCAATCGATGTTGATAGCAGCTCCATCTAGAAATCATTGAAGATAAGGAGAATTGAACGCCATCGATGTGAGAAACATCTACTATCATCACGAAGCTTCCCCTTGATGCTTGAGCACAACATTAGATCCAACTGAACATTTGATTTGAAAAACAAACCACTACATGCAGACCTGTCCAGATGTGATCAAATAGGAATGAATCATACGCATTTGAGATTAACATTTGGAGTATATAGCCACCGCCTGCACATTATCAATTGCAACATATCAACATATCTGAATGGGGCACCCTCGAATCATTGAGCATCAATTGCAGGAATACGAACAACAATTCATGTTTGTCATCTGAGATGGAGATTGAGGCAGTGCAACAGTCATCCATTTGAAGACTACCTGAGATCCATCGTCTAGAACTTGATGGGCATCACATTAAGCATTGAAATTCATCCTCAATCGAGTAGTATAATCGGACGTACTACTACCTAAAGATCTGTATTCAAGTTACGCATCCATCTGGAGATGCTCCCATCTGATCATAGAAGAGAACGCTATTGAAAAAGACATTCACAGAAGATTATCATCACCCTCAAGACTCAACTGCAGCAACAAATACTAGCTCACCAAATCGCTCGAAGAACACCTTGATCTGAGATCGGAGAGATGCCGCTGATTGGGAATAACTCCATCGTCTCGATTAGAACTTCCACTACAGCAAGAGCACATCTGAATCCAGATCATGTCATTACTTGATTAAGGGAGAAAAGAACAACACCATTCAAGCCATAATTTGGGGCTTTCAAAAATAGTCCTCCAATTCTCAATCGTCCAGATCCGATGGCATTGAGCACACCACGCGTCAGCAACAAATTATCCCCATCGCACCATTGCTTCAGCGAGGAACGTGCGCCTCACGCGTACGGGCGACAAATTTTCTTGGGCATTTTGCGTAAAGCACCTGGATTCATTTTGCTATTTGCGTGCAGGTCATTCCAGGTGGCAGACACATGCCTAGCACGTGTTCTCTGTGGCAATTGTGCGTATACCCTCAGTACCTCTTGATTTCATATCTAGGTCCGGTCCTGAAGTAGATCACGTGCAAGTGGAGGCGCGGCGTGGCCATTTTGCACAACTGCCCCAAACTCCTCCTATATTACACATGTGCTCCAGAGTTTTCTAATATTGCATGTATACCCCTATATCTTGTATATAATATTATATGTATTCCTATACTTAATAAATAAAACTACAATGTATAAAAATTCAATAGAATATGTATAGATACTCTATTTTACACTATAGATAGTATAAAATCAAATAAAAAAATAAAAATAACTTCTATTATTAACAAATCATCAAAATACAAAAACATATAACAAATTTCAAAAATAATAAAAAATATCAAAACACTTCTAAAATCTAATAAAAATTATCTACAACATATTTTACTGTATTTTAAAAAATAAACACAAAATAAAATAAAAATCAAATATTAAAATAAATAAAAAATACAAAATTCATTAAAACTTGCAGAAATCATAACTAAATAAACAAAAAATCGCCTAAAACGCATAACATATCATTTTAAAGATAATTTCCTTTACTTTCCATAAAAAAATAAAAAAAATAAAATTTTGCATTCTTTAAAAACCTAATTTTCAACTCTAAAAAATCAACCAAAAATCCATAAAAATCCTAAAAATATATTAAAAATCAACAAAAATAGAAAAAGTAGACATAAAAATAATAAAATAAAAATTACAAATTATTTTATAAAGTAATAAAAATTACAAAATACTTAAAAATTACAAAAATAATATAAAATTTGTAAAATTCAAATAAAAATCCAGAAAAATCCTTAAAAATAAAATAAATATTAGGGAACCCTAATAAACCTTAGTTTCTATAGTATAACCCTGGTTTCAAACCATTTACCTCCTAGAGTTCGACGCTTCCATGCTTAACCGCTATATAGTTAAATTTAGGAGTATAAATAAAATAAAAGAAGATTAACTAAAAATTAATCTTTTTCTGCAAAAACTCATCTGGTTGATACAACGACCGTGAATTATTCTGTCTCGTTTACAAGATTCAATTATCTTCTGATCAGGTGGTATTTTTCACCCTACCTCATACTTAAGATAAAGTACATCCTATGTATATCGAAAATCTTAAGGGTGTCCTGGGGTGTAAAACAAAAACAGAAGAAACAAGGAACAAATCAAGACGAAATACATATATACAAAGTAGGCACTGTTAAGGTACCTCTCAACAAGCGCTCGAGTTTACACCCGTAACTAGGCGTAAAGGCTAGGACAACACAGTATCAAGGTTCAGGACGACATCTATATTGCGGATACCGTACTGTTGTTGTAGTCTCGGTGTGAGAACAACAACGAGGTCACCAGTGTAAACGAAGAAACCTAAATAAACAATCAGGTGGGTGTCTGCTACTGAACAAATAGATGGGAAAAATAAAATTAGGCTCCGATAGCACAAAAGAAATCGTTGACTCAAGATCTGAATGGAGTGAAAGGGTAGAGCCGAAGAAATCGAACGTGGAGAAAGAAGGATCAATCATGGAATCCTCCACGTCAATCACCATCTCAAAAAGGTATGGAAAATCAAGATCAGGAGACCCACAAAGAAAACTCATATCCGATGCACATAAATGTAGGGAAATCAAAGAAATCCAAATATCTCAAAGATCAGCTCATCCTCGTGAGGGTCGTCAAGGAGAGAAGAAACAAACTCATGCTCAACAAAAAAATCAGAGGACTCGGTCTCGTGATTCGACAGATCGGATGCACTCCCAGAAAGTAAAATCGAGTAAATAGAGTACATGGCATCCTCTCACAGATAACCCTCGTGGAGTAATGCAAACTCATCAGTGAAGAAAGAGGAATCAGAGTTTAAATGGGAATCTATGCCACTATCAAACACCCACTCCACACACCAAAAAGCCTCATCAGTTGAATACTGCCTCTAAACAATATGGAAATAAGAAATGGTAATGGTAAATAATGTGGAAGCTGTCGAAATATCTAAAATTGGTCCTCGTGCTACGTTAAAGCTGGCTATCATCTGGTCCTCGTGAAATATATCGATTTCATCAAACTGGAGGACAAAAGGCTCAAATATGGGACTCTCATTATCTAGCTTCTCAAAATGGTGTCCCTCATCGTCTAGCTACTGAAATGGGTCAAAATGTCCATCTGAATCGGAGAAGTGCCTATGAGGAATGGACTCTATCTGATCTAGACCTGGAAACTGAAAAGGCTGATAGAACAGCATAAAAATGTGGGATCTCCTCCATCTCTTGGAATACCAACATAGGTGGTATCCAAGAATCCTGAACTATGAAGTGTGGAACTAACCCAACCTCCACTGGAAGACCAATAGAAACTCGGTCAGTGTCTGAAGATGGAAACTTATGGTGGTTGTCTCTGTTAGCAATGTGAGCCCGAGGCGAACCATTCCTACAATAAATGTTATTGTAATAAATGATTTATCAATAAAAGTTATTGATTTCTTGTTTTACTCCCTTTCTGATATTGAATGAATGAATGCACTATAAGGTCCCTCTGTACAATAAGGGTTATGTACCATGGCCAACTTGATAATCATACAGCTATTGATTCAATGGTTGAATCATAGAGGCTGATGCTTGGATGAATATCTAAGGAGTTAGATAGAGGACTCATCAAGCATCATCAATGATTAACAAGTAGTGATCTCCAGTCTGAGTGGGAGATGGCAATCCCATTTCATTAGACTGATATCTGATCGACCTCTTGATGCAGGTCCTCTGCATAGGAATATTGATTCGGAGGTATCAGATTAGTTTAGTCAATGAGTTGACTTAACGAGATCGAGATAACCAAAGACCTATGATGAATACTGTCACATCACAGGCAAACATCCTCTGACCAGAGACAGATATATTACTATATGTCTGAGCATGTACATTTGGCAGACCAATAGGTTGATGACCTAATCAAGGTCTATACACCGGCGAGCTGGTGTGCATGTAAGGGCATATGAGTAATATGATCTCTCAAAGGGATCATACAGGTTCACTTGTGAACCGGGAGACATGAGCTCACTCATGAGGTATTGGGATTGACCAAATTCCATGCATGGTCATCATGTTTTAGAAGCATGATATGAATTTGAAGGTAAGATATATGCTTTGTGAAAGCATATGATCTGTACCATATCCCAAGGACCAAGATTGAGAAACTTAATGATCAGACTATGAAGATGACAGTGTAAAAGTGATCTTTATCTTCATGATGATCACGAGTCTTCCAGTATGCAGGATGAGTAGGTATTGGGAATACCTGAAGGGTGATTTGATCATAAACGATTGTATAACCATGACGCTTCCATTCCGAGGGAGTGATGAAACAGGTCTGGATTTTAGTGACTCCTCTCATCAGAGAAGTGACCTAATCTTAGTCCATTTACTGGACATTGATCTGAATGAGATTCATATGCAATGAGAAGATTAGGTATACGATCTTGATTTAATCAAGCATCTATGAGAGGTCCATGGGATCTGGATTTGAGATGTGATCTCAATATCCAAGTCACTATACGTGGAACAATACAATCGCCCTGTCCTTATCTCCAAGTATCTGAGGAGAAATAGCATTGTTCTTAAATGGTTTAAGATCAATTCCATGAGATCTAAGCAAAGAGAAGTTGATAATTAAATGTGATTTAATTATCATGGTGTATGAGATATTATCCAATATAATTAAATGTGGTTTAATTATTAAGGATAAGAATAATGTGGATAGCAATATCCAATTATTTATAATATATTATAAATGTGATTTATAATGTATTAGAGAGAGTTAAATATAATTTATATTAGTAGATTAATTATTAATGTGTATTGGATGCACATTGTTTAATTAATTAAAAATGTAAATTACATTTTGTTTTGGGTTGTGAATTTGATTCACAATATTCCAATGTCAAGATTGCAATATTCCCAAAATTAATTGAGAATTATTTTGGTGAATTAAAATATCAACAAATTGTTGTTGGAAATTAGATGGAGAGAAAATCAAGGAGATTGCCCTCCCCTTTTGGAAAGGAGGGGGCGGCACCAATTCCTTGAGGGAATTGGTGGCCGTCCCCCCTTCCAAAGAGGAAGGTGTGTCTCCCTTATTTTCTCTCTCTATTTGTGTGGTTTAATTTGGTATTATATTTATTTGATTTATCAAATATATTTAATCAAAATTAAGTAACAAGTTGTTGGCTTTTACCAACAACAATCTTGACCATTGGATTGTCATAAATCAATCTCAACCATTGATTTTGTATGACACATGGATTGAGATCCATGGATCCCAAAACCCAATAAATAGAGAGGCATTCTTGTCTCTCTCTTGACACATGCTATTGTAGCAAAACTCTCTCTCTCTCTTTCTCTCATACTTGACAGCCCTCTCCCCCCCTTCTCCTTGATGGCCGTCCACCTTGGTGGAGAGAATCGTCGTCGCACGCGCCCTCGTGCTACCGCTTCGACGCTCTGCGGTTCTTCGTCTACTTCGAGTGCTTCGCCTACAAAGGAGACGTTCTATCTCGTGCGACGAGATCAGGAGCAACCGTGCTTGGATCAACTTATTGGATTGCGAGGACACCGCGGTTCATCCCCGCGCTCGCAAGCGATCTCTCTGACGATTGGACTTGAGACAGGAGGTCTCTTCTCTTAGAGACTCGATCAACCACGCTTCAAGAGGTATTGCATTATACTTGTTGTGGTTATAGATGAAACGATCCGAGAATGGTTCTTGGATCATGTGGTTTCATCGAATAAAATTTTTAAATTCCGCTGCACCGAACAACTAGTACGACTAGTCGTTCTTCGTCGTATCCGATACGACGCTCACGCTTCCGTGATGCGCTTAAGGATCTCTCAATATCCTTCAAGTGGTATCAGAGCCTTAGGTCGACGGTTTCGAATAGTGATTCGCTAACCGAGGACGACTTGGGTTCATTTAGGTCACGAAAGTTTTCATCGCATTTGATTTCACAGATCTGTTTAGTTAATAAATTCGGCACTGTTTAAATTGTTTAAACATGAATTTTATACTTGGATCATGTTCCCCATTAAATAAGGAAACCATAAGATCTGAGTTTGCGTAAATCGGATTTCGTATGCTCGAGATATGGTCGTTTTAATGAACCTGTATGCACTGTTGCGGGAACTGTGAATCTGAACGTGATTAAAATGTTAATTACTGTTTAGACTTGCCTCGAAATGCGTGAAACATCACTTAGGTTCTGTCCTAAATCAAATTATCAAACTTTAGAAATTGACTTTGCTTAATTTAGATTTAATATGATTGAGATATGCTAATTTTAGTAAGTAGGGGTCACTACTGAAATTGCTTTCCTAATCTAGAACCAAGTGAATGTCAATTAGTGAAATTAATTGTTAATTTCGTGAAATAATCTTGAAAAATATTTGTGAAATATTGAAACATGACTATTTGCCTAATTGACTTGGCCCCAACCAATTAGTTGATTAGATTTGATCTAAACCATAATTGGAATTACAATCATCAAACTTCTTGCTTGAATAGGACTTGGGAATTTGCCTAGCAAATTTTCTTAAAATCAAAATTGTTTTGATTACTATATGGTATAATTTCGGTTGAAGAACCGATGATCATCTCAAGTACAAAATAATCAATTTGGCATTATCCTTTCCCGAGGCGGATATGATGTCTAGTCGGGGATCGCTGGGTCAGCGGGTTGCAACGTATGTGGTCCGCCCCACTCACGTCGGTACTGGCCATGACAGCGGGTAGGGCCGGGATAATATCCGAGGGATTATGATGTATTTTTCTAATTATTAAAATACGAATTAATACGTACTTTGAGAATAATATCATATATATATTCAAGCATAAAATTAAAGTTTGATTGATTGAATTGGATTGATAATTAATTTAATATGATTAAGTTAATTATACCTAATTGAAAATACTCTAATATGATTAGAGTTAATAATTCCTTTGGAAGAATTAATTATATGAATGTGATTCATAGTAATTAATTAAATTTGAATAAGAGAAGGAGGATCTCCTAAGTGACATCCATGGTCTCCCGTTAAGGCGAAGGGTTTCGTCGCCAAATATTATATGTGGGCGACGCCTGTCCGAAGTGACAGCTCCCACATATGATCCATTTGGATCAGGCTCGTCGCTTCTCGAAAGAGTAAGGACGTATGCGTAGTGACCCCAATATCGGGTCCTCATATTATTGGGGCGATATTGGATTGCGCATAGCGAGTTGTATTCCTGTTGATGGTTGATTCAATTAATGACGAGTCAACATCACCTTAGGGGTGGTGGGCTCGGGTATTAAAGACCGAATTGGGAAATGCAAGTTGGACTTGCAAGGCGGAATGTGTTCCCGCTTCTCTTTATTTGAGTCATAGGTTCTCATATTATTGGGATATGACAAAGATAAAGAGGAGATCCCAGTTCTTGCTTGAGATATATTGGTAAGTATATATCCTGCTTTGAAAGTGAATAAGGGTAAACTTTCATAGTTGACATAGCAAGACTAAATTTGATTTAAAAATGCCTTAATCAAATAAAATTAAATTGAATATATAATTATATGTTCTAATATAGTGCATTCTCAATTTCAGAAAATGAAGTCCATGAATCCACTGAGCAGGCTTCTGGAGGTCAACCAATTGACCGGACCGAATTACTCGGATTGGATCCGTAATTTGGAACTTGTGCTTTCGGCAGAGCGCATCAACTATGTGCTCTCTGAAAACAAACTTGAAAACCCTAAATCTAAGGAAGACAAAGCATATAATGACAAGTACGATGAAGATCATGTCTTGGCTAGGTGCTATATTTTGGGTTCTCTCTCCAATGTTCTTCAGAAGCAACATGTGGAGATGAGTACTTGCCAGGATATCATGCAGAATCTAAAGGATATGTTTGGTGACATTAACCGCACCCAGCGGTACAATGTTATGAAAGAACTCGTTCGCTGCAAGATGCAGGAAGGGACCTCGGTCCGCGAGCATGTACTCAAAATGTTTGGGTACTTGTCAGAGCTGGAGACTCTGGGGGCGACGATGGATGCAGACATGCAATCTGATTTCATTCTGATGTCATTGCCCAAATCTTTCAATAACTTTGTGGTGTCATTCCACATGAATAAGCTGGAACTGACAAATGCTGGGCTTCTTGCTGCATTAAAGTCTGCAGAAGACACAATGAAGAAAGATGGTCCTACTGGCACTGCAATGGTTGCACAGGTCAAAGGGAAGCGCGGTCGGAAGCAAGGTTCTCGGAAGGGCCCAGCCCAGAAGAGAAAGAAGAAGGGAGAAAGTGTTGCCTCATCTTCCAATGCATCCACTTTAATGGCGTCAAAGAAAACCGACGTCTGTCACCACTACGAGAAGCCGGGGCACTGGAAGCGTAATTGCCCGGATTACCTGAAGTCGATCGACAAAGGTAAAGCCCCAGCAGGTATGAAATCTACTTTTATCATTGAAACCGGCTTTCTCGTTGGACGAGAAGGAAGTTGGGTAGTTGATTCTGGTGCTTCTGTTCATGTATGCAATTTGTTGCATTTGTTTCAGGAAACTAGAAAGCTTGAAGAAGGGGAGATAGTCATCCAGATGGGATCTGATGCAAGTGTTGCAGCAGTCGCCGTCGGGACCTGCCGACTATCATTATCTAGTGGAAGAGTCCTAGTACTTAAAGAGTGTCTTTATGTACCTGAAGTCAGAAGGAATTTGATATCTGTATCTAAGCTAGTTAGAAGTGGATATTCATTCCTATTTTGTAATAAATTAGTCATAAATCATTATGATAAATATATTGCAGAGGGTATTTTGACTTCTGGAGGACTCTATGAATTGTGCATTAATGAGCATGTCATGAATATTACAACCACTAATAAAAACCCTAAAAGATCCAGGAGTAATATAAATCATTCAAATATGATTTGGCATCAAAGGCTTGGTCATTTATCTGTTGATAGGATCAATAGATTGATAAAGGATGGACCTTTGGATTTTCTACAGGTTCAGCCTTTACCTACCTGTGAACATTGTATTCGAGGTAAAATGACTAGGATGCCTTTCCGTAACAAGGTTACAAGATGTGAAGGTATTGTTGACTTAATACATACTGATGTATGCGGTCCCTTCAGTACCGCGACTCGAAATGGATATCGATATTATTTGACGTTTATTGATGACCATTCGCGATACGGGTTTATCTTCTATTACATCATAAGTCTGAAACCTTTGAAAAGTTCAAAGAGTTCAAGGTTTTGGTTGAGAACCAAACCAATAGGAAGATTAAACGAATTCGATCTGATCGAGGTGGCGAGTACCTATCAGATGAATTTAAGGAATACCTTAAAGAGAATGGAATTATTTCCAATCTCACTCCTCCTGGAACTCCCCAACTTAATGGTGTTGCTGAAAGACGCAACAGAACCATCATGGATATGGTTCGTTCAATGATGAGCAAAGCACATCTACCACTTAGTTTCTGGGGATATGTAGTAGAGACTGCAATATATATCCTAAATAAGATTCCTAGCAAATCTGTACCTAAGACTCTTCATGAGCTATGGTATGGAACCAAACCTAGTGTTAATCACTTGAGGGTTTGGGGTTGCTTGGTCCATGCAAAGAATGTGGATGCAAGTAAGCTAGAATCTCGCTCTCGTGAGTGCTACTTCATTGGGTATGTTAAAGATGGTAATGGATACCAACTTTATGACCCTGAGACCCAAAGGGTTTTTGTCTCTAGAGATGTGAAATTTCTGGAGGATGATTTCCTTAAAGGTCAAGACAAAAGTGAAGTAGAGGAACTCATTGAGTCCCCTGAGGACTCTGAGCTTCCTGAACCAGAAACTGAAGAGATAAATAAAGATGAAACACCTATACCTCTTCGAAAGAGTTCGAGGGTGGTTGCACCACCTGAAAGGTATGGATTCCATGTGTCAAGTGAAACTGAAAATGATCCTACTTCATTTGATGAAGCACTCGCGGATCATGACATGGATAGATGGATGCTAGCAATGAAGTCAGAAATTGACTCCATGCATAAGAATGGTGTATGGACCCTAGAGGATCCACCTAAAGGGGTAAAACTCATTGGGTGCAAATGGATCTTCAAGAGAAAGAGGGGACCTGATGGGAAAGTAGAGACTTTCAAAGCACGGCTCGTAGCCAAGGGCTACACACAGAGAGAAGGCATCGACTACGATGAGACATTCTCTCTTGTGGCTATGCTTAAATCCATCAGGGCATTGCTAGCTATAGCTGCATATCTTGACTACGACATCTGGCAGATGGACGTCAAGACGGCTTTCCTCAATGGATACCTCGAGGAGGATATCTACATGGAGCAGCCCCAGGGCTTCATAACTGAGGATGGCAAAGTATGCAAGCTGAAGAAATCCATCTATGGGCTCAAGCAAGCTTCTCATAGCTGGAACATCAGATTTGACGAAACCATAAAGAGTTATGATTTTGTGCAAAATCCTGATGAACCTTGTGTGTACAAGAAGCTTAGTGAGAGCGCCATTGTATTCATCGTGCTTTATGTAGATGACATCCTTATCATTGGGAATGATACAGGGATGATGACCAGTGTGAAGATTTGGCTGTCCCATACCTTTGAGATGAAAGATCTTAGAGAAGCCTCTTACATCTTGGGTCTGAAGCTGTTCAGAAATCGAGAAAAGAGGATATTGGGATTGTCACAACATGGATACGTTAAGAAGATTCTTGAACGATTCCGTATGGATAGTTCCAAGAAAGGATTCCTACCCTTAAGACATGGTATCCACCTGTCTAAAGGAATGGCTCCTCAAACTGTTGAGGAAAAGAAGGCCATGGCTGGATGTCCTTATGCATCAGCTGTAGGAAGCTTAATGTATGCCATGATGTGTACTAGGCCAGATATCTGCCATGCAGTGGGAGTGGTAAGCCGTTACCAATCCTGCTATGGAGAACAACACTGGAATGCAGTAAAGAACATATTCAAATATCTAAGACGGACGCAAGATTACATCTTGGTCTATGGAGATGGTGATCTCCAAGTCTTGGGATATACAGATTCTGACTTCCAATCGGATATTGATGATCGAAAGTCGACATCAGGGTTTGTGTTCCTGTTGAACGGTGGTGCTGTGAGCTGGAGAAGCAAGAAGCAGGACACTACAGCAGATTCAACAACAGAAGCCGAATACATTGCCGCATCGGATGCTACAAAGGAGGCGGTGTGGTTGCGCAAGTTCGTCCAGGAGCTTGGCGTAGTTTCCTCTGATACTCCCATCCCGCTACTCTGTGATAACACGGGAGCCATTGCCCAGGCGAAGGAACCCAGATGGCATCAGAAGAGCAAGCACGTAGAAAGGAAATACCACATCATTCGGGAGATTCAAAAGCGTGGTGACATCATCATCACCAAGGTGGCCTCCGCCGACAACGTTGCTGATCCTCTTACCAAACCACTGACATAGAAGGTTTTTGACCAGCATGTAATAAGTATGGGTTTAAGGCTTGTTCCTGAATGGTTCTGAGGGCTAGTGGGAGATTGTTAGCAATGTGAGCCCGAGGCGAACCATTCCTACAATAAATGTTATTGTAATAAATGATTTATCAATAAAAGATATTGATTTCTTGTTTCACTCCCTTTCTGATATTGAATGAATGAATGCACTATAAGGTCCCTCTGTACAATAAGGGTTATGTACCATGGCCAACTTGATAATCAAACAGCTATTGATTCAATGGTTGAATCATAGAGGCTGATGCTTGGATGAATATCTAAGGAGTTAGATAGAGGACTCATCAAGCATCATCAATGATTAACAAGTAGTGATCCCCGGTCTGAGTGGGAGATGGCAATCCCATTTCATTAGACTGATATCTGATCGACCTCTTGATGCAGGTCCTCTGCATAGGAATATTGATTCGGAGGTATCAGATTAGTTGAGTCAATGAGTTGACTTAACGAGATCGAGATAACCAAAGACCTATGATGAGTACTGTCACATCACAGGCAAACATCCTCTGACCAGAGACAGATATATTACTATATGTCTGAGCATGTACATTTGGCAGACCAATAGGTTGATGACCTAATCAAGGTCTATACACCGGCGAGCTGGTGTGCATGTAAGGGCATATGAGTAATATGATCTCTCAAAGGGATCATACAGGTTCACTTGTGAACCAGGAGACATGAGCTCACTCATGAGGTATTGGGATTGACCAAATTCCATGCATGGTCATCATGTTTTAGAAGCATGATATGAATTTGAAGGTAAGATATATGCTTTGTGAAAGCATATGATCTGTACCATATCCCAAGGACCAAGATTGAGAAACTTAATGATCAGACTATGAAGATGATAGTGTAAAAGTGATCTTTATCATCATGATGATCATGAGTCTTCCAGTATGCAGGATGTGCAGGTATTGGGAATACCTGAAGGGTGATTTGATCATAAACGATTGTATAACCATGACGCTTCCATTCCGAGGGAGTGATGAAACAGGTTTGGATTTTAGTGACTCATCTCATCAAGGAAGTGACCTAATCTTAGTCCATTTACTGGACATTGATCTGAATGAGATTCTGATGCAATGAGAAGATTAGGTATACGGTCTTGATTTAATCAAGCATCTATGAGAGGTCCATGGGATCTGGATTTGAGATGTGATCTCAATATCCAAGTCACTATACGTGGAACAATACAATCGCCCTGTCCTTATCTCCAAGTATCTGAGGAGAAATAGCATTGTTCTTAAATGGTTTAAGAACAATTCCATGAGATCTAAGCAAAGAGAAGTTGATAATTAAATGTGATTTAATTATCATGTGTGTATGAGATATTATCCAATATAATTAAATGTGGTTTAATTATTAAGGATAAGAATAATGTGGATAGCAATATCCAATTATTTATAATATATTATAAATGTGATTTATAATGTATTAGAGAGAGTTGAATATAATTTATATTAGTAGATTAATTATTAATGTGTATTGGATGCACATTGTTTAATTAATTGAAAATGTAAATTACATTTTGTTTTGGGTTGTGAATTTGATTCACAATATTCCAATGTCAAGATTGCAATATTCCCAAAATTAATTGAGAATTATTTTGGTGAATTAAAATACCAACAAATTGTTGTTGGAAATTAGATGGAGAGAAAATCAAGGAGATTGCCCTCCCCTTTTGGAAAGGAGGGGGCGGCACCAATTCCTTGAGGGAATTGGTGGCCGTCCCCCCTCCAAAGAGGAAGGTGTATCTCCCTTATTTTCTCTCTCTATTTGTGTGGTTTAATTTGGTATTATATTTATTTGATTTATCAAATATATTTAATCAAAATTAAATCACAAGTTGTTGGCTTTTACCAACAACAACCTTGATCATTGGATTGTCATAAATCAATCTCAACCATTGATTTTGTATGACACATGGATTGAGATCCATGGATCCCAAAACCCTATAAATAGAGAGGCATTCTTGGCTCTCTCTTGACACATGATATTGTAGCAAAACTCTCTCTCTCTCTTTCTCTCATACTCGACAGCCCTCTCCCCCCCTTCTCCTTGGTGGCCGTCCACCTTGGTGGAGAGAATCGTCGTCGCCCGCGCCCTCGTGCTACCGCTTCGACGCTCTGCGGTTCTTCGTCTACTTCGAGTGCTTCGCCTACGAAGGAGACGTTCGATCTTGTGCGACGAGATCAGGAGCAACCGTGCTTGGATCAACTTCTTGGATTGCGAGGACACCGCAGTTCATCCCCGCGCTTGCAAGCGATCTCTCTGACGATCGGACTTGAGACAGGAGGTCTCTTCTCTTAGAGACTCGATCAACCACGCTTCAAGAGGTATTGCATTATACTTGTTGTGGTTATAGATGAAACGATCCGAGAATGGTTCTTGGATCATGTGGTTTCATCGAATAAAATTTTTAAATTCCGCTGCACCGAACAACTAGTACGACTAGTCGTTCTTCGTCGTATCCGATACGACGCTCACGCTTCCGTGATGCGCTTAAGGATCTCTCAATATCCTTCAGTCTCGTCATGTTTTGTCTATGTTGTATCTGTATCCATGTCCACTAGTTGGTGTGTGATCTTTGAATCCTCATGAAAAGTCTCACACATAGATGGTGCTGGATCTCCCTCATGTGTTGTCTCGACTAAATTATCTCGTGAAGACTAGTAAGTCGACGAGATTCCAGAAAGCTATCCAAAGGTAATCCAAAGTGTATAAATATCGAGATTATGGTATGAACCACCACACGAGGCATCGACCAGTTTCTGTTGCTCGACGGCTAACAAGTTCAGTCTTCGAGAGTCTGTGATTCGGAGAGGTTAAGAAACCTCATACATGAACCATGTAATGGTTCTTGGGGGTCTAAGGTAAAATCTCTGATAGTAGATCACATCAAATCTGCTCTACGATGGGGGTAAAATCTCTGCAAGAGCAATGACCGTGAATAACCCCATGTAGAAAACTTCCTTCCCAACCATCCGTGCCAACTTTATGGCTCTTACCTGAAATGAGAATGGGAAGGTCTTCAACATTAGCTCCTCAGAAGTGATATCCAAATATGCTTGTGATCCACAAAACTCCTCAAACTCATAGATATCCAAATATGGCTCCTCATGCACATCCCTGGTAAAAGTCAGCAGTAGCCGAATGAACTTTAAATCTAGATAGAAGGGACTCAATGTAGAAACTGACTGCACTCCTGAATCTGGCTGCTCGCCCGTCATCCCAACATAGAAGTTGTCTGAAGCTCGCAACTACTCAATGTGATCGCCAATGGAATGCATTGTCATCCTAGCATAGACGTCGCATGTATCTCGCATCTGCTTAATGTAATCTCGACGAGCCTTAACTCCTAGATCAGCTTTCCCATTAAGACATGAAGTGGAACGAGATGGAACAAAGAGGACTGGGACAAAGAAATAGAAAGAGAAGGTGAGGGACAGGACGAGGACGAGAGGTTGGTCGGATTTCCAACCTCACGACATGGTGGACGGCGATGATGGGGATAAAAAAACAAATCCGAAAGATCCAGCTGAAACGAACATCGATCCATCATCACGACTCAAGAAATGATGAAAGAAGAAGAACGATAAGGGTGGGAGGGAGTGTGAAAAGAAAAGAAAATATAGTGAAGACAAAAGAGGGAACAAAAGGCGACTGTTACAAACTAAGAGAAGATAAATGTAACCAACTCACACCAATCACATACAAATGCAAAGCAAACCTTCAATTCACATACTCAACTCGGTGATGACTGTAAAGGTTCGGTCGTTAACTGTTCAATTTTATAGTTAAGTTATAATGCAGTTGCTTAAGTAGGATCACAGGTGAATTCACCTAGGGTAGAACTTGTCTAAGCCAGCGGAACACACCAAAGTTAGACAAGACTACTTCTACTAAGGGTGGAAGACAAATGCTTGCATTTGAACTGCACACCAATAAGCAATGTACAAGAGCATAGGGCACAAGTCCATGGATTTTGGCTCTACTCCTTAGCGGCTACGTCCTCACCCACTCTGTCTAGAAAGTACATGAAAACAATGAGGGGGTTTCTCTCCCTGAATCAATGGAGTGTATCCGTTACGTGATTTTATGATCAATTTCAATTAGCAGTCCTAATTTTTAATTTTTGGTTTTCTCTTTTTTTGGACATTTTCAATGAAACGTCTAGCGAATTTTACGATTTCCTTTTTATTCCCATGTCTAGAAAATAGAGGGAAGAATACAAAAAAGCCGATGCACGATGAAATCTATGAATGCAAGAAAGATATAGAAGACGTACCTTGCTCCAGTAGTCTACATGCAATATGATCTGTGCATAGAAATTATACTAATCTAAATGAATGCAATATGAGAACCATCCTAAATCGAAATTTCTATTATTCTGAAGCTCGAATTTATTTGGGCTAAGTCCAAGCAAGTTCTATAATAGTAAATATTCTATTAGGGCTTTGGACCTAATGATACGTGTTTCAATCAAATAGAAACCTCAATCTAGGGGCTCAAGAATAAAAGATATGCTTGAAATAAAAAATAAAGCGAAGAAAACAAAATACGGTGAGGCCCCCAAAGTGCACTGGCACTTGGCGAAACATACCCTGAAGAATGTCAAGTGTCCAGAGTCAAAAAAGAAAAAGAGGAAAACACAAAGGAAAATTATTACAACTAATTATAAAGAATAATATGGAGATAAAACGACTGAAAAAGAAATCTAAAAACTAAGGTGGTCTTCTCTGTCTCCTTGTCCTCTTAGGATGCTCTCTCCTGTTGGTCCGTGTAGAATGCCCAGCCTCCACCTCCTCGAGTGCGTCGGCCCTCCTAAGATGGTTCCCTCGCTCTGTTAATCCTTGCAACAAAGGTGAAATAAGAAATGCATCAAATAACCATTATGAAAAATATAAAAAAACAAAAGGAAAGAAAATATACAAAAGTAATAGACAAATATAGACAGAAATACAAAAAAACAAGAGACAAAAGTTTAGACAAAAAGAAAAAGAGAAAAAACAAGTATACACAAACCAAAAACAGAAGAAAACTAAGTCCTAACTACCCTCGTCTTGCCTCCCCAACAACGACGTCATTCTGATAACGGGCCTAACTGACTAGGGTTAAGTTAATTAATTAAGCAATCAAAGTGTCATTGTCCCCAATCCAACTAGGTGGATATCGAGAAAAAATTATTCAACCACAAAAATAATCAAGCAAGTGGTCTAAGCTATTTTTATTAACCTGGTATTGTGACCAGAGTCGAACACAAGGAGGCAATTATTATTAACAAGGGTCAATTAATTCAATGAAAAATCAAAGAAAATAAAGAAGGAAATACAAATCAAACTACCCTTAGCTTTTTATGGATTTTATCTTTTTAATCTTTTTTTCTTTATGGTTTTTAATTTTATATTTTTATATTTTCTGATTTTGTATTTTTTAATGATATCTAATTTTGCTAATTTTTGTATTTTTAAATTTTCAAACAAAGGCAAATGATGAAAATGAAACAAAACACACAAGCAATTTGGATTTTCAAATATAGTAAAAATAGCCAGAAAAATCAAGTAAAAATATTTTTGGGTTTCGGTAATTTTATACTATTTTTTTAATTTTTTAGGGGATTTAGATTTTTTAAATTTTCAAAACGATTAAAAACAAGGAATAAAGCAAACAGTGCACAATCAGGAGTATTTTTTAAATTAAAATATAAAATAAGATCAAAACTCCTAGAAGATATTTTTATCAAAAAGTATACTTAAATATCTACAAAAGAAATAAAGAACACAATTTTGGGGGATTTTAAATAATTTTATGTGAATTTTATGGTGTTTTCAGGGTTCTGCGAATTTTTAGAATTTTATAAAAGCAAATAAGATAAAAATATGATAGAAAATCAAACAAGTCAAAATAAAGCTACTCTAATATATTTTAGATTTTCTATGTGTATTTTTGAATTTTTATAATTTTCTAAAGCAAACAGGGAAATTTGGTTGATTTATGAATTTTTAAAAATAGAAAATACAAAAAAAAATCAAACAAAAATTACCAAGCAAAGTAAACACTAGCAGGAGCTTCAGGGAATTTTTATGGGATTTTTGGAGACAATTTAATATTTATTACAATCAAAATGAAACAAAATAAAATGGCTGGATGCAGAGGGACCTAGACGTAATTAGCTAAAGTTCTGAGGCTTTATGATAACAAGCAATAAAAATGCATGGTCCAATGCACAAAAAATACAGCACAAAACGTATGTCACACGTGATTCTGGTATCACAGGGGTATAAGTGGAAATTTAAAAAAAAATGATTTAAATAGAACATGAAAGCTCAGGTAAAGTGATGCAAATAATCAAAGAAGAGCACGTGTATAGGAGCATGACTTCAATTTAGCTGGACTAAAGTGAAATTAAGAAAAATCCAAGGTCTTACTTGCAAAATGTTTATAACTACTTTTACAATTATTAGACCAAGACAAAATAACAGAAGCAACGAAAGAAGTGCAATATACTCAGGGTCTCTTGCAGCGAACGTTGGGTCGATGTATGGCTCAGATCTGATGCTTGGGTCTGATCGAACGCTAAGGGATAACAACACTGAGGAACGGTCCAGATCTACCCTAGATCTGATTAGAGCGTCTAGATTTGGGTGTGAATGGACAACCCTGCTCAAATTCCGGTCACGTCTCCTAATCCAACAGCTGGAGGAATCCACTTATGATGAACGGTCTAGATCACAGGACACCCCTTCGGTGAAGAGCGGTGCTGAAGCCTTCCTTAGATGAATAGAACTGTCTGGGTACCTCGAGAGTGAACGATGAAGATCAGAACTGGGAGGGGGGTGATCGGATCCAACGGTTGGGAGATCGTATGGATGATCTGGTGAAGAACTCACCTCCGACAAGCTTTGATAGGTAAAAATGCGCGACTCAGGTGTTCCCCGGAGCTACTCTGATGGCCGAAAGGTTGTTGTTGGTTGTCCGCATCTATGGAGGTTCAAAAATGGGTCCAAGACCGAGTGAGTGATCAAAGAGAGGCATGGCATATTAGAGCTTCCTGGAGCATGTTCATCTCATCAATCAGATCTCCAGATGAGGTCCTGGACTTCGTTTCTTGCACACGAAACACGTTGGTCGAGGGCAAAATGCCTCGACCCATTAAATGGTGGGATGGAATGGAGGTGCGTCGCATTGTGGGTCTCCAGCGAAGTAGAGGAGATGGAGGTCTGGTGGATCAACTCTAGTGGACTCAAGGCGAATGGATGGGTGGAGAAGGTGGAGGGAGGTATGGTGAAGGTGGAAGGAAGCTCCAATCGGGAAATGGAGCTCCGATCGAGGTGACCGTAGTTGGAAATGGGTGGTTCTTCTACATATATAAAAAGCAAATAAAAATAAAAAGAAAAACCAAGAATCTAAGGTACCTGGTGAATGAAGTCGCCTGGGCTGGAGGACAGGAACCTCCGGGGGTCATGGCCTTGACGACTCGATGGGGCCAGAGGCTGAGCTCCTTGCGGCGGAGCACGACGTTGAAGCCACCAGACATACGGTTCACTCTCTTACTAGGTATCCCTACATAGCCACGCTCTTGTTGTCACTCTTGAGAAAGCCTATGCGTAACAGAAGCGGTAGAACATCCAAAAGGTGCGATGAAAATCGGGTGCAGGTGCTCTTATAGGCGGTGCATGCTCGAGTATGATCGAGTGTTAGCACGCGAACCAAGGCACAGATCTTGGAGATGCTCATCGGGCGTAGTTTAGGGATTCATGCCTTCCTATCGGAGATGAAGAACGGAGGCCAAATTGAACGGATCAGGTCTGGAAAATTAGCAGAAAATTGGAGCAAACCCGATCCGTGGATGAAAAAGGAGGGGAAGGACCAATTGACCATGGTCAACAGTTCGAGGTGGACCAATAAAAAAATAGGATTTATAAAATAAAAGAAAAATCAATAAAAATAATAGTGGACTTAAAATAAAAAATAAACAAAATGATAAATGTTAATTAGTTTACAAACTATTTTTTGTGATTTTTAATAATGTTTAACAATATATATATACAATATATGTTAGTATGTATAGGTATCCTATACCAATATATTATATACATGTATTTTTTATTTTTACATAAATACATTAAATTTTATAATTTATTTATTTACGAAATAAATTAAAATACATAAACATATTTTTATTGGATTTTTGCAAGTTAAGAATAGGAGTTAATTAATTTGTATTATATACAACATATATACTCTGGATGCAATTGTACAATGAAGAGTTGGTTTTATTTTTATTTTATTTTACAATTTATGAATTTTATTTTAATTTTATTTAATTTTTAGAAATATATACAAGTGTTTTAAAATACAATGTATATACAATTTATACACAGAATAAATAAGTAGGTACATATATACAGTTATAGGTGATGTATAATTGTACACAATTAGCAATTTTTTATTATTTAAAATACATTTTTTATTTACAAGTTTTATTAAGGAAATAAATCAATTTTGAGATCTTTTTATTAATGATATATATAGGATAAATAGAGGATGATATGTACACTGAATATTTTTGGAAATTTTGTGTTTGAATAAATAAGGACCCTATCACTCTCTAATTGTTCCCTGTCGATTAGGTCAATACTTGACCTTCTCTAGGCGTTCGAGCCAGTCCGTATTTATTACATAAATACATCCTTCTTTTTATTTTCTTCTTAATTGTTTTTTTGTTAAAAAGAAGGTTAATTATACAATATTAACAAAAGCATGCACAATGCTAATTTATTGGATTTAATATCTATTTATAGTTACTTCGCATAGGGATTTTTGCTAAAATAATAGAATAAAGGATGTGAATCATGGATTCATCAATGGGATTATCGTGATCATCCTTGTATTGTCTCTTGCTAGTTAGATAAATTGTTACAAAATACTCTTGTAGAAACTAGATTATAATGATAAAATTTTCTAAGAACCAAATATAACTCTGTCAATAAAAATTCCATCACCAAAATGTCCACGCTGGATTTATTGTCATAACACATCAACTAAAATAATATATTGCAACAAGTTTGTGATGATAGATTCCCAGCTGCTATAAAACTATGATGACCTACCAAGCCTTTGGCATATGCTATTGCACTATAACATAATTGACCAAAGCTAACAAATAATAAAAATATTCATTGGCATATATTTTGATGTTAAAGATATGCCCACGAATAATATATGTTGCTAAATCATATTATCATCTTATAATTAGCAATGAATAACATATTTATTGTTAAAGGTTTATATAATACTATTTATCCATTGAGTTATTCATTGAAATTTATTTTAATTGTTGCTAAATTTAACAACAAATAATTGTTGTTCTATGATTCATTGCAAGTAATATAGAAACAATATGATATTCATTGCAAATTTAAAGAACAAAGCAACAATAATATTCCTTGTTATGTATTTAACTAGGGAAGATATAATAATGAGTATTAAATCATTCGTTAGCTTAGGTAAATTTCGTTGTAATGTTGGTGACATTAGTATTTAGAATTTTGCTACAAATCAAATTTCTATTACTTGAGTTTGTTGTCAAAATGTATTTTATTGTAATGACATACTTTGCAAATTAATTGATGGAATTATCTCACTAGCCCAAATATAGGTGTCCCTAGTCTAATACCTCGTCTACCTGAGAACTGTGAGTTAGACCTATGATCTCCACTCTTTCGCTCTCCTCCTTATGCCTTCCATCATCTTAGCTTAATCCTACTTCAAGACCTAGTAAAGCATATCTCTATGGGATTCTTCCACAGTGTTGTCATTCTGTTGATGTTCAACTAGTTTGGGATCTTTCCGCTGTCACCTTCACTATTGAAGCACTACCACTCACTCTTTTCTCCCTCTCTTCAGTCAGCTAGTCCTACTGTTTCATTCTTATTGTCCTACCTGGGTACCCCTCGTTGCACTTGAAGCTTAGAGGTAAATTTGAAATGAACAATCATTTTTACTATACATTATTGATATCAGAATGTATGACAATAATATCCACTGTAACCATCACATATATTTCCTTTGATAACGTGGATGGAAGAATGAGAGGATCCTTTTACATACTGATGAATTTGTAATCGGCTAATCTAATATCATCTCATTGTAATACAACCAATTACTAGTCTATCAGAAACCGAATGAGAATCTCTGCGAGGAGTGACTTGGTTTAATTTCTCTTGGATAAGTCCAAGGTCAAACACAGGGACACTACCGATTAGCTTATCTAATAAGGCCCTAAAATGTGTGATATGATTAAACTAAGGGTCTATCTGCCAAGTATGCAAAATACAAAACATTGGATGCATGGTTTTATAGGTTATTCAATGCAACTATTTTATGCTACAAAATGATGACAAATGCCACTAAAGATGCAAAACACGTCAACAAAAACTCACTTACAATTAATGCTCCTGAATTATTGATTGAATAATGTAACCAGCCATGCATTAAAATATCCAAGTGGAACCTTATTCACAATGTCAAATGTTTTAAATTCAATCGATGTATCATTTAGTCGGGCAATTCTTCTTTCAACACATCTAGCTCCCTAATACAACACAAAGTAAGGAATTATTGTACAACAAAGATCATGCAAAGTCCCTAATTAATCAACAATGAATTGAGGCAAATTAGGGGGTTTGATGACACATTAAATTACTCAACATGTGAATTAGGGCTCATTCGATTAAAGTTTAAGTCCGGCATGTTTCTCTTATTTTTATTTATTTTCAGCAAATCATATCAGAGATCTAAGTTCATCTCATTAAATAACATCAAAAGACATTTAAAATGACACTAATTTCATTTAATTTGGATAAAGGATGTAGACAATATTAATATACTAAGACAGAGGCATAACTGCAAGAAACATAATATTTTCATCACAAAATAGTCCAAAAAGGTCCAACATGCAATAAACAAAAGTCGTTGATGGCTAATATGCAATTAAGACATGCACAGAGTTATCGATAGAATATGTAAAACACGACAAGGCTTATTTTGCAAAAATTCCAAGCAGCACGTGAGGGAGTGTGTTATGCGGAAGGACCAATTCATAAATCTCCAAAACCATGACCCATGGTCAGCAACTTTCCCCCAGCATGTGAGACAGCTTACATAGGGTGCTAAGCTCGGGCAATGTGGCAAGCTAGGGTGCTTAGGTGCTGGTTCAGGCTGCTTGATCCTCAGGACTGAATCGATTCTTCAAGATTGGAGCTGAGAAATGATCCCAACCATTAGATATTATTAGGGAGATATAATCCCATGGTGGTTTCTACTCGAATTCTTCTCCCTCCTTCGCGCGCAATGGAGGACTGGTGGAGTTTGGTTTCATGATGCTCTTGTCCCCGTGTTCTAGCGTTATTGCTGGAGGTCCAAGGAGCTTCCCTAGTCCCTCACGAAGGTAGTGGGAGTGCAGCCAAGGTCGGAGGATGGCTGGAAGCTTGTAGCATGAAGGTCCATTGGAGAAGAAGCTCAAGGTCAGAGATCCCTCAAATTTCCGACCATTGAACTGGTTGACCCTCCTGCAAAGGTTAACACAGGAACTTCAAAGTAAGGCAAATGTATTAGGATGCTGGGGGTGAGATGGAGGCTCTGTGAGGGTGAAGGAAGTAGGAGCCTGATGGGTCACTGCCCTTTGCGAGGGTAGTGATGAATCGAGTGGGAGGAGATATGGAGAAGCGATGAAATAATATAAATGGTTGAGCGAAGGTCATCAGGTAACGATGAATCTGAGCGGGTGACCGTGTGATGACAATAGGGAGTGTGCGATTGTAGAAAATTAGGAGAAAAAAAATCAAATAAAGAGATTACCTGGAACATGAGGTGAAGATCGAAGTCGAGGGAGAGCTTGGGAGTGGAGCTGTGGAGCTCCTGGGTCTTCGCTAAAGACCTCAGCACAGAGTCAAGCTCGATCAGCTACCAACGAGAAGCTGTAACTTGGTCGGAAGACCAAGGATCACGTCAACGATATACACTCGGTATTCAATCAAAAACCTCACACCTAATATGTCACAGGAGATGGAGGTGGGTGATGAATCTCCATTTCATCACCTTTATTCTTTTATTTTGGCCTTTATACCCTAGCTAAATGCATGTAAATATCATCATTTTGCATAAATTAGCATCCATTATTTATTGGTAAATAATATATAAAATATTGTATTTAAACTCAAAAAAATAATAATGAAAAGAAAATAAACAGAAATAAAATACCAAAGGTGTTTTATGATTCTAAACTCTGAGAGCTAGGCATCAGGATGACTGGGTTGATAAGGAATAAAGTAGGGGAGATAAGGGACAATAAGCACAATAAAATCCCCTAATTTTAGTCTTCAATAATACATTTTTTGGACCTATTTTATTCTTTATTATTTATACCACAAATTAATAAATTTTGTACATGAAAGTTGTAGATAAAAATATATAGAAAAATAAAAAAGTAATTTCACATAAAAATAATACACATTGTGCAATCTACACTCAGAATAAAAATCTAAAATCCAAATTTCCCAGACCCGTATCTTCTCCATATGAACTTAAAATCCATCAAAATCACCTTTATTATATATCACTTTTTATTAACTATTTAGTGAAATGGTTTCATTTAATTTGGAGTTAAGATGCAAAAGATAGGTTTTGGATCCCTATTGTACAATATACCTGAATAAAATATTGATTTTATTTATTCTTTATATTTTTCATTATATTATATTTTTATAATTTTTTAAATATTATTTACAGTATATGTACATAACTAAAATAAAATAAAACTATAAATAATACACTAAAATAAATTTGTATACTAGAATACATAGATGAATTGCCTATATGTCTATACCTATATAATAAATACATATGTTTATTTATGCTTGCAAATAAATTCAGAAAAAATACAACAAAAATATATTGAAGTGTATTTAAATAAGTTGTAAATGTATATTATATATATAATAGTAAAATCTAAAAAACAAAATAAAAATAAAATACATAATATATAGGTATATACCTATAAATGCACCTCTAGAAAGTAACTTATATCAAATCGACTAATAAAAATAAATAAAAATCATAATAAAATACTAAATAAAATAATAAACATTTTTTATGTTTTAAATAAAAATTAAATAAATTAATTACTATTTTATTTTAAATTATTTTCAATTTTTATTTGATGGCTTGCCTTTTTGCATATGATGTAGCCCAATCAGGGCCCGTCATTCGTTTACCCAAGTCAACTCTTCTGACCTCAGGCCTAGCCTGTCAGAACGCATTTGACCAATCTTCCTCAATTTTTTGAGTGAGATTCTTTCACTATTTTTAGTGGTGTTCTTCTTGACTTTTCTTCCTCGATCCAAACACTTACACGTCGTGATCCTACATCGATCCGAGGATCGTTGAAACGAGCTTTCTATCGAAACAAAGATCGCCTTGCATAAAATATTATCTTTGATTTCCTTCACCCCTTGATCCCTCTTCCATCACAAATCCCTAACCCTAAGAGTCGATTGATCCTCTTGGTGTCAACAGGAGAGTGCCAACGCTTCAGCGGGTGGTGTTGATGGTCATCTGAGGACGATCATGGCCTCGCCGGACTTCTCTATCACGAGCCTTCAACCAACTGTCCAGGCAGGTAACCTCCCTTATTTCTTTGCATTTTTTATTCTTAGGCATATAATTAGGATAGAATATGTGTTATTTTCGGTTAGTTTAGTTTGTGTTTTGTTAAAAATTCGCATTGCAGTTCACTGGAGTTGAGCTCCGACGAACCTTATTTCTATGCTTTGACCGTCCTCCGCCTCCTGTATCACATCCTTCTTCTTCCCCTTCATCCTCTCTTCTCCTCAAGCACCTGCATTCCTCCTGATCTCACTAAGATCAGGGAAATCTGCTCGTCGTCTCCGCCACATGTGGGGGGTAATTTTGCCCGATACCCCAATAATTTTTGTCGTTTCATTTTAGTATTTACATTTTAGTCTGTAGTGTAAAAAGTTTTGTAATATTCGCATTTCCCCTATACTTTCCATATTTGCATTATGCTCCCTTGCCACATCACCTCATGGGCATGTACACGTGAGGTGTGGGCCTTTTGTAGAGGGACCCTCGTATGTTCGTGTATTTCATTTTAGTCCATATTTTTGAATTATGTGTAATATTTTTGGGAAATTTTGCATTTGACCCCTTGAACTTTGTATTAATTGTAGAAATACTCCTCCGGGTATATATTATTGTATATATCCTGGGAAAGTTATATTTTGGCCCTATTGTTCTTTGTAGTGTTCAAGATTAGTATATAAAATTTAAATATTTTCATAAATGCCCATGCTACTAGTATTTTCTTTTTGTAGATTTTGTTTTATTAAAAATATCTCCAGATCTAATAAAATTCTTTGAAAATTACCATAAATACCTTATATATACATATATGATATATATATTTTAGGTATTTAAGGTTGATTTTCTATTTATTAAAAATAAAAAACAAAGCTATTTTCCCTATAAAGCTAGAAATAGAACAAATATAAAAATATTTTGAAAAAAAATAAAAAAATATTTTATTTATTAGCCTATTTTCCAACAACATACCAAAAATCCTTAAAATGGAAAAAGAAAAACACTAAATTTTAAAAAGCTCCAAAATCCTTATAAAAGTTATAAAAATTCTGAAAAATACAAATAATCTGATTTAGTTATTTCTATTTCATAATTTTATTTACTATAGTTATTATCTATTAAAAATAGATTTGGAAAATTTTTAGGTATATAGCTATTTTTAATTTCCAAAACAATCCGGTCTAGTTATTATATTCACTGTTTTGCAATATTAATTCAATTCAATATACAACAAAATTAGTGAAAATTACCAGAAAAATACCAAAAATAGAAAAAACAATCAGAAAAGTAAAAAATATTTAATTTTATGAATTTTGAACTTTTAAACCTATATTTATAAATATAAAACCCTCCCTATATACATATATCTATATATACTAATATTATTTTTAATTATTGTAAAATTAAAAATTAGAAAATATAAAAAGAAAATAAACATTATAAATTAAAAATCTAAAAAAATCTTAAAAACAAAAATTCTACAAAATAGATAATAAAAAATCCTCAAAAAAATGAAAAAAACTCAAAAAACCCAAACACATTTATTATCTTTTTAGTCAATTTTTGTTGTCTATCCCTCATTCTCCATGTGTTCAAACCCTACCATACTTGTCACTATATGTATTTTGTTGTAGGATATAATAAATATTGATTGACACTTGCTTCTTGGTGAACCTGGCGGTACTGAGAAGAGTTGTTGCTGTTGGGATCAGCTCGTGACCTGGGATGTGGCTGAGAAGCTGTCAGTGCCTCCTGGAGACACAAGATATGGGTCTTTGGGTTACTAAGAGTCTGTGCCAACTAATCTATCTATGTCATGCCCTGGCACTGCTTCTTCTCTATGATCTCTATGCGGTCCAACTTCTCGCTGATAATACATGTCAGCGGCTAAAGACTCTGCCTGTGTTGTTGCTGCTGACGAAGAAATGGATGGACCCGCATCAACCCGTGCTATCCTCTGATAGGAAACGGCCTGGGGTAGGGGCTTCCCCTGAGTGTAGAGCCTGGTCTGGGACATCACTTTGTAGTTTTCGTCCATCTCCTCATAAATGGCCCAGATCTGGTCTTTATCCTTGGCTAAGTAGGAGTACCCACAAGAAGCATTCACTAGCCGTTGCAATAGCACTACTCTCAGCCACCACTATCTCAGGACACTCAAATGGTGGTATATAAGCTGGATCAGCCACTGGCAGTTCTTCCCCCGCCCCCTTACGAGCAGGCGCTGTTGATGGAAGTCTACGGGATTTGGTATGACGAACAGCAGCCCAGGATCCACCGAGATATTCCAGGATTCATGTGGTCTACTGGAGGTGCCTCATCCAGCAGCAGCCTCCACCTTCGGGTGGACCGAGAAGCTCGGATTGAATCGAACCCGAACAATCTGAAGAGGAAGTCTGAGCAGGTACAGTTTACAGAGACCATTATTCCTAGTGATTCATTGTGTGATATTTCTTCCTACATATTTAATGTTGATTTTGTAACACTTAGGAGCGGTAAGATGCCAACCGGCGGTGCCTCGTCTAAGCGACGACCCGATGATGATCTAAGAATGCCAGACGAGGAGGATAGCGGTGCTGATGCCGCTGATGATGTTGATGATGGTGGTGCTGACGCCACCCAGAATGATGATCCAATCGACGGTACTGAGGCTGTCACTTCTCCAGATGCAGTTGGTGGCACTGATGCCACCATTCGACGTGATGTTGAGCTAGAGCACGGTGCTGATCCCACAAAGATAGGTGTCGTGGGTGGTGCTGATGCCACCATTTCTATTCCAATTTTGTTTCCTCTTGTTTTTGTATCTCAGGACAATATCAAAAAGACCAAAAAAATGAATAAAGGATTGGTTTCTTCATCTACTCCGAGTCCATATGTGTTGCATGATGATTCTTGTATGGGCTCCATTCCTTCACAGCAGCAGGAACCTCTTCCTAGCCTTCTATCTGAGGAGGGTCCGGCTATCCCCTTCCCTCAGGTACTCCGCTTGGCATAGGGGAAGAAAATAGAAAATCCAAAAAAAGCACAACAGTTAGGGTTCATCCAGCATATGATAGACAGATTCCATATCCAGCTGACTCTACAGGAAGCACTAGAGCACATCCCTCTTTTCCAGAAGCACTTGAGAGATAAAACCTCTATATATAGGAAGAAGAGGAATCACACTGCAGAGATCCATGTGCTGACTTGTGCCACATGTTTCGCTATTCAGAACCAAATGCCAGTTAAGAGACCTGATGCAGGAGCTCCATATGTCAGATGCCACATTCATGAGCAATGGTTCGATCGTACCTTATTAGATAGTTGTTCTTCGATTAATCTTCTTCCGGATGCCTTACTCGATCAATTCAAGTTTGGCCTCTTAGACAGAGCAAGACAATTCTTCAGTTTATTGATAGATCTGTTAAGATGCCTAAAGGGTTACTTAAGGATGTTGTCATCACAATTCAGGGCCTGAAATTCCCCGTGGACTTTGTTGTATTGGACATGGAGATTCCTGAATCCTTAACAGATATCCCCATCATCTTAGGACGACCATTCTTGGCCACAACCAAGGCGGTGTCTGACCATGATAGTGGGAAGGTATACTTTCACGTCGAGTGTGAAAGCGTACAAATAATACGATCGAGGAGACCAGAGCTAGAGATTCAGAGTACTCAGATCAGATGACCAACTCAGAGCAGATGACATAGGCAGAGCTAGATATCCACCAGGAGTGTGACTTTGTGATTACAGATGATGAAACAGTTTAGGCATATCCTGCATCACGAGCTCTTGTCACATCTTCAAACATTGTAGATTCACGGATCATAGCAGATGAGAGTTCGGAGAGCACACTCATGGCACATGATACAACAAAGTTTATTTATCATGGTCAAAATAACGAAGTCGATTTTGTTTCATAATCTTCAGATTCAGATCCCTCAGACACAGACACCGACTTTGACTGGCAGGAGTTCGATGAATATTTACCATGCCTGGTGCCTATAGAGCTAACAACTAGGGCGGTGAGCAAGCCAGGTCTGTAGACAGATATACTGGTAGAGCTGTCTACATCAGAGTTACCATTACAACGAGAGTTCTCACATGCATATCTGGTAGCATTCACTCTGATATTCCAAAAGCCAGATTTACCAGCTCCAACTTGTTCAGATTGAAGACCTTACCACAGAGCATAAAGTACAGATTCCTTGCTGGTGAGCCACATATGTTCCCAGTCATTATTCTCAGCAGATTTGACTAAAGACCAAGAATCTCGTTTGATGGAGGTTCTTGGAAGAAACCACAAGGCAATAGGATGGAGTGTAGCTGATCTCCAGGGTATAAGTCTGGCCCTATGCTCCCACCACATTTATCTCGAAGAAAGACGCCAAGCCCTCATGCGAGTTCCAGCGACGGCTGAATCCGAATCTTCGAGATGTGGTCATGAAGGAAATATCTAAGTGGTGGAGCGTCGATTTTATCTACCCCATATCCGACTCCAAATGGGTTAGTCCATTGCATGTGGTACCCAATAAGACGGATTTCACCACAGTTGTGAGCGAGTCTAGAGAGGAGATAGCTACCCAGGTACCGACTTGTTGGAGGGTCTGTGTGGACTACAGACGATTAAATCATGTGACCAAGAAGGACCACTTCCTGCTACTATTCATAGATCAGATCATCGAGAGACTAGTTGGGAAGAGTTACTACTACTTTTTGGATGTGTATTCGGGATACAACTAGGTGGCCATAGCGCCTGAAGACCAAGAGAAAATAACTTTCACCTGTCCGTTTGGGACATATACTTTTAGACGGATGCCCTTTGGATTATGTAATGCCCCAGCTACATTCCAAAGGTACATGCTCTCTATTTTCTCAAACTTGGTTGGTGAATTTTTAGAGGTCTTCATGGATGACTTCTCGGTCTACGATGACAGTTTTGATGCATGTCTTGATTACATAGACCGAGTACTTCAGCGCTGCATCGAGGTCAACTTAGTATTATCTTGGGAGAAGAGTTACTTTATGGTGACTCAGGGAACAGTGCTTGGCCATATCATCTCCAACAGGGGCATGGAGGTCAACCTTGCCAAGGTGGATATCATCAAGAAACTCAATCCATCGTCCAATTTACGACAGTTGCGGTCTTTTCTGCATGTCGGTTTCTACCGACGGTTCGTACAAGACTTCAACAGGATTGCCCGACCGCTCACTGATTTGTTGATAAAAGACATTGAGTTCCTTGTCGATGATAAGTGTCTTGCATCATTCTAGACTCTCAAGAATCTAGTTGTTGAGGCTCCTGTCCTTCAGCCGCCTGATTGGTCTCTCCCATTCAAGATCACGACGGATGCCTCTGATTTTGCCGTAGGGGCTGTGCTAGGATAGAGGATGGATAATTACCGTATGCCATTCACTATGCTAGCCATACATTGGATGCCACTCAGCATAACTACAAAGTGACTGAGAAGGAGTTGCTAGCCGTAGTGTTTGCTCTTGATAATTTTCGATATTACATTATCGGATCTAGAGTGACTATCTATACTAATCATACCACCGTCCGATATCTCATGGAAAAGAAGGATGCCAAATCTAGATTGACCATATGGATCCTTCTACTGTAGGAATTTGACAATGAGATTAAGGATAAACCTGGAGTGAAGAATGTGGTGGGGATCATCTCTCCCGTTTAGAGAACCTTGAGGATTCAGATCAGATCACACCTATTACAGAGACATTCCAGAATGAGGCAATCCTTGCGATCACCTCACTTCCATGATACGCTGACATTTTGAATTATCTTTTCGCAAAGAAAGTTCCGCAAGGTTGGCCCAGAAAGTGACTTGAGACCTTTCTTACGAAGGCCAAGTTGTACCATTAGGAAAATTCCACTCTTTATCATGAAGGGGGGGATAGCATCTGGAGACGATGTATTCCTCAAGAAGAGCAGCATAGTGTCCTCACCTATTGCCACAAGCTTGAGGCAGGAGGACATCATTCTAGGAGACGTACATCACAAAAGGTCCTTCAATCTGGCCTTTGGTGGCCTACCCTCTTCAAGGATTCAAATGAATTCGTGAAGAGATGTACTAACTGTCAGAAAATGGGCACTTGTGGATAGAGAGATGTGATGCTAATGCAACCCATCCACTTCTGCGAGGTCTTTGACGCATGGGGCATCGATTTCATTGGTCCATTTCCTAAGGGTCAGGGATTTGAGTACATTTTGCTTGCTGTGGATTACGTTAGTCATTGGGATGAGGCCATCCCTACTCGAACTGCATATGCTAAGATTGTTTGCAAATTCTTGAGTTTTGATATAAGACGGGGGGACTCATTTTATCAACGACAAGGTAAGGGCCCTTGCTAACGAGTTCAGCATAGATCATAGAGTTGCCACTCCTTATAATCCACAGACGAATGGTCTTGCCGAGGTTTCTAACAGGGATATTAAGACTATATTGCAGAAGGTAGTCCACCCAGACCGAAATGATTGATCACAGCTTTTGGACTCGGTCTTGTGGGCATATCAGACATCATTCAAGACTCCATTGGGTACATCTCCATTCCGACTCGTTCATGGCAAGACATGCCAGTTACCAGTTGAGCTGAAGCATAAGTCACATTGGGAAGTCATTGAGTTATTCTTAGATCCTAAGAGTGTAGGAGATCAGAGGAGAGAAGACATGTCAGCCTTGGAGGAGCTTAGAGATACAACCTTTTCGAGTAGCCTGTAGTATAAGGAGTGAGTGAAGACATGGCATGATTTTCACATCAGCCATAAGTAGTTTGAGCCAAACCAAAGAGTATGGTTATTCGATGCCAGGATAGAATTATTTTCAGTGAAGTTTAAGAGTAAATGGAAGGGACCATACTTGGTCAGAAAGGTGCACGATAACGGTAGTATAGATATATCTGAATTGTCATCTGAATCCACCTTTCGAGTCAATGGTCAGCGCCTGAAACCATATCTAGATCATGACCCACTGATCGTTGATGTCACCCATATCCACTTTGCGTGAGATGTGGTCTTTGACTCACATCATTTACATCTCATGCCTAATTATCACTTTCTCCCGCAGACATATAGATCCAGTTGTCCATATTACGCATTCTTTTGCCTAACATCCCAACTCCATCTTGTGATTAAGCTATACTAGAGTGTACTTTACCCTAAGTATAGGGGGGTGTCAGATTTTTTATTTTTATTTTGATTCTTTTTACCTCTGTTTTGCTGCCTTTAGGGATATTTTACCCTAAGTATAGGGGAGGTAAAAACTGTACATTCTAACCCTCAGTTTTTCCCTTGTATAGAGTCTTCTATACTTAGGATTACTTGATCCTAAGTATAGGGGGATCACCGATCTCTATTGAGTATATTCTTTTATTCATCGTTGTAGTATAGTATTCGTTTCACTTCCCAATACTTAACACGAGTTATGTCTTCCTTTGTAGCTCTTTGATCACTATGAGGACATAGTTTGAGCTAAGTAAAGGGGGTATCGTATATATTATATATATACTTTAGCCATAACTCGTACTTTCGTATTTTTAATATGGCTAACATACAGTATAAATAATTGTAAAATTCAGTAAAAACAACTAATGAAAAGATGCAGACATTTCCTCAAATTTCTTTTTGTATATACTGACTAATAAGTCAGGTTAAAATATTTTGAAAATTATTTTGAAAGTAGTTTGAAAACCTATTTGAATTTTTTTTAAAACTATTTGAAAAATGTTTGAAAAATATTTTTCAACCTTTGTAAAAATATTTTGGCTTGTAAAAATTTTTCTTTTCTTTATGTGAAATAATTTTTTTTGTAAAACTATCTGCAAATGTTTTGAAAATGGTTGAAAAAATATTTTGAAAAAAATCTGTATATACTGTTTGAAAAATGTTTGCAAAATAATTTTCAAATGATTATAAATGTTTGAAAAAATTAGTTTGGACTATAGTTTTCAAAATTATTTGAAAAGTTATTTTCAAGTAAGTTTGAGGAATATATGAATCACATAAAAAAATAATAATTAAAAAATTCTAACTATATACATATATATACTTGTATAAATTACTTATCTACCTAATTCATGTAAATAATTAACTCATTCCCATGTAAATATGTGTATAGTATCCCTAACCCTTATTAAAAAATTGTATATACACATCAATATTACTAACCTTCTATTTATAAAATAAATGCAGATTGACCCGAACCCCGAGAGAAGGTCATGACTTGACCTGATCGATCAGGAATAAAGTAAGGGGGGATAGGGTCTTTAATTTAAAAATCCAAAAATAATTTGTAAATATTTTTCATTGTAAATTTCTACAAAACTTACACTATTTTATTTGTATATAAATTGACCACAAATTGAATATTTTTCTAAACAAAAGTTGTAAATAAAAATATTTTGTAAATAATAAAAATAAATGCAAAATAAAATAATGTACATATTACAAATAATTACACTCAGAAAAAGCCGTAAAGCAATAATTGAAAGACCAATTCCGGCTCCATATAAATTCAAATTGAATCAAACTCACTTCTATTGTACTCTAAATTAAATTATCAATCAAATGGCTATGGTTTCATAATTTTTGGAGTTAAGGTTGAAAAGTCGGTTTCCTAGGGTGGTTTGTGTAATTTTACCACTTGCTTATTGTATATATTTATTCATATTTATTTTTTATATATAATTTACATAATTGTAAATATTCTTTTCGATATTAAAAATAAAAATAAAAAATCATTTAAAAATAATTTCCTTATTTATACATGTGTATATTGTACTATATGTATATAATACTTGTATGCAACTTATTTCCTTACATAAAAATCATCAAAAAATTTAATATCTAACATTAAATAATTAAATTAATATAATTACGAAATTTAAATTTAATTATTTTATTTATTTATTTATTTGATTTGAAAACTTACCTTGTATGTAAAGATTTGATTTTATGCTTTAAATAGCCACCATTAAGGTGGCTAATTAATTTTTTTAGATTAATTATTTTAATTATTTTATTTAATTCTGAATTTCATTTTAGTTAATTAATTAACCACTAAACACATTCCTTATTTGTACACATTTTCCTTTTTTGACTTTCCTTCTCTTTTTATTGGGCTCCTCCTCCCTCATTTGCTCTTGATCAATCTTTATTGGAGAGGAGGTCGATCTCCAAGAACTTCTTATCGCAGAAGGGTGCCCAGCCTCCGAGCCGTCTGGTGACAGCGGGTCCTCGTCGAGCCCATCACGGCGTGTCCGATCCCAAGGAGAGATCCACTTATTTTTTGTCATTATTCTAGATTAATTTTAGATTTTAATTCATAGTCATTTAGTTGTTAAACTTTTAATCGTAGTTGTCATCACTTCCGATTTGATCCGCCCCCGAATCCGATTTTTCATCTCACATTCTAGATATCTACATTTCACATTCTACCTCAGATAACCTATCATCTCTGACCACGTACGGTGGTCGGAGATCCGGGTCCATCTTCCATATCGCAGGATCCGCACCCGTTCACGCATCCTATTTTGTTTTTAAAAGAACACAAAAAAATGTATAAATCTTTTTCTAGCATTAGTTTGCAGGAAAATAAAAAATAAAAAACATATAGTTTTTTATCTACCTAACATATGTTTTGCAGAAAAAATAAAAAATAAAAAAAGCATTTTTTAAATATCTCTGCAGTTACAGAAAAATTATAATAAAAAAATAAAAAATCAGGCGGCAGCCGCCAACCCCTGCCAATGTAGTCGTGCCCTCCAACATGTCGGCTTCCTCCACGGACCGTCGACTCCAACCAGGCACCTATGCTGACCCCCGCTCTCCTTCAGCTGCCATCATCCACGCCATCGTCATCCGCCTGGAGTGAGGCGTGTGTCGCCCGCTCCTCCACAGATCGCCACACCCACCGCGAAGCTGCGCTCCTCCACGTCGTCACGTCTCCACCTGGGGAGTCCACCTCCGCATGTCAGCCACCATCTACACTATCTCGACCACCATAGTTCGCCAAGTCATCACGTGTCACCGACTGGAGGGCGTGTGTCGCCCTCTGTCCATCAAAGCCTCGAGCGCCGCCAGCCATGCTCTTCAACTCCTCCACCACCCACATAGCTCACCGGCAAGTTCCGCACTCACCGCGCCCCTGCACGAAGAACGTGCTACCGCCACCTTCCTTCAGCAACCGTCGTTCGCCATCGCCAACGTCTCCGCGAGCCCGTCGCCTTTCGCCATCGTTAACATCTCCGCAGGCCCGCCGCCTTTCGTTGTTCCCTACAACCTCCACCCACGTAGAGGAAATATCACCGCCGCTTCTCTCATTCGATTGGAGTAGAAGAAGAGCGCGGATGGTGTTGCTCGAGGCTTTGATGGATGGAGGGTGACACACGCCCTCCGGTCATTGATGCACGACGGATTGGCGAACTGCAGTGGTCGACGGTAGTATAGATGGCGGCTGACATGCGGAGGTGGACACCCTAGGTGGAGTCGCGATGACGTGGAGGAGCATGGCTTTGCGGTGGTTGCAGTGATCTGCGGAGGAGCGGGTGACACGCCTGACTCCAGGCGGACGATGATGGTGTGAGTGATGGATGAGGAAGGAGAGATGGGGTCGGCGGAGGTGATTGGTTGGAGTCGACGGTCGGTGGAGGAAGCCGGCAGGCTGGAGGGCGCGACTACAACGGGAGGGGCTAGTGGTTGTCGCCCGATTTTTTTATTATTTATTATTTTTTGTTATAATTTTTCAGTAACCTGCAGAGATATTAAAAAAATGAATTTTTTTAATTTTTTTATTTTTTCTGCAAAACAGATGTTAGATAGATAAAAAACTATATGTTTTTTTTTATTTTTTTATTTTCTTGCAAAATAAATGTTAAAAAAAGAGCTATATATGTTTTGTTTTTTTTGTAATTTTTTTTAAAAATAAAATAGGATGCGTGAACGGGTGCGGATCTTGTGATATGGAAGATGGACCCGGATCTCCGACCACCATGCGTGATCGGAGGTGATAGGTTATGTGAGGTAGAATGTGAAATGTAGAGATCAAGAATGTGAGATGAAAAATCAGATTCGGGGCTGATCAAATCGGAAGTGATGACAACTATGATTAAAAGTTTAACAATTAAATGACTGTGAGTTAAAATCTAAAATTAATCTAGAATAACGATAGAAAATAAGTGGATCTCACCTTGGGATCGGGCACACCGTGATGGTCTCGACGAGGACTGACTCACTGTCACCGGACGGCTCGGAGAGGCACCCTTCTGCGACAAGAAGCTCTTGGAGATCGGGCTCCTCTCCGACAAAGATTAAACAAGAGCAATTGAGGGAGGAGGAGCCCAATAAAAAGAGAAGGAAAATCAAAAAAAGGAAAATATGTACAAATAAGGAATGTGTTTATTGGTTAAGTAAATAAATAAATTAAATTATTAAACTAATTAATTAAAAATGAAATTCGGAATTAAATAAAATAATTAATTTATAAAAATTAATTAGCCACCTTAATGGTGTCTATTTAAGGCATAAATTCAAACTTTATATACAAGGTAAGTTTTCAAATCAAATAAATAAATAAAATAATTAAATCCAAATTTCATAATTATATTAATTTAATTAATTAATGTTAGATACTAAAACTTTTTGGTGATTTTTATGTAAGGAAATTAGTTGTATACAAGTATTATATACATATAGTACAATATACATTTATAGAAATAATGAAATTATTTTTTAAATATTTTTTGAATTTTATTTTCTTAATTTTATTTTTATTTTTAAGAATGAAGAGAATATTTACAATTGTGTACATTATGTATAAAAAATAAAAATGAATAAATATATGCAATAACTAAGTGGTAAAATTACGCAAACCACCCCAGAAAACTGACTTTTCAACCGTAAATTCAAAAATTATGAACCACAACCATTTGAAAGATAATTTAATTTAGAGTACAATGGAAGTGAGTTTGATTCAATTTGAGTTCATATGGAGCCAGAAATATCTTTCAATTACCGCTTTACGGCTTTTTATGAGTGTAATTATTTGTAGTCTGTACATTATTTTATTTTGTAATTATTTTTATTATTTACAAAACATTTTTATTTACAACTTTTACTTAGAAAAATATTTAATTTGAGGTCAATTTATATACAAATAAAATAGTGTAAGTTTTGTACAAATTTACAAGAAAAAATATTTACAAATTAATTTTGGATTTTTCAATTAAAGACCCTATCTCCCCCTACTTTGTTCCTGTTCGATCAGGACAAGTCATGACCTTTTCTCCGGGTTCGGGTCAGTCTGCATTTATTTCATAAATACATACTTTATTTTTCTTTTCTTTTTCTTTTCTTCTTTATTCTTTTATTTGAGTATAGAAAGTTTTAAAAATGTATATTTAACAAATGCATGCAAAATGGAAAATTCATGAAATTAGTGGATATTTACTGGTATTTGACTAAGCAAATATAGATAAAATAAAAGAATAAAGGCGATGAATTATGGATTCATCGCTTGTTTTGATTCCTCTTTACAATGTGGGTTGATTGTTGATCGATCTTGACTTTTGCGAGTGGTTACCTCATCGACACTTTATCTTTGCTTCTTGTGAGGATATTTTTAGAACCTCATCAAAGTTGAGTTCATCAAAAGGCATCGTTGTTGGGGGAAAATGTGTAGGATAGAATTTTGGGTCCATTTTATTTCATTATTTTTTATTTCTTTTTTATTTGATATAATTGTTTATTGTGCTAACATTTATCTCTTCTATTTTTCTTACGAGAGACTTTGAAACGACGGCGACTGCCTAGGTGGTTGAGGCACCCGAGCCGAGGAGACTTGGTCCTTCTACTTATGGACCAAGAGGAGAGAGCAAGAGAAATAGAGAAGAATTTAGCAAAGGCTTCTCTTTTTATTTCCGCGAGGGAGTGGCATTTGGTTTTTCTTTATTTAATTTGTAATAATACAAGTACTTGGACTTGGACACTCGTGACTAATTTCCAAGTGTTTTTTCACTTGGGGGTCACTGGATTTTGTCGTGATTTTGTCACCTTTATTTTCTTTGTTTTTTGCATTTATGCTTTCTGCCTTATTTTTATTTGTTTCGTGGAATGAGCCCTTAGCATTTTAGGAATTGCTTGATCGAGTAAATTAAGATCAAACACCTAATATCTTGCATATACCTATAGTCTCTACATTTGGACTTAGTTTAAAATAATTGTTGGATACATACACTCGAAACTACATGCCAGGAGAGGCCTCCATACAATGCTTGCAGGACCCATTGTGGCTGGCACCGAGGATCCGCTAAGATCAGACTTTAGGTTTCTTCCTATGTATTTAGCATCAGGTTCTTCATGAAATTAACAATTGCCTGCTTAGGACGATTTCCGCTTGCATCTCACACATATAGTATAGGTTAATAATTTTTACATTGCATCCCGCATGTAGAGCGCTGGGAAGCACTATAAGTCTTCTAACTGATCTAACTGAGCATTCATTATTTAGGCACAAAGGTGAGATTTCCATCTTAGGGTTCACGAAGTCCTCATTGATTTTTGATCCTAATTGAATTTTGACTGCTAACTGAATTTTGATCCTAATTGAAATCTGTAACTAAAATAATTGTTTAGGGTTTACAAAGCCCTCATTGATTTCAGGTACTTTCCAGACAGAGTGAGGAATGACCCTTATGGATAGAGCCGAAAACTCGATATCTGGCTGCCACAACAATCATCTAGAACTGGTGAAGTATTAGCGCTTCTATCATACGTGACCGAATAGGTCATTATCGATGATGATGCTCCCGCCTTGTGTTGAGTATCTGACTTGATCTGAAGTACTGAGCCTATGCCACGCCCACACAGGTGCATTTGTCTCATTGGTTTGCCTCCGAGTACCTCGCTTACGATGGAAGTAGTGTTTTAGCCTATCGGCTTCATTTCTCTTTTCTATGGCTAAGTAGCCACCCAAGCATGAGGTTGAAGACCTCAAATAGCTTAGATTACGGGATACAAAGGAGGTGGAACAAGTATGGAGAGACTCTTCCTGGGAGTACACACTCTCCTCTAGGGCTAGCCACTTAAGGACTCCTAATAATATTTTGCCTGAATTCACAACTCTAAATTTGAAAAGACAAAAATAGTTGAACCCTTACGACTTTACATGTTGAATTAGTGAACTCAATTTTGTATTGTGTTTATTTGGATCTTGATTAGGATTCAAAAATTATTACCGCCATTGCGCCATTTTGTCTCATTTTCTCTTTTGCAAGTTTCCTTTTTACCCTTTCTCATTGTGAGCCTTCTACTATTTTACACTCCTTTTATTTCTCATTCATCCTCTTATCCTCCTTCCTTCATCGATCTTCCTCATTCCCTTCAGGATGTGGAACTGGGTTCTTGATTGAACGACTCTAAGGTTCCCTGGAAGAACATGGAAGAATGTGTCTTTGAAGCTCGCTCGATTGGCTATGGCAGCCTCCTTCGGCCACCAATCACGCCATTGAAATGCTCCAGAACACGACCGGAAGGGTCCCCATCGATTGGTGGCCTCAGAAGTGTACGGGGCTCGTTGATCAAGATCTGGAGGTCGGGTATACCTGGAGGAGCTTTCGAGTCTCATAACCCCTCAGATAGGGTCTTCTGGACCTTCAAAGATGCTTGAAAGCATGGCAAGACATAGCGGTAGTATCCGTGTTGTTATTGAGTGGAAACGATATGGGAATGGAGATGGAGGCGGGGTCTCCAGCGAAGTGGCTGAGGGAGACCTCGATTCGCAAAACCACAAGGGTTCTGGTTGGTTAGGTGATTCTTGAAGGTGGAGAATGTGATGGGAAAGTAAGTGGGTGAAAATATTAGTCGGAAACGGTGATGTTTACCGTGAGAACATGGCCGGAGCTCTAGAGCTCCGGCGAGGTATCTAACTTAACCTATGCTAAATAACTAATCAAAACTCAAAATTAAATGCATGAAATAAAATACAAGACTAAAATCTACCTAGAAAGCATAAAAAGCACAACTCTTATACTTGGTCGGACTACCAGGGAGCAGGGCGGTCGGAGCTCACCATGGATGCACTTCACCTCGCCTCAATTGCATGCTCAATGATCGAGGGTACTCTTGCTGTCACCAAGAAGGTGCATGCACTCTCGAAGAGGGGATTCAAAGCTTGGGGAAGGACCAAATTCGATCAAGAAGGGCCCTTATTGAAGAGTTATTTGGGAAGAATCAAAAGTACATATAGGCAATCCAAGGGACATGCGAGATTCATGGATGATCAATGATCAAAAATGGTGAAGGGATCGAGGGTGAAGGATCAATGGAACGACATGGTAAAATCAAAGAAGACGGGCCACTCGAGACTTTACAGAAGTCAGAACGAAAGATGGGGAGTTGACCGGGGGTCAACAATCCCTACGATATGACTAGTCCATGTATGACACTACAAGACAAAACAATCCATTTTATTTGAAAATAATTAATTAAATATAATAAATTATTTTATTAATATTAAGTTATAAAAAATGTTTATTATTTTATGTGGTATTTTAATATAATTTTTATTTATTTTTATGGGTATGTTTATAATAAGTTAATGTTTAAGGGTGTATTATAGTTATATTCATTTATGCTTTGGGTATTTTAATTTTTTTTTATTTTTGATATTATTATCTTATTATCTTATTTTATTATTTATAACTTATTTTATGTACAAATATATTTAATTGTATTTTTCTGAGGTAATTTGTATACTTAAATAAATAAAGGTATTAAATATATAAGTATAAGTATAGGTATTTGATCCATGTATTTAAGTACACTATTTTATTTTTGTGTTTTATTTGTATTTTTTATTATATTATAAATATGTACATATACTATAAATACTATTTACAAAATTATAAATATATAAAATTATAAATAAATAATAAATAAATAAATAAAATGAATATTTATTCAGGTATATGGTATAATGAGGCTCCAAAACCTAACTATCACACCTTAACTTCAAAAATATGAAACCACCTTCACTAAATAGCTTATTAAATATATAACTAAAGGTGATTTTGATACATTTTGAGTTTTTATTTGGGAGATATGAGTCTGGGAAGTTGAGATTTTGGCTTTTTGTTTAGAATATAAATGTACACTATATATTTTTTGCATGAAATCAATTTTGTAATTTTCTATATATTATTATCTACAATATTTATGTACAAAGTTTCTTAATATGAGGTATAATAATTTAAAAACAAAGGAGGTCACAAAAAAGAATTAATCATGAATAAATAAATGGGATTTTTATTGTATTTTTGGTCCTTATCTCCTCCTACTTTATTCCTTATCGATCAAATCAATTCTTGACTTGGTCTTACGGTTTAGAGTTGTAAAATACCTTCAGTATTTTATTCTTTTTCTTTTCTTTTCTTTATTCTATAATTTGGGCATTAAAAACTGTCTTTTATTCACACTAAATGGAACAAATAATGATTGTTAATTTGTATAAAATAATGTTATTTACATGCATTAGTTAGGGTTTTTAAGGCCAAAATTATATAATAAAGGTGATGAAATGGAGATTCATCACCTAGGAGACTAACTACACATCATCGTGTCTCAAGAAAATGGAAATGAAAATGGAAAGTGAAATAAAAACAAAACCAAAGACATCGACTAGACTTAGACGACAAGTAACTTGACTGCCAAAAACTCAGAAAAGATTTTAACGATTCACAAAACAGATCTCAAACAAACACAATACAAGCCCTCAATTCACCTACTCAACTCAGTGAAGATTGTAAAAGCTCAGTTGTTTCTTTTTGATTTGAGAGTTATGTGATTAATCAATGGTATTAGCACAAACTCACCGGTATAGTCTCATAGAGTATATCATGAACAAGTCAGAGAATCCCCTAGGAAGAGAACTATCTGTGTATGATCTCATGACTAGTTCTAAGGAAATCCACCTCCCTACTCACACGACTACTTCTGCTAACTTTTAAGGAAAGTTCTTGCAGCAATAACAGGCCTTGAGAGTCTCGAGTTCAAAGTGCTTAGGGCATAAGTCCAGGACTTTGGTTTCTACTCCTTATGTGTATGCACCTTGCTTAGTTTGGAGAGTACCTACGACAATGAGGGGATTGCTCTCCCAAATCTAGGAATGATATCTTTTACATTTATTTTAAGATCAAGTATAATTAGCAGTCCCAATTTTATTTTGGTTATCACTTTTTGATCATTTTGATTTGAAATAAACATTGTTTAACGAAATTTTTGGTGATTTTCCTTTAATCCTAAGTGAAGTAAAACAAGGGAGAATACGAAAATGCAATGCATGAAAAACTATGAATGCATGCAGATATAGAAGATACATACCTGTCGCCCGCACTCTACATGCAAAATTATGCACACAGAAATATAAATCTAATATGCATGAAAATCAGAAAAGAAATGCGTAACCTAGAAAGAATGAATAGTTCTACGAAGAAGAACTGATTTTATTTGTCTAGGTTATATGACTTATGTCTAATCAACCTATGATATGCACAAGCAAGGAAGAAATCTTAATGAAGCACCTATCCACTCATAGAAAATTGCAAAAAATAAAGAAAAAGATTCTAATGAAAATAAAAACCGTAGTGAGGTCCCCAAGTGCACCGACACTTGGCGAAACAGAACCCAAGAAAAAGTAAAGAGTGGGCACAAGTCAGTATGCCCTTAAGGGAGTCATTCTACAAAGTGAAAAATGGGTAAGTACCCCTTCCTCTCTCAAAAAATAAAAAAGGAAACAAAATGACTCCCGTACCCACCTAGTACTGCTCCTCTACAACCGATATGCGAAGAACGCCGGTCTCCAAGTACCTCAGATGATTGACTCCTAGAAGAAGTCGACCTCGATACCTAGGTCATGGAAGACGAAGTAAACACAAAAGCTATAAAACAGAAACATAGAAATACAAGAAAGCAAAAAATGAAATAAAAGAAACTAGCAAAGAAAGCAGAAATAAATGAAACAACTAACAAATAGAGAAGAAATGAAACTCTAATCCTAAGGCTCTATCTAATTCCCCAAGCGCTGCCTCCCCATCAACGGTACCATATGGAAAATCACCCGACCAGCTGCTCTAAAAGCATAGACCAACTCACTGTGCCGATCAGGCGAGATTACCAGAAAAATATTTGTTTGTTTTATTTATACTCCTAAACTGATGTGTATAGTGATAGTACAGGATTGTTGAACTTAGGGAGTCAAACTATGTGAACTAAGGTGAAATAGTAGAGTGAACTAAGGAAAGAGGGTTTTCTCATTTTTATTCATTTTTAAGAGATTTGTATGATTTTTAGTTGGTAGTATAGGTATTGATTTTATATCTTTTATTCGATTTTAAATTTTATATTTTTATGTTTTATATTTCTTTTACTATTTTTATATATTTTTGAGTGTTTTTTAGAATTTTTATGGGTTTTAAAGTATTTTTAATGTTGAAAACAAAGGTTTTAAAAGAAAAGAGGGAAGTATTTTAGATTTTAAATGGTAAACAACAAGAAAATTTTGTTTTTATTTTTAATGGAAAGTAGATAGAAATATCTTTAAAACAATGTATTGTGCAAATTTTTTATTCTTCTAAATTGGTTATGATTTTTAATTTTTTTGTTTTTTTTATTTTTTAGTGATTTTAATATTTGATTTTTATTTTCTTATTGGTTTTACGTGTAAAATATAGTAGAATATACTCTATGTAATTTTTATAGGATTTTTAGATGTGTTTTTCAATTTTAAGTATTTTAAATTTTTGCATATTTTTTGCAATTTGTTTTAATTTATTAAAAATAGAAAATATTTTTATTTTTCAAAACAAATTTTATATTGTCTAAAATAAAATACTATGTATTTTTGCATATTTATTATAATTTTACATTTAGTATTTTATTTAATGTGAATATTATAGCATTCATATATTAATAATGTATATAGGATTGTGATTTACAAGAATTTAAGGGGGCTGTGAATAAATGGGAAACAGAGGTCTTTTACGCAAAAGTAACATTAAGACATGTGCCCGCGTACGTGGTTTAGCACCTGTAGGGACCTTTTGGAATATCAAACAAAGGTGAGTTTTGAGCACAATGTCTCTAGTAACCACATGCCCACACACATGAGATAAGAACCACATGGTACTACTTGAAAATTAGAAAACATAACGAGATAAACAACAGAAACCACCATGAGTCACGTGTATGTGCATGTGTTATGAGCTTTTAGGACCTATTCGCAAATTAATAGAAGTTCATCGAGTTCTGTACAATTGAGCAAAAATATCTGGAAAGACACGTGCACAACATGTAACTTCTCTTGAGCGGTGGGGCGACGAGTGTACTAGAGCAGGAGTTGTGTTCTTCCCCAATTTTGCTTGGATGTGATGTTCTTCCTGGCGTTTGGCTCCAGGAGGAGGAGCTTCTCAATCGATGATGTTCATGGATAGGAGGTTCTCGATGAGTCAATGGCTGCACCCTCCTATAGGTTCTATTCACAGGCGGTAGAGCTCTCGATGCTCTGCTGACCGATCTACTCGGTGGTTCAGATATCGATTCTTCTCTCTCAATCGAGCATAGCAGTAATGCCCACGGTCTCAGACGGTGATTCTCTTCCTTCTCTTGATGTGTTTAGGGTTCATGATGTGCTACTAGTCACGTTGGATCAGATGTGAGCAATCTGAATATGATGCTCATGTTGACGATCAAGTTCTCGATTGAATTGACTATTGCTCCTCAATCTGGTCGACCTTTAGGCAATATGATCAGACAACTGATGATGAAGATCTCGTACTCAGATGCCTCAGGTTTCATTAATAAATGTGGATGAAGAAGGCTACAGAGGCGATCGATCGACCTTCAAACTCCGACCACCCCGCATTGCCAGAGGTGATCAGATATGCAAGATAGAAGATGAAATGGTTTCAAAAGTGGAATGGATAATCGGCAATGAAATTGGCGGAGGATTTTGGTTGGTTGTTTAAGATTGAAACAGAGAGGAAGAGATGTAGGAGTAGGATGAGAACAGAAGTTAAGAGGAATTAGATAAGAGAGGAGGAGAAACTAGGGGAATGGATCTAACCTGGAATGAAAATGGATGTGTACCTAGGAATCGGAGCTCAACGGAGCTCTGATGATCATCGCCTCAATGTGCGGTGATGCGGAGGTTGGGCATGATGGAGCAGGTGCTACGACGTTGACATTGATTGATCTCGCTACTTCTCCTCCTCACTTGAAGAAGGGAATGAGAACCTCTGTTACTGGCTCTTTCCGAGCTCTGGAAATGGAGTGGAAATGACGAATGGCCCGAAGCTTGAGGAGGGTGACGGGGTTATATGAGAGAGGAAGAAGGAGATGTTGGCGACAAGGCGAACGACTAGGAGGTTGGGTGAAATGGCTTGGTCGTCCAAGGCCTTTGGTGAGGTTGACAGGAAGGGAAGAGAGAAATGAATAAATAATAATTAATAGGTTAATTTAATAAGTAATTAAATACTTAAATTTGTAATGATTTCATAAACAAGTTAATCATGAATTTTAATTATATAAATAATATTAATTAATTAAATAAATATAGGTAAATTGTACCTCTATAATAAGTACAATTATTTTATTTTTAGATTTTTTTTAAAATTTTACTATTTTATATGTATTTTGTAATTTAAAATATGTATAAAACAATAAAAATACAATATGTGCAAAAATATAAATAAATAAATTGATAAATAGGGATATTACACACATATATGTACAACAGTACTCTAAAATTCCAACTTTCACATCTTAACTCTAGATTTTATGAAACTACTTTCATTTTAAAGCTTATTTAATTTTGAACATAATGAAATTGAGTTTGATTTGTTTTGACTTTGTATGGAGTATATATTGATCTTTCAATTATGGGTTTTCAACTTTTTCAGTGTGTTGCCCCTTTTATTATGTACATAGTTCTTTTTTGCAAATGTTTTTATTATTTAAAATATATTTTTATATGCAAGTTTAAAGAAGAAAATGTTTTTATTTGAGGTCAAATTGCTGGTAAATAAAAGAGATAAAGATATTTACATAATGAATGATTGAATATGTACAATTTACATTTGATTTTCTAAGATTTTTATAAGTTATGAACATTATCTCCCCCAACTTTATTCCTTACTGACCACATCAATACTTCACCAGATCTTAGGATTTTGGGTCAGTCTGTATCTATTATATATATATATCCTTCTTTATTTTCTTCTTTATTCTTTTAATTTAGTATAAATAAGTGTTAAATATATATTATAAATGATGTTTGATTGTTAAAAGATGAGAATTAGTGTTTCTTACTTGTATTTTACTAAAAATTTTAAGCAAAAATGAAAGAATAAAGATGATGAATTTGTGATTCATCAATGTCAATAGGAAGAAAGCAAATATTCTTTCTGGGGTATTTGTAAAAAACAATACATATTCAGGTTGCAATGTTTACTATTGTATAATTAAGGAGATATTTGAGATTAGCTTTTAGCATGATTGATGAGTAGTTCTATTCAAATTTGATTGGTATAATGTATTTTAAGATACCGGATTCAAGTTAGACCGAAATCATGCATATATTACTCTTAACCATAAACCATTCTTCATAAACTAGAACCATTTGTGCTAGCATGTCAATCAGACCAGGTTTTTTATGTTCCAGATAATAAAAATAACAACATGAGGACATTATGGATCTCTTGAAATGAAGATTATGACGAGGAAGAGGATGAGGATTATCAGGATGATGTTGAGAATTAGAAATGCTCGGTAATTTAACTTGTTTATTCATGACCATTTACGTAATTTAGTCTTTTTTTAATCCAAATAACTTAACATGTTTTTTATACATATAAATGCTTCATTCTTTATCATTATTGCAGATGGTGCGCATGTGATTTTTTAGACGGAATGAGCTAGAACACGTAGAGGCTAACGAAGAGGTTGAGCTCGAGGTAGTTCCAGAAGTGGAGGACGATGCAGAGGGATATGAGGATGGGGAGCACAATACAATTGCTATCTCAGCTCCTCAACGTAAAAGTAGGGGTCCTGCTAAGTGCAATCACCTAAATAGATTGCGGGAAGTAAAAGAACAAAAGTGGAAGTAGCAAAGGCCGATCAAGCATTAGGAGGTTACACCTCTTTTTCAAGCCTATTATGACTAGCTGCGAGGATGCACATTCCGTTGAGCACGAAGGATTTTAGGAAAGTTCCATCCTCTTTGAACGTGACAATAATCTCTGATATGAAGGTATAATATATAAAGTTGTAATATACGTAAAATCTTTGAATGAATTTTATATTGTAAATGATTTTCCAAATGTTTTGATTGGGGTGATGATCATGAGATCGATGAGGGGATTTTACGACTAGCAACAATGATTCATCGGGATGTCAGGACTAAGGGAAGAAAGGTTAGTATTAGCCACATGTTTCTGTATGTTAGTGTTTCACTTGAGCAAAAGACAAATATAAATTGAAGATTTTTGACCAAGTAACATCCAAGGCAGAAGCGACACCGAATCCCCAACCAAGTTAGCATCCTACGGCGTGGGAGGTTGCATGTGATTATTGATCTGGTAAAGGGTTTTAGGTAAAATCATCATTTTCTCTGAGATATGATATTCAAAAGGCACTTTTAACATGTTTTTTACATACTGAAATCCTCTACAACGAACAAGGTAAATAGAAAGAAAGCCGTTGGTCCAACCTACACTTTGAGCATAACAAGTTAGATCAATAGAAATAGAAATAAGTATGTTTTCTTTCTTAAAGTATAAGGAAAGCATCATTTATTTAAGTATAAAAAAACTTCCTTTTGTTAAGATTCCTTTATTTATATTTTTGGACCATGTGTGAAGAGATACTAAATCGAGTTAGAATTTTTGAGTTAACACATCAGTTGACATATAAAGAAGGAAATAAATTCTTTATTCATGGCATTTAGGGAGAAGCACATGTAAGTAAACTCTGTGCTATTTGTCCATTTTTTTGGAGACATTCATAGTATATATGATAAACAGACTCAAACTTGTAGGGTAACATTATTCAATTAATAAAAAGCCATCCTCCTTCGGATCAAGGCATGCTGGATATGACAGATCTGGGCGAGGAAACATTTCGTCATGGCTTCCCGCCAGAGAATCAACATTCTGGATGGGTTCTATGTTGTGGTGCATCTTCCACGAAACCAAGTTGGCGTGGGCGGATAGGTGGTGGTCCGTCCCAAGTTGAATTCAACAAGCTCAGGGAGACTGTGGAAGACTTGCGACATGACCAAGAGGAAGCAAGAAAGAGGGAAGATGAACTGTGAGAGGATTGAGATAAATCACATGAAAGGGAGGACCAATTGCATGACACATCCCAACAAACCAACCAAATGATGTTGAATATCAAGAGGTTCATAGATGAGATGTCCGAAAGGTTTCCGTGTAGTTCATTTCCTGTTATTCATTGTTGCGATTATGATGACGACCCTCCCTCCGCTAGTGGTGATCCCTTGCAAGTTTAACTTTACAGAAGTATCTAATTGTATTTTGCGATGTAAATACCTCTCAAGATGTATGCAAACATATGTATTATATTAATCGTACATTGTGATCTATCTCTATACATTGTCATTGTTAAGAAGAATTGCATGTCTTATAGTAAATGTTTGGGTGGTTAACACTTGTTTGATCAACGAAAAGAGTTGGAACGTAACTTTATGCCATGTTTAAGTTTCGTTTCCATTATTTACTGAGAAACTCGATCACAAGTACCAAAACAAATAGGCACTTCCAAATTAATAATAGAAAAACATCAAATCAACATCCGAATATTCCACAAGCTTTTTGAATGAAAATATTTCCCAAATGAGTACCACAGGAAACTCCAAACATAAAGAAAAACAAAAAACAGGGAAAAAATGTTCAACGCATTCGAAGATGCAGAAAAGCATTTGAAGATCCATGTACTCCTTGAAGCGGGACGATAAAATCAACGGGCTCAGAATCTCAAGTGCAGACGTATCAGCTCAACAGTGGAGGTATCTCCTCAGTTGCTTATACACACCGTACCCGTATCGGTGCGAACGGAGTTCTGCTGCCGACTGCTTCAGAGACCGCACCATTCTGGAATGATGGAAACTGCCCTGCAATCATCACAATACTACAAGTTAACCATTTGAAACGAACATGTTGAGGAGATTAGACATCTCTCTGGGACTTACCCTGCTAATCCTCAACGCTGTTTGGATCACATAGTTCCCATAGCGGTCGCAAGCCAACTCGTGAATATCATCGCAACTATACACCAGGTCATCCAGAACCAACAACTTTGCGCGAGACAGGAGGCACGATTCTACCACATGGCTCCCGTACTTATTCCTCACTACATGCGACAAGTACCCTTTAAGGGTCATGCAGACACGTTCAGCAACGCCGTCGATGTTCCTTACTATATGTTGAACAACGAAATTCCTGCATTTGATGGAAAAAAACGGTTAATCAGTGCATATGCTTTCCTTGTATATGTTACTCCGCAAGAAAATGATCGAGTAATATGTACCCATGGCGATGTTGAGAAAGGAAGACAGAGTAATCTATAATCCTCAGCACAAGGCGAAAGGTCAATGTTGATCTCGCAGAGTCGACCAAGTCTTGGAGAAGTAGGTAACCGTCCTTATCCTTGGCCAGCAGCATAAATCGATCGCCCTTCAACAGATGATCATATAGTACCTGCAGACGTAGTTTATAGATCGTTCACGCAACCGGAGGATCCAATTGCAACAGAACAATTTTGAATCTTAATTTAAAATTAGGCGCATAGAGGGTGCATGGTCTTACTGTGCAGAGGTGTGTGTGGTGCTGTAGAAGGTAACGGATGAAAGAAGTTGCGCACTCAGACGACATGAGTTCAGGGAGTCTTTGCCCGATGACGCTTACGATGCCCACAACTGCTTGGATGGCAGGAGCATCAACCGTGTCCATCACCGTTTTGATCAGCAGGGTAAGACTTGCAGATCTTCATGCAAACAGCAAAATTAGGAAACTAGCAAATGAGATTTCCATCAAGATGAACAGGTACCATCCAAGTGATTATACAGCAACATTATCCACGTACCCGGTGTCGTGAGTGGCGAGTTGGAAGACAAGGGATCCTCCTCCGTAACGTGCCAGATGTAATGCGATCTCTCGCGCGGGGTTGGCGTTCTTGCCGGTGCCTTTCAGGATCGCACGAAACACGTAGAGGGCGACGGCGTCGATCATGAAGAAGCGCGTCTCCGCGAGGATTGCTCGGGTAACGGCAACGACCAAGAAGCAATTGTGGTGATGGCGGCTCACCGCGTCCACCAATTCTCCGCACAGAGCGGGATCGCTGGAGTGGGAGACGACCCTCCTAATCGCAGGAACCAGATCGGTAAGTCCGAGCCGAGACGATAGGGGGGATGGCTTCTTGATTGTTCTTCTCGTCCCGAGTGGGAGGTAAGGGAAGTCTGCAGTGAGCAGCAGCTGCTCTCTAACGATGGCGGGGAAGGGGCACTCGGAGGAGTTCATCTTGAATGGACCGGAGGATCGATGAGTAGCAGCAGCGGCAGTAGTGGGCGTCCGTCATCTTGAAAGGTCTGCGCTGCTTATATCGCATAAGATCAAAGCACTCCTACACCGATTAGGATTAGGATTGGTATTATGATTACTGGTGATTACGTGCATATCTTCTTCTACTATCTCTACTACTGATTCCCATCTGGAAAATCGGGTTTCAGGAAAAAAGATTGCAACTAACTTCGGTATAATGACTCAGCAGATGTCTGTTCTTGCAATTGAACCAATGGCAACAGAGATAAAATAGGACTTGGATTTATTGACGTAAGAAAATAGGACTTTAAAGACGTTAGATCAGCACCAACTTTCTCTCCGAGTAAGGCTTATATCGAATATGGTGGTCAATTTCCACTGCCACGTATGGAAAAAAAGAACTCCATTGTAACTCCTCGAATCGTCACTCAATCCAGGCGTATCACAAGTTAATCTATCATTTTCCCCCTGTGGTAAAGATTGATAGGACAGATAGATTAAAATCTTGCTAACTATCACAACAATGACATTCTGGACGCCATTGATGTTAAATATATAAAGGTGAATTAAAATTACTTCTAATGCTTTTCAAAGAAAAACCTATTCGTTGTTAAACTGCTGACGTAGAATGATCATATAAGAATGCACATGCGTTAATATTTTCTGTTTTTTACGCTAATCGATACTAATTTTGCAATAATTTTTGCAAAAAACAATGATTGAACGGTTCGCACGATTTTGCACTTTTTGTGAGCCCGTACCATGCAAAATCGTGTGAACGGCTCCATCATGATCGAGGGACTCATGCGACAACAGCAGAGACTGCAACACAACAGAGGATCCTCTCTGGAGCGGGCATGGATAGTCATTGTAATGTTTCGGGCTTAGATCCACGGTTCGTTAATAGAGGAAACTGACCATTACAAATTATTAAGTTCGTGCCCAATTGGATCAGTTTACAATCACCCAAAATGCTTAAAACGAAGTTGTCAAATATTAATCCTCGTTACTTATAACCCACATCCACACTTTGAGTTTTAGATGTGAGAATATCTTTGGAGCTTGGGATGTTACAATCTCACTCAATTATATTCGCAACGTCCTCATTGCAACTTGGCCTATCATTTATTCCTAATAACTGTGGCTGTTGCACACTCATGGTAGCTTTTTCCTCCTATCTCTTTGTAGGGATGGCTCCTTCTCGAGGGTACCACCCTCCACTATCAGAGGGAAATTGGTTCTGATACCATTTCTAACATCTTGGACTTATGTCCCCGATCCGTTATCGAGGAAATTGACCCTAACAACTTGTTGGGTTCAAACCCGAATGGACCCATTGACAACCAAACGAAATGCTTAAACTCATGTTGTCAAGTAATAATCTCCATCACTTATAATCCGCACCCACACTTTGTGAATTTTAGTTGTGTGACTATCTTTGTGAGTTTTAGATGTGGATTCCCTCTGATAGTGGAAAGGACTAACCGAAGGGATCTAAGCCGGGAGTGTGCAACCGCTACTATCGCTGGGAATAAGTGATAGGTCATGTCGCAATGAGAGCATTGGAAATATAAGTGGGGGATATTGTAACACCCAACCCAACAACATAGTCCAAAGTCTAAAAGTAACGAAGTGTGACTGTGTGTTATAAGTGGTGGGGATTACTACTTGACAGCTTGGACTTAAGCATTTTGGGTGTGTCAACGGGTCCATTTGGGTCCAAACATAACAAATTGTCTGAGCCTATTTTCCTTGATAACGGATCGACGATCTAAACCCGGGGCATTGCAGTCATCATCATCCCTCTTTGTTTTTTTTGGCTTCTTATGAGATAACGCCGTGATTATGCATTTTTCGCCTTTATCTCCACATTTTCCTCTCAACAATTTTATTTTCCTATACTATGCAATTCTCTACCTCTCCTTTGATGCATAAATTTCTATGGGATCATCGTGATCATCGTTATATTGTCTCTTGCTGGTAAGATAAATTATGACAAAATACTCTTGTAGTAACTAGGTTATAGCAATAGAATTTTCTAACAACCAAATATAACTATGTCAACAAAAAATCCATCACCCAAATGATCACGCTGAATTTATTGTCATAACGTATCAACTAAAATAATATTTTGCAACAAGTTTATGGTGACTAATTCCCAATTGCAATAAAACTACGACGACTTATCAAGTCTTTGGCATCGGGTATTGCACTATAACAAAATTGACCTAAACTAACAAATAATTAGAATATTCGTTGGCATATTTTTCAATTATAAAAATATGTCAACTAATAATATACGTTGCTAAATTATATTTTGATCTTGTAATTAACAATGCATAACATTTTTGTTGTTAAAGGTTCATATAATGACGATTTCTCCGTTGACTTATTCGTTAAAGTTTATTTTAATTGTTGCTAGATTTAAAAAAAATTAGAATAAAACATCAACGAATAATCATTGTTATATGATTCATTGTGATGAATATAACAACAATACGATCTTCATTGCAAATTTAAAGAACAAAGTAATGAATAATATTCCTTGTTATGTATTTAACTACGGAAGATATAGCAATGACTATCACTACCGGAAAACTCGGTATCTACGCCGCGTTATTATCAACCGTCATCATTAACCATTGTGTACGAAATCTTTTTCGACGATTATGAACCTTGCCACCTTAAATGAGGGTTTGTACTTATGAAAAATACGACAAGGATTTCTTCGACGATTAGCAAACCACCGATATATCGACGTTAATATATTTTCAGCAGTTACCTTGACTGCCGAGAATGGTGGCCAAATTTCAAGCGTCAAAAATTTCACTCACCTCGCCTATCCCTCCCGTCGACCCCCTCTACTCCCTAGAACTCTATATATCGATCCTCGACCCCTCCCCACCGCCCCCACCCCAGCACGACCTACCCCCTCCGGTGATCCCCCTTCACTCCAGCGACTGCCCCTTCCAGCGACATCCCCCCACCGCCCCGTCTTCATCTTCACCCCAACCCCCCCTTCCCTCATTTCATCTCCGGCTTGCCTCCGCCCCTCTGCGTCAGCTCCTCCCCTCCGACGAGCTCCCCGCCCCCTCCTCATCTTTGCCCCACCACGCCTCCTCCCCCTCTTCAATATGTCGCCTCCCCTCCACGCCACCTCCTTCCCTTCTCTCCTCCGCGCAACCTCCTCCCATTCAACCACCACCTCTTCTTCCCACAGACACTCCGTCGTGAACTAAAGCACGACCACAATGCTTGAAGGACACGGAAGCCACCGCCGTCTCCTGCTTATCCCCCTTCCGAGGAATGTATAAATTTATATAATTTTCATATTTTTTATAATTATCTTATCTGTATATTGTGTTAGATTATTATTTTTTTGGTATGATTGAGAATACGAGAATGTCTATGTTTATAATGAGAATATGATTGTTATGTTTGTATTTAGATGTGTTTTTATATCCCGTAACTAGAATATATTCTCATTTTTACAATAATTGTTATGTTTGCAATGCCTATGTTTGCAGTGTTGTCAATTTAGATGTGCTTGCAATATTTTCTCATTTCAAGCAATTGTTGATTTCTTGAACTATATATATATAATATTAAACTTAGTCATTTAGAATGGAGAAAACAATACATAAAATATGAATATTGTGCTTCTAAAGTAGCACCTCTTTACATTGATGTCCTTCTAAAGTAGTACGCTCATACATCTTACTTCTAAAGTAGTCTCTTATATTTATGTATGTATATGTATTTTTTATATGTATATATATGCTTATGTATGTGTGCGTCTCTATACATATACTTATGTTTGTATCTATATGATTAATGTAAGTATGACTTTGAATATGTATATGCATGTATTTGTATATATGCATGTGTGCATGTTTATATCTATGGGTATCTATCTATCGAGAATGTATATGTATTGGTATATATATATATATATATATATATATATATATATATATATATATATATATGGGTTAAATGAGGCTACTCCCTGGGAGTAGCCAATTGCCTACTCCCACCCCTATTTTCTCTATATTTTTTATTTTTTTGGAAATAAAAAATATGTATATTCATCACTATATCTCCCTAACATGCCATTCAAATTTCATCAGAAACAGAGACTCCTATGCCCTCCATCTGAAGGGGGTCAATTTCAGCAATTTGAGACCGTTAAAATTTGACAGCCTTGATGGAGGAGATAGAAGTCTCGAATTAAGTTCAATTTTGAATAACACCATGGTGACATATTGTGATCTAAATTCCAATAGGTTTCATTTCAGAAAAATAAAAAAATACAGGGGAAAAGGGGTGGGAGCATATAAGTTGACTACAATCAGGGAGCGTACTCCCTTTTCCCCATATATGTATGTATGTATGTATGTATGTGTGTGTGTGTATGTTTGCATTTATCTGTATGATATGATTACACAAGTGAATCATTTTGTGATAACTAAGCTATCACATTAAAATCATAATTAATGTGACATGTATCACATTAGTTCCTACCTAGGTTGTTAAAAATAAGTTAAACCATTAACTATATATATAATCACACAATACAAATCACACACCGTGCGTCCCTTCACACCGAGTGGTGTGTGGAAATGCACACCGGGAGGCATGTGCAACATATTGGAGGATTTCATCATCTCCATTTGTGTTATACTTTTTACTTTTTCACAGGACTATTGGACTCACTTCGGGATAAGATATCCCGATCCAATTATCGTGGTTTTTATGTGTGTAGCTTGAAGATCTTTTTTTCAGGTACTTCGTTATAAAATGCTGTTTAAGATAACATTAATCAAGTACACATTTAGGGACGTAGATCCATATCTAATCATTAACAAGCTAAATCTACGTAGATGCCCTGCCAACAAAATAACTAACTATTCTATATACATCTTCTTGTTCTCATACATAGCACGCACTTATGAGAAGCAATGTGTATGTATAATAGTACGTTTATGTTGGCTTTCTCTAGTTTGGAGGTCCCGAACTAAGTGGGTCCATAAAGATTAAAACCCTATTATAAGACGATCTTTATTAAATGCATAAAAGTTATATTTGAGCATACATTTCAGAGGTGTAACTCCTCTCCTCATTGGTATACCAAATCAATCTTGGTTGGCTTTAACTATTGTCACATCGATGCCAGTTTTAAAAGCTGATAATGATTAATTTATGATGTGTACTAAGGGTGTGTGGAATTATGCTACCAGAATTTACTCAAATATAAACTAGCATATGACAAAGATTGTCTTATGTTAGAAGATTGAATCTTTATGGATAGGCTTAAGTGATATCATTAATCAATAAAGTTATTTTCTTATCTCCAAGTAGTTGTTTAGGTCCACGATAAATTTGAAGGATATGGGAAATCCTTAAGGCATCACGAAAGCATGAGGATCGCATCGTATGCGACTGGGAGCGACTAGTCATATTAGTTGCTCGGGGAAGTAAAATTTTAAACGATGAATCACATGATCCAATAACACTTCTCAGATCATTTCATCTAAACGACAAACAAGTCTTAGGTTTACCTCTTGAAGTGTGGTTGTGATCGAGTCTCTAAACGAAGAAACCTCCTGTCTTAAGTCCGATCCGACGAAGGAGATGCTTAAGAGCGCGTTGATGAAATACATGCTCCTCGCAATCCAAGTTGATGATCCAAGCGGTGTATCTCATGATCTCATCATACGATCGAGGTGCACCGAAGGAGACAGAGATCCATGAGCAAATGATACAACAATATAACGATGATGCGGCGACGATGGTGACTCTCTCTAGAGCTCCATGGTGGAAGACCACAATAAGAAAGAGAGAGAGAGAGAGAGTGTGTGTGAGACTTGACGTGTAGAGAGAGAGAGAGGGGAGAACATTAGTTGTTGTAATTTGAAGAGAAAGGGTTTTCTTCTTCTTATATAGTATTTTAGGAGTCCATTGATCTCAATCCATGGACAACACAAAACCAATGGATGAGATTGATTTGTGTTTCTTTCAGTAGCCACGATTTTGTTGTAAAAATACAGTAATTAATTAAATTAAATTAAATATATATTGAATAAGCAATATAAATTACATTCAAATTAAGTCAATTATCCTTGGAGATAAATGGAAAGAGATTAACCTCTTCCAATAAATAGGGGGACGACCACCAATTCTAATAGGGGTCTCTTTATCTCATGAGATTACATTATCCCATGAAAATCTATAATAATTTGAAATAACTTTTGTTGCAAATTTATTCACAAAAATAATTCATAATTATCTTGTGAACATTGCAATCATGCCATTGGATATTTTGTGAATCACTTTCACAACCCAAATTAAATTACATTTTCAATTAATTGTCCAATGTGAATCCAATTCACATCAACATTTAAATCATAAATGTTATTTACAAATAGCTCTCTCTCATGTATTAGAAATCACATTTATAATATATATATGTGTGTGTGTGTGTGTGTGTGTGTGATTACATGGATAGTGTTATCCACATTATTCATATCCATGATAATTAAATTACATTTAATCATCTTGAAGCTTTATTCTCAAGTACCCAAATAATATGAATCACATTCACATTATTCATATCTTTAATGATCATATTTAATTATCTTAGATAACTCTCTTTATATTTCCAAATAATATGAATCCAATTCATATTATTCATGATAATAGAAGACACGAAAGTCCATACAGTGACTAAGTTGGAATATAAATCACAAAGTCGTTGACCCTAGTCAATCAATTCGGTCAATGAGAAAAATAAAACTACTCAATGAAATCAAGAAAATGAAATGTAAGCGGCCTTCGCTGTTTTTATTTATCTGGTATAGCGACAAAGGTCGAACATAAGGAGCACGATTAAGGAACTCAATAGTCAAATTTCAAAAATAAAGGATTTTTATTGGCTTTTTTATTTTTCAAATTTTTTTTTTATTTTTTTCAACAAAATACATAAGATGTAAAATACACACACCACACTCTTTTTGTATTTTTCAAAATGGTTAAAAATGCTCAGAAAATGACAAAGAAAATATTTTCGCGTTTTAAATATTTTTTAATGTTTTGGTGATTTTTTCAAGTTTTTCTGATATTTTTGTGATTTTATAAAAATCAAATAGTGGCAAAAAAGGTAAATAGTACACAGCCTGGAGTAATTTGCAACTTAAAAATATTTTAAGTGCCCACTCCTGGAAATTATTTTTATACTAAAATATAGACAAATATCTACACACAGGGCTTGTTAACACAAATTTTGTATTTTTCGAGAATTTTGTATGATTTTTCCTAAGATTTTTAGTGTTTTGAATTTTTTTGGATTTTGAAAATAATTAATATGTGAAAATTGGATACAAAATAAAATACAATAAAATGCACCTAATCCATTTTTTTGGAATTTTTCAGACAACATTTGATTTTTAATGATTTTTCAAATTTTAGGCAGAGAAAATGGAACTATTTTTTATTTTTTTATTATATCAAATGAAAATAAATCAATAAATTTTTATGCAATAGATACACAAATCAGGAACTTAAAATAATTTTTCTAGAATTTAATTAGCATTTTAACAATTATTTTAACAAGAAAAATGCATATAATAGAAGTCTGGACAGCAAGGGTTCATTTACAAATAGTTAATATCTTTGCATCCAGATATAACAATAAATAAACAACGGACATAAGTGCAATTTACCTAGGAAAAACGTACCCTGCACGTGCTTAAATCTGAATTATGAGCTTTCTTGAAATTTATAGAACTCCTAGGGTGCTTTATGCAATTTGCCCCAAAATTAGGGCTTCCAATAGGCTTCCTTTTCTTCGTACGTGTTGGAATCAAAAGGGACGCCACCCCCTTTCTCTTTCTCTATCCCAGGCGCACGGTGGCACCGTTTGCGGTGGGCTCGCCAATGGTCACGCGGGTTGTGGAAGTGGCGCAGTGTAGGGGTGGCTGCCTGAGCGGAAGGCGAACAATAGGTGTCGGCAGCAGAGGGAGGTCTGCGCGGGCGGCGGGGGATGTGGCTCCTACCGCTCGGTGATGACTCACACGGAGGGTCGCGTAGGCGGGGGTGCCGCTCGTGGAGGGTGGCTACTCGTGGCTTCAAGGACGTCGACGGATGTCACGATGGAGGGATCCAGGCTCGAGACAGTGAAGGGGCCGCACTCGTGGACGGCGAATGGCTAGAGGGCTTCGCGCGGGCACGCGTGCGTGCGTGGACGAGTGGCACAGGAGGCGACGGTGGCGCGGGCAGTGGCACGACTGCCTCCTTGTGTTGCGTGCACGGTGCAGTTCTGAAGGCGACAGCAAATTTTTTTATTGATAGAAATAGAGGGAAAAAAGTTTTTTAAATTTTTTTTAGAAACAGAAAATGTAAATATATATTTTTTATTTTTTATTTTATAATATAAAACAAACTAAAAAAACATATAATTTTTTATATTTTTTTAAAACAAAAAAGGATGCGTGAACGGTGATCCGACGAAAAATAAGGAATGGATCCGGATGTCCAGTCACCGTGCGTAACCAGAGGCGAAAAATGAGCTCTCTCTTATATATTATAAATCACATTTATAATATATATGTATGTGATTTACATGGATAGTGTTATCCACATTATTCATATCCATGATAAATAAATCACATTTAATCATCTTGAAGTTATGTTCTCATGTGCCCAAATAATATGAATCACATTTACATTATTCATATCTTTAATGATCATATTTAATTATCATATATAACTCTCTTTATATGTCCAAATGATATGAATCCAATTCATATTATTAATGATAATTGAAGAAACGAAAATCCATACAGTGACTAATTTGGAATATAAATCACGAAGTCGTTGTCCCTAATCAATCAATTCGATTAACGAGAAAAATAAAACCCCTCGATGAAATCAAGAAAATGTGATGTAAGCGGTCTTCACTATTTTTATTTACCTGGTATAGTGAACGGGGTTGAATACAAGGAGCACGATTAAAGAACTCAATAGACATATTTCGAAAATATAGGATTTTTAGTGGCTTTTAATTTTTCAAATTTGTTTTATATTTTTCAAAAAATGCACAAGATATAAAATACACACACCACACTCTTTTTGTATTTTTGAAAATAGTAAAAAATACTCAGAAAATTGCAAAGAAAATATTTTTGAGTTTTAAATCTTTTTTTAATGTTTATGATAGTTTTTCCAAGTTTTCTTGATATTTTTGTGATTTTATAAAAAATTAAACGATGACAAAAAAGGTAAACAGTGCACAGCCTGGAGTAATTTACAATTTAAAAATATTTAAATACTCAAAACTCTTGGAAACTATTTTTATGCTAAAATATAGACTAATATCTACATGCTGGGCTTGAGAACACATTTTTTTCTAGAATGTTTTTATGATTTTTCTAATATTTTTTGTGTTTTGCAATTTTTTGGGGTTTTGAAAATAATTAACATGTGAAAATTGGATAAAAAATAAAAGACAATAAAATACACCTAATCTATTTTTTTTGGAATTTTAAAGATAATATTTAATTTCTTATGATTTTTCAAATTTTAGACAGAGAAAATGGAACAATTTTTTATTTTTTAATAATATCAAATGAAAATAAAATGCACTGAAAATTTTAAACAATGAAGATACACAAATCAAGAACTGAAAATAATTTTTCTAGAATTTAATTAGCATGTTTAGCATTTGTTTTAACAAGGAAAATGCATGCAACAAAAGTCTGGACTGCAAGGGTTCATTTGCAAATAGTTAATGTTTTTGCATCTAGATATAACAATAAATAAACAAAAAACATTAGTGCAATTTATCTAGGAAAAACGCACCTTGCACGTGCTTAATTATGAACGTTGAGCTTTCTTGGAATTTGCAGAACTTCTGTGGTGCTTTACGTAATTTGCCTCAAAATTAGGGCTTTCAATAGGCTTCCTTTTCTTATGCATTGGAATCAAAAGGGATGCCAACCTCTTTATCTTTCTCTCCCTAGGCGCACGGCGACGGCGTTTGTGGTGGGCTCGTCGGCGGTCATTCGGGCTGTGGAAGCGACGCGGCATAGGGGTGGCTGCCTGAGTGGAGGGCGAACATGAGATGTCGGCGGAAGAGGGAGGTCCGCGATGGTGGCGGGGGACGTAGCTCCTGTCGCTCGGTGATGGCTCGCTTGGAGGGTCGCGCAGGCAGGGGCACCGCTTGCGGAGGGCGGCTGGGTTGGTGGCTACTCGCGACTTCAAGGAGGTCGGCGGATGTCACGGTGGAGGGCTTCAGGCTCGAGATGGTGAAGGGGTCGTGCTCGTGGGCGGTGACTGGCCGGAGGGCTCCGCGCGAGCGCGCACATGGACGGGCAGCATAGGAGGCGGCGATGGAGCGGCGCAAGCGGTGGCGCCATTGCCTCCCTGCGTTTCGCACACGACACAGTTCTGAAGGCGGCAACAATTTTTTTTATTTTTTATTCACAGAAACAGAGGGGAAAATTGCTTTATTTTTTTTAAAAAACAGAAAATGTAAATAAATAAATAAATAAATATATATATATATTTGTTTTTCTATTTTCTTTTTTTCTATTTTATCTCACAAAACAAATGTTAGAAAACATATGATTTTTTTGATGTATTTTTTTGTAATTTTTTAAAACAAAATAGGATGCGTGATCGGGGATCCCACGAAAAATGAGAAATGAATTCGGAGGTCCAGTCATTGTGTGTGACCGGAGGCGAGTGTTTGCGTGAGGTAGAATGTGAAATGTAGAGATCAAGAATGTGAGATGAAAAATCGGATATGGGGCTTATCAAATCGGGACAGAGAATTAACTATGATTAAACACTACAAATTATACCTAGAATTAATCTAAATGAAAAATGGTAAATAAAGTGGATTTAACCTGAGGGAGGTGGGCTCTGTGATGGTCTCAACGACAACCGGTCCGCTATCATCGAATGGCTTGGGGGCTGGGCTCCTCTATAGACCGACGAGATTTCGAGAATGAGGCTCCTTGTCCACCAAAGATTGATCAAGAGGAAAATGAAGGATAGGAGACCCATTAAAAAGATGAATAAATCCAAAAAAGGAAAATATGTACAAAAAGGAAGGTATTTAGTGGTTATTCAAATAAATATAATTAATTAATTAATTAAAAAATAAAATTCGTAATTACATAAAATAATTAATAATTAATTTACAAAAATTAATTAGCCAACTTAATAATGGTTATTTAAGGTAGAAAATCAAATCTTATATACATGGTAGGTTTTCAAATTAAATAATCAAAAATTATGAAACCATGGCCATTTTAAATATAATTTAATTTAGAGTACAATGGAAGTGAGTTTGATTCAATTTGAGTTTGTATGGAGCTGGAATTGATCTTTCAATTGTCACTTTATGACTTTTTCTGAGTGTGGGTACTTTTACTCTATATATGGTTTTACTTTGCAATTATTTTTATTAGTTACAAAATATTTTTATTTATAATTTCTATTTAGAAAAATATTTAATTTAAGGTCAATTTATATACAAATAAAATAGTGTAAATTTTGTACAAATATACAAGGAGATATATTTACAAATGATTTTTTTGAATTTTCTAATTGAAGACCCTATCTCCCCCTACTTTATTCTTGGTCGATCAGGTCAAGTTTCGACCTTCTCTCGGGGTTCGAGTCATGCTGCATTTATATCATAAATACAACATTTATTTTTATTTTTTCTTTTCTTTTCTTCTTTATTCTTTTATTTGAAGATAAAAAGTGTTAAAAATACATATTTAACAAATGCATGTAAAATGATAATTTCATGAAATTAGTGGGTATTTACAGGTATTTGACTAAGGAAATAAAGCTAAAATAAAAGAATAAAGGTGATGGATCATGGATTCATCAATAATTAAATCACATCTAATTATCCATTTCTCAATGCTCGGATATATTATCAACAATGAAATTATTCTTGAACTCTTTCAAGAACAATGTGCTTTCTTCGCAGATAAGGACATGGTGATTATATGTTCCACGTATAGTGACTTGGATATTAATATCAAATCTCAAATCTAGATCTTGCAGACCTCCCATCGATGTTTAATTAAATCAAAATGTAAATCGAATCTTTTCATTGCATCTGAATCACATTCAAATCACTTTCCAACACTTGGACCAAGATCATATTACCTATCTACTGAGAGGAGTCACTAAAATCCAAACATGTTCATCACTCCCTAAGAATGGAAGCATCATGTTATACAGTCGTTTATGATCACACCACCCTCAAATATTCCTAATACCTATACCTCTTGCATACTGGAAGACCTAGAATAAACCTGAAGTTTTAGATCTACCTAGACTGTCTCCTTCAGGGTTTTATCATTAAGTTTCTCATTTAATCATAGGGAGTCGGTAGCGAACATATACTTTGCAAAAGAATATATCATACCCATGTATTGATTATATACTTTCCAAAAGCATATATCGAATCTACAAATTCATTCAAGATTCCAAAGTGAGACGATCGTGTACAGAATTTGATTCTCAATATCTCGTGAGTGAGCTCATGTCTTCCGGTTCAATAAATGAACCTCTATGATCCCTTTGAGATATACTCATATGCCCTTATATGCACACCAGCACGTAGGTATAGACCTTGGTAGGCCATCAACCTATCGGTCTGCCAAATGTACATACTCAAACATATGGTAACACATCTGTCTCCGGTCAGAGGATGCATATATATATATATATATATATATATATCATAACAGCATACGACATAGGTCTTTGGTTATCTCGATCTTGTTAAGTCAACTTTTTGACCTAACTTATCTAACACCTCATAATCTATATTCTTATGCAGAGGACCTGCATCAAGAGGTTGATTAGATATCAACCGAAAGAGAAAGGATTGCCATCTCCTACTCAAGCTAGAGATCATCTATTAATAATCATTTGACGGTGCTTGATGAGTCCTCAATCTAACTGTTTAGATATTCATCCAAACACCAACATCTAGATTAAACAAATGAATCAATAGTTGTATGATCATCAAGATGGCCATGGTATATAATCCAAATTGTACTAAGGGACGTATTATGCAAATATTTTACTCTTCATTTTAGATTAGGGAATGATATTTGCAATAATATTTATTGTTTAATGGCTCGCTTTGGGCTCGCATGTCCAACAATCTCCCACTAGCCTAAAGAGCCATTAATGGGCTAATCTTTAAGCCCATATTCATGTGACAGACATAGGGTATTTAGAAAAATAGCTGGGTAAGATGATCAGTCACTCTGTTCCCGAGAGATTACGTCAAGTCCTTTTATGGTACTTGCATATCTCCTAGTAATAATGCTCGCATCCGATGCGAATGTTACATCTTGTGCAACCAATACTCAATCTTTTTAATTATAGTGTCTTCAACACTACAATTCAATAATCATTATAACCAATATGTAATTTATATTGTCCTTATTAGAATTCCTTTATTTATGGATATCTCTATCTCCTAAGGTATCTTTGGTTAAGACCTTTTATATCACTATCTATAAATCTTAAGTTCTTGAAGATAAGACTTTGAGATCACTATCTCAAAAAATCTTGTCTTCTTTGAAGATATCGTTATTACTACAATCAAGTGTTTTATTTTCATAGTAGGATTAGTAACAGTTTACTACTCCCACCGCATGGCAGACATCTGGATTTTGTATACATCTAACATACACTGAGGTTTCCAAAGCTCGATGCACTAGGGCATGTAGCTTTGGTACTCACATCCTCAACTCTTTGAGGTGCTATCCCTTCAGATAGGTCAGTGCCAAATCTTCAGGAAGGAAGCCTTTATTGAATTTTTCCAAAAATGGAACATGTCCAAGGTGTACAACTAATGTGACAGTCCCAATATCCTCTTCTCTTTGCTTCTGAACAACTTCAGAACTAAGATCTAAGTGATATACTTGAGATCATATCTCAAGGTATATAATAGCCAGACTATAAAACACTTAATATTGTCCTTATATCATTCTAAATGATTAGGATATCATCGACATTTAGCATGATGAACTCAATGGCACTCGCACTAAGCTTCACATGGTTCATCAAGATTCTATCTGAAATCATAACCTTTATAATTCCATCAAATATGATATTGCAACTACAAGAAGCTTATTCAAGTCTATATATGGATTTATTCAGCTTGCAGACCTTACTTTCCTCAACTATGAAGCCCTAGGGCTACTTCATATGAATATCCTTGATGGGGGAATTTAAAAAGGAATGCAATCTTGACTTTCATCTTGAAGATGTCATAGTCAAGTAGTATATCTATAGTTAGCAGTTATGTGATGAGTTTATGCATGGTCACTAGAAAGCAAGTCTCATCGCAAGCGATGTCTTCCTTATGTTTGTATCTTGAGGATAGGAGCCGTGCTTTGAAGGTACCTACCTTCTCATCAGGTTCCCTCTTTATCTTGAAGATCCATTTACACCTTAACGGGTCTTACCCATATAGGTGGATCCTCGAGGGTCCATATATGACACTTGTGTATGAAGTCTACTTTAGACTTTATTGCTAACATCCATCTTACCATGTCATGATCCTCAAGAGCTTCATCATATGAAGTCAAATCATTGTCAGACTTACCTGAGACATGGAATCCATCCTCAAACTCATTTGAAGAGGTATGAGTGTTTCATCTCTAATTGTCCTTTTGTTTATGATTTCAAGAGTCTCATTATCTTCTCAAGATTCAATGAGATCCTTAACTTCATTTTCATCTTGAATCTCAGGAAAGTCACCTTCTAAGAATCATATCCTTAGAGATCAAATCGTTTAAGAATATCAAGGTCATAAAAGTAGGTATCCAATACCATCATTTAATTTCGTAATGAAGTAGCATTCTTTGGAGCTAGATTCGAGTTTACTTGCATGGAACCTTATTAAGGATATATATTGTAGTCTCTACTACATATATACCTAGAAACTAAGAGATAATTAAGCTAATATTCATCATTGATCAAATCATGTCACACATGATCCAGTTGCATCTCCCTATAACTCTATTGAATTTAGGTGTATTAGGAGGAATGAGATAGGACATATCTCCATAAGGTATTCCTTGAATTCATCTAATATGTACTTGCTACCTAGGTTCGATCAAATTCATTTCATCTTCCTTTAAAGTTTGGTTCTAAATTGAAATTGTGAAATCTTTGAAAATTTCAAAGTTTTCTAAGGAGAAGGGAAGAAATCTCACATCACAAATAATCATCGAATGATATCACATATCATCAATGTTTATTATGATACAGATGATCCACATACATCAATATGTATGGGATCTTGAATACCTTGGCGTCTTACACCATTCCCAAAGAAGGGTGTATTAGATTTTTTTACTTTTGAATACAATATTCACAAGTATGTAAGATTTTAGATATTTAAACAATCTAAAGTTCAATATCTTACTAGTCTATTGATCTCATCAATAAACATATATCCAAGGCTTAATGCCAGATCATTGTCAAATGATCTTCATTGTCCTATTGATCTTTTAAAGGTTTAATTTTCAGTATTAGAAATATTAATAAACAATTCATTAATTTTCCAATTTATAGAGTCAGCTGATGAATCCACGATTCATCAGTTTTATTCTTTTATTTTAGCTTCATTTCCTTAGTCAAACACCTGTAAATACCTATTAATTCAATGAAATTACCATTTTGCATGCATTTGTTAAATATGCATTTTTAACACTTTTTCTACTCAAATAAAAGAATAAAGAAGAAAAGAAAAAGAAAAGAAAAATGAAGGATGTATTTATAAAATAAACAAAGACTGACCCGAACCCCGAGAGAAGGTCAAGACTTGACCTGATCGACCAGGAATAAAGTAGGGGGAGAGAGGTTTTTTAATTCAAAAATCCAAAAATAATTTGTAAATATTTTTCCTTGTATACAAAACTTACACTATTTTATTTATACATAAATTGACCTCAAATTAAATTTTTTTGTAAAAGTTGTAAATAAAAACATTTTGTAAATAATAAAAATAAATGTAAAATAAAATCATGTACAAAACTAAAATAATCACACTTAGATCAAGTCCTAAAGCGATCAATGAAAGACCAATTCCAGTACCATATGGTCTCAAATTGAATCAAACTCACTTCCATTATTCTCTAAATTAAATTATCTTTCAAGTGGCTATTGTTTCATAATTTTTGGAGTTACGGTTAAAAAATCATTTTTCTGGGGTATTTGTGCAGTTTTACTTATTACATTTTGTATATTTATTCACATTTATTTTTTATACATAATGTACATAATTGTAAATATTATCTTCGTTATTAAAAATAAAAAAATAATTAATTCAAAAAATTAAAAAATATTATTTTAAAATTATTTCCTTATTTGTACATGTGTATATTGTATTATATGTACATAATATTTGTATATAACTAATTTCCTTAACTAAAAATCACCAAAAAAAATTAAATATCTAACATCAATTAATTAATTTAATTTAATTTAATTACAAAATTTGTATTTAGATTTAATTATTTAATTCATTATTTGATTTAAAAACCTACCTTGTATATAAGATATTATTCCATACCTTTTATAGCCGTCAGTAAGGTAGCTAATTAATTTTTGTAAATTATTTAATTTATTTATTTAATTATTTCCGAAATTCATTTTTAATTAATTAATTAATTAATTTAATTAATTAATTTATTAATTAACTACTAAACACCTTCCCTTTTTGTACATTCTTTCCTTTTTTAAATTTTCTTCTCTTTTTAATGGGCTCCTCCTCCCTCATTCGTTCTTTGATCAATCTTTGGTGGAGAGGAGCCCGGTCTCCGAGAGACATCTTGTTGAAGAAGGGTGCCCAACCTCCGAGCCGTCCGGTGACAGTGCAACGACCCTCGTCGAGGCCATCACAGCGTATCCAATCCTGAGGTGAGATCTATTTTATTTTCTATCTTTCATTTAGATTAGCTCTAGGTGTATTTTGTAGTGTTAAATCTTAGATAAATTTCCACCACAACTCGATTCCGCATCCAACACCGATTTTTCATCTCATCTTGCAATCTCTCTGTTTCACGTTCTATCTCACGCAACCACGCACCATCGACCACACACGGTGGTCGGAGATCTGGATCTTTTTCCTCGCTTTCCGTTGGATCCCCATTCACGTATCTTATCTAGTTTATAAATAAAATAAATTAAAAAATGCATATAATTGTTTTTATCTCTAACATTTATTTTAAATGATCATCTTAAGAAAATAAAAAAATTAATATAAATTCTTTATTATGGTCCCTATTTATTGCTTTTTATAAAATAAAAAATAGAAAAAAACTTTCCTTTATTTCTGTCATTAACATATAAAAAATTTAAAAAAACAAAAAAAATCGTAGCAGCAGGCCGCCGAACAGCTGCCTCCACGGCCGCTCCCAGCGGCACCTCCGTCACGCGGCCGCCTGGCTGCCCCGCCAACGCTGCCGCCGAATCCACGTCGCCCGGCCGCCCTGCGCGCCGTGCCCTGCGCGCCGTGCTCCTTCCCGATAGGCGGCCACGACTTCCAGCGGCCCACTTTCGCGCTGCCGTGCGATTGTGCACCCTTCACAGCACTGTGCGGTCGCCCCCTCGCTGCATTCTAGCCTGCACGGTCACGTCGCTGCCTCATCCCCAACCGCCTGGCTGCATCAGCGTGGCCCTGCCACACGACCACCTTCGCCGCCCTTGAGCGGTCCAACTAGTCCTCATCAACCAACGACAGCCGCCCCCTGCCGTAGCGTGTTGCGCCACCACCACGCCAACTTGTGGCTTCACCCTTGAGCAGCCCCCTCCCCTCAGCTGCTTGAAGACAACGGCCAACCAGTGTTCCTATGTTCAGAACGAAGGAAACGAACATAAAGCAGAGAAGCCCTAGGGTTGGAATTTTAAAATAAAAAAATTAGAAAAATGGCATGTCAACCCTTGGAAGTTTCTAAATTTGCGGAACAACCCTTTCCTCCAGAACATCACGTGCAAAGCACCCTCCTACTGGGTAATTTGCAATTTTTATCCCACAGTTACTTTTGTTATCTTTTATTGCGAAAACATTAATAATTTGTGTTTTAGTCCCTATATTACAGACATTAAATTTGCATGCACTTTTTGATGGAATAAATGTTTTTATTGCTCTAAAAATTTTCAAAAAAATTGTGTATGTTCGTGCTGGAGTGTTTTTCATTATATAATTTTTTCATAGCATTTTCTTGTAAGTTGATATTTTAAAAATTCAAAAATAGTGTCTTTTTCTGACCAAAATTAGAAAATTCATAAAAATTCGAAAATTTGCCTAAAAATTCTAAAAACATTACTGTAGTTGTATTTTTACTATCTTTTAATTTATTTCCAATTTTATGCATAGATCATTTATAAAACTCAAAAAATTACGAAAAACAAAAAAATCTTTAAAACAATATAGAAAATTATCGAAAATCCAAAAATTTTGATTTCAGTCTCTGTCTGTAGATCTTTAATTGTATTTTAAAATAAGTTCCAGGAGTTTTGGGCACTTAAAGTATTTTTAAGTTGCAAAATAGTCTTGGCTATGCATTGTTTCCCTTGATTTCCACTGTTTATTTTTTTTATAAAATTACAAAATCATTAGACAAATTTAAAAAAATGACCAAAAATATTTTAAAAAATATAAAACACAAAAAAATTTTCTCTAGATTTTTTTGAACATTTTTGAACATTGTGAAAAATACAAAAAGCTTATGGTGCTGTGTGTTTTTTTTCATTTGTGCATATTGTGATTTGTTCTTCATTTGAAAATAAAAATATAATTAAAAATTCAAAACCACTAAAAATATTATCTTAGAAATTCGACTGCTAAGTTTTTAAATCGTGCTCCTTATGTTCGACCCTGGTCGCTATACCAGGTAAATTGAATAGCGAAAACCGCTTACATTTCATGCTTGTCATTGTTTGATTTATTTCTCTTTAAAGTGGTTTATATACATTTTTTCTCGTTGATTACGCTTGGTGATTCAGGTCACAACGACCCTTGTTTATTCCATACTTAGCCCGAGTTGTCAGGCCTGTCTTCAGAATGACGTTGTTGCCAGGGAGCACGACTTTATAGCCATCTTTCAATATTCTATTTGTCTCTATAATATTATAACTGTTTTCTGACCATCGTCTGCTTTGATTTTTGTACGAGGAACCGCTTGGAGGACGACTCGGATTCTTATTGGGGAACTTACGCAGGAGGAGGAGCAGAAGAAGAGCAGGATGCAGTTATTATATTTTAGAGAACATTTAGACATTGTTGTAATTATTTAGAACTTGAACTCTTGTGGACTTGGACACTATTCGGGGTCTGTTTCGCCAAGTACCGGTGTACTTAAGGGGACCTCACCACTGTTTTTCATGTTTTTGATTTCACCGCCAAAACTTTCTATCTGATTCTCGCGGATTTAGCCCCTAGACATAGGATTTTTGTTGATTCTTCTAATTAATTATCTGTTCCTATAGAACGTAATTGGACCTAGCTAAATATAAATTGAAAAGTTAACTTAATCGGTTGAGAGGCCACACACCGCTAGAGGTCGTATACAGCGCTGGCAGGATCCGTTGTGGCGGACACTGATCGATATCTGAGACCGGACTCAGGCCTCTCTCTCTCTCTCTGATTAGTTAGCTATCATTCTTCACAATCAATAGAAGTTGCTTGTCTAAGGCCGGTTTCCTCGTGTATCATATAGTTAGTTTACTTTCTGTATTTAATTTATGCGCGGATCATATTGCATGTAGAGTGCTGGATCAAGGTATCCATTTCTATTCCTGCATGCATCATTGTGTTTGACTGAACATCGACTTTTTCTACTTCCTCCCCCTATTTTGGACTCAAAATAATCAAAGGAAATTGAAAAATTCGTTAGGCGTTGTTTTTCTTAAAAAAATCTAAAAAAGTGAAAGCAATAAAATTTGGGACTACTATGCAAACTTGACCCTAAAATCCACCTCATTAAAAAAATACGTTTTGGGGAGAGTCACCCCCTTATTGTTTGGATTGCTTGAGAGAGAGAGTGGCCCGCACACTAGGATAGAGCCACACCTGAACTTCCGTTAGATTACCGGTCTTGGGGTTAGTCGTTCTCTAGTGAGGATCTCTCCGGTAACCGGTAAAGAGGACCATGGCATCCTTAACAGAGTGAGTTGATCGGGTACCCGGTAATGGTCTGCAACTTGTACTGGCTGAGAAAGATCTAGCTATAGGATTGGGCCAGTCTCCTGGGAGACGGGTTTCTAACATCTCGCTTAATCGCTCTGCAAGATTTATTTATCACTTAAAATAAAATTGAAAAGATAAACGCTCGATCCTTTACGGTCATCAGCTTGTATTGAGTAGGTGAATTGGGGGTTTGACTTTTGATCTTGTTTGCATCCAAATCTCATCCGTATTACTCCCACGTCATGATGATGGGCAGGAGATCCCTTAGGCTGCCTCTGGCAGCACCCCTCTCGAGCACTCCTCCCCACTCATCTAGGGCGGCTTCGGAGAGCATAGACCCTCTCTCTGAACCTGAGTTCGCTATCACCCTTCCCCCCTCGACCCCCTTTATTCCACTTGTCCTAAGATGCACGAGCAGAGGCCAACACAGATCTATGTTCCCTTAACAGCACCTAAGCCGGGGTCTTTTATCTTTGTAGAGACCCGCGAGATGGCCAGCAGTGACGAACGTACCAATGGGCAGCCCTAGGGTTCCACTTACATTCTTGATCAGGGCGCCATCAACAACACACTTCTAGCCTCCCTGGAGATTAGCAGAGACATATCAAAGATCAGGGAGCATTTATGACCGAGGTACGCTGAGAGATAGAACAAATGCGAGCCGACAGAGGAGAGCCTCACCGAGCAGGCGGTGGAGAGATTCCGGAGTTTGGAGGAGGAGCAGACAGACACTCGGAGGATCAGATAGAGCCAGCTAGACAACCACATTCGATGAGGCAGTTGCACAACCCTGGTGCAACTCTCACTCATCGATGGATTCAGCTCCCTGAGATTCTGGGCGATTTCAAGCTTCCCCCCTAGACCATTCAGCTTTTTCCCAAATTCCATGGGCTAGCCACCGAGGAGCCACATCTTCACCTACACGAGTTTGAGATGATCTGCAGTATTGTCCACAACCGATTCGTGGATGAGGACACCATCATGATGATGGCATTCCCCTTCTCACTGGTTTATAGATTAGCCTACTGGCTGAAACATTTGGGGAGGTACATTACTTCATGGGAGCAGCTCTGGATCGAGTACTTGAACAAGTACTATCCACTCGGTCGGACGAACGCAACACGAGCTTTGATCAACAACTTCTCCTTGATCTCTAACGAACAATTCCATGAGGCGTGGGATCGATTCTGTGAGCTCATTGACCGGTGTCCACATCATGATATATCCAAGCCCAATCTTGTCCAGAGCTTCTTTTGTGGGCTGACACCGGAGCTGTAGGGGCTTGTCAACGCTTCTTGTGGAGGTTCCTACTTCGCCAAGGACGAAGGCCAAGTCTGGGCTATCTATGAAGAGATGGTTGAAAACTACACAGTGATGTCCCAGACCAGGATCTACACTCAAGGGAAGCCCCCACCCCATGCCATGTCCTATCAGAGGATAGCACGGGTTGATGCAGGTCCACCCATTTCTTTGTCAGCAGCAGCTGCAACACAGGCAGAGTCTTCAACCGCTGACATGGGCATTATCAGCGAGAAGTTGGACCACATGGAGATCATAGAGAAGAAGCAGTGCCAGGGTATGACACAGATATATCAGTTGGCACAGACTCTTAGTGACCTGAAGACCCATATCTTGTGTCTCTAGGAGGCACAGACGGCTTCTCAGCCCCGTCCCAGGTCATGGGCTGATCCTAACAGCATCAGCTCTTCCCAGCACTCCGCCCAGTATCGCCAGGTACACCACATCCAGGCAGAGCCTGTTCAGCAGTTGCAGCATCACTACACTCAGCTACCACCTCAGGACACTCAGATGGTGGTGTATCAGCCGGTTCAACCCCTGGTAGTTCTTCCCTCTTTCCAGTACGAGCAGGAGCCGTTGATGGAAGTCAACGGGATTTGGTATGACCGGCAACAGCTCAGGATTGATGAATCTCTAATCATCACTCTTTATTCTTTTATTTTAGCTATTTATCTTAGCAAAGCATCATGTAATAGATATAAATGCAATAAGTTAGCATTATGCATGCATATGTTAATATTACATAATTAACATGTATTTGCGCAAAAATAAAAAAATAAAGGAAAAAAGAAGGAGGTATTTATAATAATATAGAGTGACCTGAACCCTAAGAGAAGGCTAGACATTGGCTTGATCGCCAAATAAAACAAGTAGAGAGAGATAGGGCATGCTGTATATTGTATTTGTCATGTGTGTAAATAAATAATTATTTTTTACAAAATAAAAATAAAACATTCTTTTTACCTACTTGAATATATTCCTAAAAATAAAACAAAAATCAGAAAATAAAAATAAAGTTCTCTCTCCCTTGTACAAAATACTTGTATATATGCTTTCTTCTTTATTTATTATATACCTGTAAATGAATAATAAAAATGTAATAAAAATTATTTTGTACTCCAAAAATTATGTTGTAAATAAATAAAATATAAAATTGAGGTATTTATGTAAAAATAACAAATTAAAAATAATTGTACAAAATATATAAGTATATTATACTTGTATATAATACACTATACTATATATAGATTAATTTATTTAGCAAAAAAATAAATAAAAATCACCAAAAAATGGTTTGAAAAATAACAATCATTTTTCATTTTATATACTTTTTGATTTAAAATCATTTACTATTTTTTATTTAATTTGTAAGTATTTTGTATATTCTATTTTCTGATTGGTCCACATCATGTTGTTGACCCGGGTCAACCCCCTCTTCCCGGGCTTGACTCGACCCGATCTCTTCACTGGACCGTTTTCTTCGATTTTTCTCGGGCAGATCATGCAACCAGTTGCCTCAATTTTTCTCCCATGGACTCTCCTAGGATCTAGGACCCTCGCGGATCCCTAGGAAGGCGCGGATCTTCCTCGGTTCGTGTGCCCTTGCCCAATTTCTCCAGCCTCCTGGGAACCTTATAAACTCTCTCACCGCCTCCCAAGAGAGGCAGCTCATGCCTCGCTCCCATTTTTAACCCTAGCCACCTCCAGCTGAGCGACAGCTTCTCGGAGCAGCGCTCAGCGCTCGATTTGGTGCAGCAGAGCCGATGCTCAACCTTCGTGCCTGGACCTCCGCCACGAGTAGCCTCCCACGCCTTACGCATCGAGGTTGAGGCCATCACCCTGACAGTCACTTTCGCCTGGAGCTTAGGAGCAATCCCAGACCTTCAGGTACCCTTTATCTCCTTCGTCTTTTCCGTTTCGATTCAATCCTTCTGTTCATCGTCGCCGTATGTTCACCTACTCCGACTAGCTGGTCGGAGCCAAGTTATCCACTCCCAGTCGCTTCGATCAACTCGTACGCTCGCCCTCCATTTAGCTCCGCAATCAGATCACCCTTAGCCTCGACCATCAAGCCGATATTAGGGCCTAGATCTCCCCTACCAACTTCACCGGAGATCAATCATCGCCCCCCTCTGCTTATTTAGCTTTTAGCGTCAATAATCCAGACCGGAGCTCTGCCCCGAGTCCCAGCTTTCCCTTGCAGGTATTTACGCGCACTGGAACCCCCTATTTTGCCTATCCGAGGCTCACCAAAGTAGCTCCAGGCCTCCATCTTCTCCACGCTCATCCGGCTGGTGGCTTCTCCATCGGACCCGCTCAGTCGACGTGGAAGCTTCCCAAGACCGATCTTGTGCTTCCCGATCGACCATCGGAGCTGAGGATGATCTCGTTGTCTCTGTTCGTCCAGGCATCTCCAGCACCGTTGGATTAGCCCAACTCCTCCAGATTGCATCTGGACCGCCGATACAACAAACTTTTCAGACCGTTGGATGTCAGCTCTGGCGCATCTGCGCCCCACGTTCCCGACGAGTTCTGAGGCGTCAGATCTGACATCTGCGATGGATCAGAGCCACGTTCGCGCCTCCAACAGCGGCTTCCACATGTCCCCATGCGCTCCTCACATGTTACAAGTTTGCACTTTTTATCTTGTACTTTTTATGCTTTATGATTTAGTATATTAAATTAAAGTTGTAGTTGGAACTATTTGCACTCTAGTCCCTAGGGTTTCGGGTACTTGCATTTTAGTCCTTCCTGTCTGGAGACATGTGCTTGATCACGTGCACTGTGGTGCTTTTGCATATTTCCTCCTATAGTTTTTAATGGTTAATATCTAAATGAAAGTTTTCTGAATTTGCACTTATGCCCCTGTGAACGTTGTATTGCGTGTGTGGTTGAATTTTGTGGAAATTTTACAGAGACACCCTAGAATTTTTTGCGTGTTACGATTTAGTCCTGAAACATAAAATATTTGCACTTCAGTCCCTACAACTTGTTTACTTCGTTTTTAATTAAATAAATATCAAATCTACTCTAAAAATTTCCCAAAAATTACCAGTAGTTCCTGCTAAAGTGTATTATTTTTGGTAATTTTTGTGACACAATTTGATTTTATTTTGCTATTTTCTAAAAATCAAAAACCCTAAAAGATGTGTCTGTCTATTTTAGAAAATCCATAAATAATTATAAAGATAATCATAAAAATTCAACAAAAGTTCAGAGTGCTTGTTTTGATTTGTTTTAGTTTCTATAGCATTTTTATTTCATTATCTTTTATAAAACCCTTAAAAATCACAAAAGAGCAAAAACCTTATAAAAAGTTTTAAAATTCTATAAAAAATGTGTTTTCAATTTTTGTAGTTAGTTATTTTTATCTATTTTGACATAAAATCACAACCATGGTATTTCAATCACTTTAGATATTTTAAAGTTACCTTTTTATCCAAGTTGTACACTGTTTGCATATTTTGTCTTTCTTGCATTTTTATAAAATTGTAAAAAAATCTGAAAAATCCCACAAATTACCCAAAACACTTGCATACTTTAAAAATATAAAAATATTTTTATTTTGAATTTTTGAGCCTTTTTCACCTTAATAAAAACTGTTGTAGTGTGATTTCTTTTAGTTTCTTATTTATTTTCTATTAGAAAATATTAGAAAATTTACAAATTAGAAACCACCAAAAATATGCCTTTTCTTTCCTGATTTCTTGACTACTTCGTAGGCTTATCCCGTGCTCCTTGTGTTTGAGCATGGTGGCTAAACCATGTTAAATAAATAGCGAGACCGCTTATTTTAATTTTTGTGCTGATTGCCTTTATTGGTGGTCTTAGTTTTTTTTTTGAGATCCGCTTCGCCGATCTGGGTCGCAATGACCTTGATCTATTTCTGACACTTAACCCTGTTTGGTGAAGCGCTCATCAGAATGGTGCCGTTGCCGAGGAGCACGACTTAGTAGTCAGTTTTCAATTTTCTTTGTTTCATTTTTATTTTTATTTTTCTTTATTTGCTTGCTTTTCATTTTCAGTTTTATTTTTATCCCTTTATTTGTTTCTTGTTCTATTTGATACAATTTTTTTTCTAACCTGCTTTTGTTTCACCTTTTGTGCGACGGAACCACCCGAGGTCGCTTTGGAGGAGACACGTACTTGGAGTGAAACAAGAGCAGAGCAAGAGCAGTTATAGTTTATAGAGTAGCTTAGAGTAGCTTTTAACACATTTCATTTGATTATTATTGTAATAATACAAGACCTTGGAAAGTTGTGAACTTCACTTATCGGGGTCTACTTCACCGAGCACCGGTGTGCTCGGGGGACCTCACCGCGCGTTTCGTCGGTTTTGTTTTCTCGACTTTTCTTTTATTTTTGATTCTCAAAGAATTTGGCCTTTAGACTTAGAATTTTCTCTGATTGTGACGTAATTAATTAAGGCCCAAACCTTAATTATCTGCCTGCACCTATAGATCGTAATTGGACTTGATTAATTAAATCATAATTAAAAAGTTAACTTGGTCACTTGAGAGGTCACGTGTCGCTAGAGGCCGTATAGAACGCGTGCAGGATCCGTTGTGGCGGACACCGATCGGCATCAGAGACCAGACTCCAACCTCTCTCTTTAACCAATTAGCTACTATTTTTAACATGTAGAAATTGCTCATCTAAGGTCGTTTTCTTCTTGCATCATATAGGTAGTTTTATATCTATCTTTTAATTTATGCGCATATCACCCTACATGTAGAGTGCTGGCGACAAGTACACATCTCTGACTTTACATGCATCATTGTGTTTGATCACGCATCGGCTTTTTCGACTTCTCCCCTTGTTTTTGGACTTAAAATAACCAGGAGATCGAAAAATTCATTAGGCGTTTGTTTGTTTATTGAAAAATACATAAAAAGTGAAAATCATAAAATTGGGACTGCTAAACAAACTTGACCCTAAAAGACACTTGACATGAAAATCTGTCTTGGGAGAGCACTCCCCTCATTGTTTGGTTTTCATGCACGAGAGAGTGACCTGCACACTAGGCTAGAGCCATACCTGATCTTTCATCAGACTACTGGTCTTGGGGTTAGTCATTATCCAGTGAGGATCGCTCCGGTTTCCAGTAAAGCAGGTCGTGATATCCTTGACAAGCTAGTTGATGGGGTAGCCGGTAAACAGTCTGCAACTTATACTGGCTAGGAAAGATCTAGCATTGGGATTGGGCCAGTCTCCTGAGAGCATTGGATTCCTACCAGCTTGCTTAATCGCCCTACTAAACTGAACTATCACCTAAATAAATTAGACAAGATAAAAGACCGAACCTTTACGGTCATCAGCTCTCAGTATTGAGTAGGAGAATTAGGGGTTTGTTTTCTAATCTTGTTTGTTTCTAGATCCCATCCGCCTTCCTCTCCAGATCACGATGATGGGCTGGAGGTCCCTCAGGCAGCCCTTGGTTGCATCACTTTCGAGCACTCTGCTCCATTCATCTAGGTTAGTTCATGAGAGCCCAGACCCGCTCTCCGAACCCAAGTTTGATTCCACCCTGTTCCCCCTCGACCACCCTTCTTCCAGTCCTAAGGTGCCCGAGCAAAGACCGAAGCAGATATATATTCATTTAACGGCACCTGAGTTCAGGTCTTCTGCCTTTGGAGAGACCCAAGTGATGGTCAGCAGTGAGGAGCGCACAGATGGACCGGCCCATACCACCACATATGTATTAGATAAGGGCGCCATCAACAACACCCTGTTAGCTTCCTTAGAGATGATGCAACGACAAATTAGAGACCAAGGAGCTTTCATGGAAGACTTACGCAGGGCGATGGCCCAGATGCGAGCTGACCGAGGAGAGCAGAACCGAGCCGATGGTGGAGAGATACCAGAGCTCGAAGGAGGAGATGGACCACATCCAAATGAGCCACAGGAGCCAGTCCAACCAGCCATGCCGATGAGGGAGTTGCACAACCTTGGTGCAACTCTGACACACCATTGGATTCAGCTTCCGGTGATCCTAGGAGATTCCAAGCTCCCTAGTCAGACGATTCGGTTGTTGCCCAGATTCCATGGGCTAGCCACCGAGGAGACGCATCTACATTTCTTGGAATTTGTTATGATCTGCAGCACGGTCCACGATAGATACGTGGATGAGGACACCATCAAGATGATGACCTTTCTGTTCTCCCTTATCGACAGAGCAACCTACTCGCTGAAGCATTTGGGGAGATACGTCACATCATGGGAACAACTCCGGAATGAGTAATTGAACAAGCACTATCCACTCGGCCTGATGAATGCAGCTTGGGCTCTCATCAACAACTTCTCCGTGCTTCCCAATGAGCAATTCAATGGGACTGCTTCCGAGAGCTCATCGACCGGTGTCCACACCATGATATATCCAAGCCCAACCTAGTGTAGTGTTTCTTTTGCGGGCTAACACCAGAGCTCCAGGGGCTTGTGAATGCTTCTTGTGGGGGATCCTACTTCGCCAAGGACGAAGACCAGGTCTGGTCCATATATGAGGAGATGGCCGAGAACTACACCATCATGTCCCAGATCCGTCTCTACACTCAGGGGAAGCCCTCACCCCAGGACGTGTCCTATCAGAGGATAGCACAGGTCGATGCAAGTCCTTCCACATCTTCAGCAGCCATAGCATAGGCAGAGTCATCGGTCACTTATATTGGCATCATCAACGAGAAGTTGGACCGCATCGAGATCATCGAGAAGAAGCACTGCCAGGGCATGTCACAAATTGATCAGATGGCACAGACATTGAGTGACCTGAAGACCTAGGTCATGTATCTCTAGGAGGCACAAACAACTTCTCAGCCCCGTCTTAGGTCAGGGGCTGACCCCAACAACAACATCTCGACCCAACCCTCCACCCATTACAGACAGGTCCATCATGTTCAGGAGGAGCCGTTCCAGCAGTCGCATCACTAGTACGTTCAGCCACCACAGTCTCAGGATACTCAGATGGTGGTGTACCAGCAGGATCAACCCCTGGCAGTTCTTCCTCCACCCCTTTCGAGCAGGAGCTGTTGATGGAAGTTAACAGGATTTGGTACGACCGACAACAGCCCCGGATTCGCCGAGACCATCCCGGATTCTGGTGGTCGACAGGAGGTAATGATGAATCTCAGATTCATTACTCTAAATCTCATTTATTAAGCTCAAATCCCTCAAAATAAACAGCATTTAGGCATCTATTCTTCATAATTAGCATTCATGCATGTTTTCATAAGAATTGCATTATAGGACTAATTTTTGCACAAAATAAGAAGCCAAAAATCCAAGCTAAAATGACTTGTAAATAGCCTAACTTCCTGGATTTTTAACTCATTCATGCTAACTTCGAATGACACAAAACCACCTCCACTGTGTACATATCACTAACAAGAATAAATGAAAAATACAAAAAAATCACTAAACCAAATAAATGGACCAAAAACCCAAACCCTAGTTTCAGGATTTCCGGACTAAAAGCCCCATATCTTCCCCATCCAGTGTCTGTTTTGATACTACTCACTTTTGAACTAATATACATTCAATTACCTTCAAAACGAGACCAAGTTTAATTGAATCGAAGCTCATATGTGAAAGTTGGGTTATGGGCCTCTTTTGTACATTTTGTATTGTTGCTAATTTTGACCTATTATTTTATGTACATAATTAACGTATTTTAGTTCTTTTCTTTTTGATTTGTCTTCTTTGATAAAAGTTTTATTAAAATGCATAAAAATCCAAATCCAAATTGAGCTTGAAATCAAAGAAATAAATTGGGCCCGAGTCTTCATTAACCACTTGTACAAAATTGGTCTTTTTCTTATTTTATTTTATTTCTTCTTTTTATTAATTAATAAAAATCCAAAAAAATTAGATTAATGTGTAATTACTTATCTTTGATTTTATCATATTTTTTTGGATTTTTATCTGGTTTAAAAATGGAAAAAATTACAAAACCTAAAAATCAAGGTATTCTATGTACATGGGATACCACAAAAATTCACTTTGTGCATTTGATCAAATTTGGTTTTGATGTCTCATGAAAGTTCTAGATCACATCGAGATGAGCAATTTTTGTGAAGAAACTTTTTCGATCCAAGGTCGTTTACTATTTATTTTTGATTTTACAAAATCTTTAATTTCTGAATTTTATGGTGCTGACACGCGGCAGCCCCTGGGGCCGCCACGTCTCAGCCATTTTTCGCATTTTTAAACTCATTTAAAAAAAACCCACGCACATGCCCTCAGGCACGTGCCACGCACGTGCTCGCCTCTCTCCCCTTTGCTTAAACACCGCTACATGGCCCATCCTGGGCCGTCCAATCTCGACCGATCGGACAACCCATCTTCGTCTTCGACCTCCGAATCCACCGCCACCTTTCCCCTTTCGTCTTCCCGCCGCCCCGCATATTTTGCCGCACATCTCGCCAAATTTGGCCTACTTCTCCATCACCGATCTCACTCTGAATCCTCCACGATCCTCGGCCACCTCTCGTCTCCAATCAAATCTCCGTCGCCCCGATTCTTTCCATCACCGACTGCCCATCCCTCCGCTATTTAAACCTCCACCGCCCGACCTCAGAACCCATCCACCGATACCCCTCGACTCCAAGCCTCACCGGTGGTGACAGCCCGGCGAGCTTCATCTTCGCGGTGAGATCAGGCCACTACTCCTCCTGTGGTCGTTGCAGACGAGCCTCCTCCGACGTATTGCTCCGCTCCGGCGTCCGTGGCTGTCGAGCCAACGACTTCAACTACGCCTTCGTCTCCGACGTCCATCGACAACTACTTCAGCACCGCTATCAACCACGACCACCGTACGCCTCATCTTCACCAAGCAACATCTCCGGCCTTCGTCTACGATGCCCGCCGGTCTTCCACTCCAGAAGCCTCCAGCTTCGCTAGCTCCGTCGAAGAACATCCTTCATCCACCGGCCACTCCGCCTGCTTCACGTGTCCTCTCCACCATCGACCTCCGCCCACGACGCATAAGACCTTTGGTTACGGCCAGGAGACCCTCCGGCCTCCCCTCGCAGTGCCGGAGCCCCCCCTCTCGCAAGACCACCCTTCCGCCTCACCGGTCGGGCGTTAAGCCCGAGGCCCCCACGCACGTGCGCGGTACGTGAGTTGGGGAACTCCATCAGCCACCCCACTAGTCACGTGCCTGGAACGTGACTGTGGGAAATTTGCATGACGCCCCCTCGGGTTCCTCTGAACTACACTACAGTCCCGCCGACCGAGGGGTCACAAGCACCACACATGCCCTTGGGAATTTTGTAGAAGAATTCCCAGAGTTCATGGTAATTAAACGTAGGTCCCTCTTTGCTTATTTTCATATTTATATATTGTATTTTACCCCTGTATTCTCCCTCTGTTTTGAACCTCTTCTCTACATCATTTTATTTATCAAAAATAGTATAATGTTCGTCTTTTAATTCTCCACACTTTGACATGATGTGGATATTTTTATGATTGATGGTTAATTAATAATCAATTGTTCTGTGGAAAATTACGAACTTTACCCCTTTTATGCTCTTAAATTTGCCATTGAATAACCATTGCTCTAAAAATTCCCCAAAAATCACATATTGTAGAATTAATTGTGCTTGACATTGTGCCCAGAAAGATTTGCATTTTCATGCATAATTTGCTCTGTAAAAATTATTTTGCATATTTTAGTATTTAATTTTTAATAGGTATTAAACCCCACATTTTCGAGGTTTACCCATCACCTAGTGATAGATCTTAGATAATTTTATCTGTTGAATACATAGGTTTAATATTTATTATAATTAAATATTGAAAATCATTCTGTTTGCACTTAAAAATTCATAAAAAAATTCATATTGCATCCAAAAATTTAAAAAAAATTAAAGTTGCATTAAAAATTCCAAAAAAAGACCGCCTCGAAAACCGTACACGAATCTTGATAGACATAATTCTAGGTTGTTCCTTTGCCTCCTTGTGATCGACCTTGGGACTTACTCAAGTAAAATAAACATAAAACCACGTTATTGAAATTGAATAAATATTTGTGGTTATTTCTTGACCAATTCTGATAGCAGCCTACAACAAACGACAAATCATACTTTTACGCACGACGATAAATACACATCTTTAACGCAGCGATAACACATCGATATATTTAAGGCAAACGGCTTAGTTTTTTGTCTTGAAAATTTTTGTTCGGTTTTCCGCATTCGGGTAGTCTGACCCCCGAATTATTCCTTGTAAATTCCATTTTTTCTATCATTTATTTTATTTTATTTTCAACATTTATTTTTCTTATTTTATTTTTTGATTTATTTTTGAGTCACTCTCTTACATTCTCTCTCTTATTTTTCTTGCGAGGTACCCAGCGTACGTGGAGCGGTTTTTCAAGAAAATGAAGCATCTTCACCGACCTCCGAAAAAGCCGCAATTAATTTAAGATAGAGTCGAGTCGTGAGAGAGCGTAGAGTCTAGGTTTTTTAAATTTCTGCAATTTTATTTTTGTAATTAATTACTCATTTACAACGATGTCCGTTTGGACTCTCGCGCATGTAAAAGACCTCTGAACTTTCTTTTATTGTGTGTCGTGGCCTGTTTCACTCTCCGGTGAGGGTAGAGCCCGACTTGAGCATACATCATCGTTTTTCGCGTGCATCGGCTTTTCTCGAATTTCCCCCTCTTGTTTTATCACATAATTTTAAAGGAAATCGGGACTGGATGGTAGAAGTGCATTTGAGCTCACTTAATTCTTCAGTGATCACCTATTTAAATTGGGACTGCTAAATATAGCCGATTTCAAAATAACCCATAAAATCAAGAATTTTTACGGGAGAGCAACCCCGACCTTGGATTATTTTATTTTTTCTGAGTGAGCGAGAGACGACACTTAAGGCTAGAGCCCAAATCCGTATTTTCATATTGACTACTGATTCTGCCAAAAAAGATTAGCTACTTCTCAGTGAGGATCTATGGGTCGCTGGTAAACGGTCTGGATTTCCTTAGCAGAGTGGGTGGTTTAGAGGACACTGCGTAAGGCTCCGTCCTCAAGTAACACGGGTAGCCATTCTACGGTCCGTACTTACACCCATACTGGCTGAAAGTAGGTGCAACTAGTCGTAAGAATTCGGGCCAGTTATTGCAAAAATTTCGGCACCTAACAACTCGCTAAATTTTTGCCAAGATTGATTTATCACCAACTAAACTTGAAAAGAAAATAGCCGAACTCTTACAGCTTCATTGTGTGTGTTGGTGAACCTGGGGTTTGAATTGTGTTTGCATTGGTATACGCGAACCGATATCGAAGATCAAAAGTTGCACATTTGATAAAATTTCTTTTGACTATCCCGTGCAATCATCTCTCTTTTCTTGATTCAGACCTCATCATGGAACTCTTGTCTAAAAACTCTTCCAGATCCAACCCATCATTTCTTTCCACTCTTTCAAAAATGGCCGAACATTCATATGAAAATCCATCAGAGCTATACTATAAAAATGAATTTGTCTCGGTTAGGCCCAAATCAACTACATCCTCTTTTTTAATCATCTAATATTTGCAGGAGACTTTCAACCGCGGATGAATTCGACCCCCTCATTGAATTCCTACTTGAATCATCCGACCGCACATGACCACCTTCCACTTGGACTGAACCGTCTTATTCTCGGTTTCTTGCTGATGAACCATTTCAAGATCAAAACACCTTTGAGTCTCATAACTGGCCAAGAAACCAAACACAGATGGAAAGACCCGCACTTAATGATCGTCAGCGTTGGATTGACCGCAACGATCAAATCCCTATTGACCAACCTGAATATCACTCATTTGATCAACCTATACACACAGAGGACCAAATTGATGATATTGACACATATATACCATGTATGACTCCATTATTCAAGGATACGATCAATCATGACCATGGAAGTAGACTCTACTCGGACCATGATTACATGCCCGAGTCAAGGCATGTTGAGTACGAGACCTACACATTCCCGCAAAATCCTTCCACTGAGAAAACTCCTTCCATAATTTTTGAGCAGAAATTTTCAGAAAATAATGATCACATATAGGATATTCCAAGAAACTCTCCTCTCAGAACATACAATAAAATAGAAGATGAAATTATTGAACATATACCTACTGCTCCCATGATTGATGATGAATAAAATTCTGAGAATAATATTTCGAGGATAAATAAGAAATTTGAATTAATGAGGAAAAATTCAAAAATTTTACTGACCGACTCAGTTTATTTTATGGGAGCTCGGACATAAAAACGAATGAGGAAATGATTGGATCTCATGCTGAAAATTTTGAGGATATTCAGAAACATGGGGACGATTTTGACAGTAGCACTTCTGCATATTATTCCCCTAGAAATGACTATGCCTATGACTCATACTCTGAACATCAGAATCCTGGCTCATCTGAGGAACACACCACCACACCACACAACACAGAAAATACCAAAAAAATTGGAATATTCAAAAACACCAAAAAAATTGAAAATCTAGAAAATTTCATAAAAATAGTGACTGAAGAAGATCTGAAGAATTTGGACCTGTTGTACGGGAAGCACTGGAAAAGAAACTGATTTTTGAACTTCCCTTTATAAAGGCCATTGAACACTTCACCGACTTTAAAGTATTTGTAATGGACAAATTAATAATCAAAAAGTCGGGCAGGATTAGAACAAAGACCGAAAGACATATTTTGTCAATGGCCTCCTCCTTGGTTTTGAGGAGAAAAACCAAGAGCCGCATAGTGAAGCGTTGCCCAGATTTGACTGTGAAATCAAGGACACAATATTCACCCATGCTCGGATTGATGACGATTCACCGATCAATATCCTCCCGATCTCTGTATTTCACGAACTCAAAATGGGCCGATCAGGAAAATACGAGAGATTGTTCAATTGGCAGACCGATCGATAAAGAGGCCGAGAGGAATCATTTCTATCATCATGAAATTCCAAGGTGCTCCTCTCAAAGTAGAATTCACAATCATTGACATTGAGCATCAAGGATAATTCACCCAGTCTCCAATTATTCTAAAAAAGCCATGTATAGCATTATCCAAGGCAATTATTGATTGTGAGACTCAGAAAATCAATTTCAAAGCATTGGAAGCACTTAGATCTGACCATGTCTTTGAGGAACCACGATCTTCTGAGGAAACCCATGAAGTCCCCGACAGCTGCAATCATGAAGAGGTAGAAGAGCCCTATCCCGCTATGACACCTGAGATAGCGGTTGTTGATGAGACTATTGGTTTAGATAATCTCCCCCCTGCTCCCTTCCCAGCCGCTCTTACCATGGAGAATCAAGTATATGAATCATATGATCCGGAGACTTATGCATGGTCACACCCTGGGTCAACCTATGCTGACTACATGGATTACATCAACTTGACATAGGAATGCTCCAATGTCAAATCAATTGAGAACGAACATGTAGAGAATCTCCCCAGTTTTTTGATTCCCGCGGATCTCAAAATAGACAAAAAATTCTTTTATGATTCTGAGACATATGCATGGTCGCACCCTGTAGCAACATTATCTGAATATCTTAACCAAATCATCCCAAATCGAGAATGCACCAACATTTAGGAGACTAAGAACAAACATGTAGCTCGAAAACTGACCGAGGAGAAGAATTCCAATGGCTATACATCTTGGTACTCAAGTGAACCGACACCTTCACGAAACAGGAGAAAGAAAGTCACCATTGACCTTTCGGAAGAGGAATCGGTTGATGATCCCTCATCAGGTCCGGAAAAGGTAGTCTACATGAGTGAAGTTTGTTCGGCAACTCTAAAGCCATATATTTGTAATGATTTAAAATTCGATTCTCGTTGGACAACTCCCGTTCCTAATTATTACTCATCCAAAGCTAATGCTCCTGCCTTCTACAAGTACATTGGAATTATTTCTTATGAGCTGACTGAGACCGGTGCTTCTGAGTGTTCGTCTGAGGACAAACCGATTGATCTTAAAAAGGAACGAATCTTGAGGAAACAATTGAAGAAACAAAAAGACATGAATATCTGGAGTGTGTCCACTTTCAAATACTATTCCTCTGAGGATAAATCTGATGATGGCTACCTTTTATCTGACTCAAATGTTCCATCTACTATCCATCATGACTTTTCTGAGAATGACACTGATAATAGTTGGGAATCATATGCTTCATCTCCAACTCGTCATTACGATCTCCCACCACAGGCGCACAATAAGATTAGCTGAAAACCGCCTTAATCATCGACTACCCACCCTCCCTCCCAACCACATCGGTCTCCTTGTACAGCTTCTTCCTCTACTTAGGCCAAGGACTAAGTATAAGGGGGGACCGATGTCATCTGTATATACCATTTTCCCCATCACACTCCTTCTACAGATCGTCTCACTTCCACCATTCTTCTATACTTAGGCTGACCAGATCCTAAGTATAGGGGAAACCGATGCCCATATGTTTATACTCTCCTCATTCACATACCCCGATCACTTCATTTTTCTCGCTCTTCTTCTATACTTAGACTGTTCACAGTCTAAGTATAGGGGGGCGGTTCTGTAAATCTTGTTCTTTTTCATTTCCTTTTTCACTCTCTTATGCTTAGCTCGAGCTATGTCTTCTTTACGCTTCTTGTGCTCTGAGGACATAGCACTCGCTAAGTATAGGGGGGTCTGTATATATACTTTGTATATATTTTATCCATATCTCGTACTTGTGCGTAAGTCTATATGTATTTACGGGGTGGGTAATCTTTAAAAAAACAAAAAAAGAAGACAAAAAAAAAAGAAAAAAAGTTTTGCTACTAACACTAATTGTGCTCAAAATTTTTGAAAAAATGGCTTCTTATTCATTTTTGTAAAAAAAATCCCTTGCATTAAAAAAAGAAAAAAAAGAAAAAAATGTGTCTGCATTTCACACACCTGCACTTCATCCAACATCGCATTTGCATATGTGAAAAGTCTTTGGGTTCTGAACCGAGTTATGAGCAGAAACCGAGAGTGGTCTGGACTTGACCTTAATCCACCTAATTTTCAGAGGAACTTCACCGAGAAATAGGATTTTAGAAGCTTCAGGTCTTTGACTTAATTCTTTGAGTTTCACATGACAATGTGCAGCATTTGACTCTTAGTGTCTAACCTGGTCTCTTCATTCTGGGTACAACTCTGGAATAGAGAATTAATTTGTACTCTCGTACTATGCACTTAGCTCAACTCATACAGGATGTTGGAAGACTGTGAGTTTCTTTTACGGTAGAGTGGAAATCTAAAGACCGGAGTACGGGTTGAAATAAAGCTTCAGAAAAGGGATGGACGGCTGCGCATAATTTTTTCTAAGACCCCAAAAAAAGTACGGAACAAAAAGATTCTATATCCGTAGGGGCACAACAAGATCCAAGCAGAACCACCAAAAATTCCAAATACAAAGAAGCATTCTACCAAATAAAATATGACCAAAAAGGTCCAAGCTTCAAGAAACCTACAGATCTTGGTGGAGACTCGACTACACTGGCCAGCTTCACAAGGAGAGGTGACTACACTAGCCACCCTCCAGTTCTTTTCCCCCTTCTTCTTGAAGAATATTGTGAATCCTTAAGCGCATCACAGAAGCGTGTCGATCGCATGGTATGCAATCGGAGCAACTAGTCGTACTAGATGCTAGATGCAGTGGAAATTAAAAAATTTAACTTTAAAGATGAAACCGCATGATCACGAGAACACTTCTCGGATCGTTTCATCAAACCACAAAGTACAAGGAATACCTCTTGAAGCGTGGTTGTGATCGCGAGATCCCAAAGTAGAGATCCTCCTATCTTAAGTCCGACCCATAGAGAATGCGCTTGCGAGCACGATGATGAGTCGCGTCCTTCCTGCAATCCTTTGACGAAGATCCAAGCGTCGAGGCGTAGCAAAATGATCTCCTTCCTAATACACAAAGTGGACGGCAACTTGAATAATAGGGAGACCCCACGAGAATGAGAGAGAGAGAGAAGAGTTCTTCAACTCAAGAATGTTGTGTCTTGGAAAAGCTACCCTAGCCCTCCTTTTATACTAGTTTAGGATCCAATGGATCTCAATCCATGGGACACATGGATCCAAGGGCTATGCTTGGTCCATGCTAAATCAATGGCTATGATTGTTGTTGGTTAAAACCAACAACATTAATTTAAATTAAAAAATGTTGCAACATTATCAACATAATTTAATTTAACATTAACTAATTAAGAGACATTATGATAAATAAAATTTGAGTCAACCAACCACCCTCAAAAATAGGGGGCGTCACCCATGAACAATTCATGGGTGACGCCACCTATGCATAATGGTTATTTGGGTCCCTTTTATTTATCTTATTATTTCTTAATTAATCACAAAAAATATTCACCAAATTAATTCCAAATTAATTTGCGAATATTTCAATCATGCCATTGAATATTATGTGAATCATATTCACAACCTAAACTAATTAGTAAATTGCATTTCCAATTAATTAATGAATGTGAATCCAATCCACACTATTAATTAACAAATGCTATTTACATAAATTCTCTCTCTTATATATGTATATTATAAATCACATTTATAACACACATATATCATGGATAGTGATATCCACATTCTCTTAATCCTCGATAATTGAATCCCATTTAATTATCTTAGATAATTATTTTCACAATATGAATCATATTCATATTTAAGCTTGATAATTAAATCTCATTTAATCATCAAGTCCTTGCTTGGATATTTCATCAAAAGAATTATTCTTGAAACCTTTTCATGAATAATGTGTTTTCTCCGCAGATACTTGGAGATAAGGACAGGGCGATTGTATTATTCCACGTATAGTGACTTGGATGTTGAGATCTCATCTCAAATCCAGATCTAACGGACCTCTCATAGATGCTTGATTAAATCAAGTCCGTATACTTAATCTTCTCATTGCATCTGAATCACATTCAGATCAATGTCCAACATTTGGACTAAGATCAAGTTACTTCTCTACTGAGAGGAGTCACTAAAATCCAGACCTGTTTCATCACTCCCTCGGACTGGAAGCGTCATGGTTATACAATCGTTTATGATCACATCACCCTCAGGTATTCCCAATACCTACACATCCTGCATACTGGAAGACCAATGATCAACCTGAAGATGAAGATCTATTTTATACTGTCTTCTTCAGGGTTTGATCACCAAGTTTCTCAATCTTGGTCATTGGGATTTGGTATCGATCATATGCTTTCCCAAAGCATATATCATACCTTCAAATTCTTGTCATGCTTCCAAAGCACGACGACCATGCATGGAATTTGATCGGTCCCAATACCTCATGAGTGAGCTCATGTCTTCCGGTTCACAAGTGAACCTGTATGATCCCTTTGAGAGATCATATTGCTCATATACCCTTATATGCACACCAGCTCGCCGGTGTATAGACCTTGGTTAGGTCATCAACCTATTGGTCTGCCAAATGTACATACTTAGATATATAGCAATACATCTGTCTCTGGTCAGATGATGCATGCCTATGCTGTGACAGCATTCAACATAGGACTTAAGTTATCTCGATCTCGTCAGGTCAACCCATTAACCTAACTAATCTGACACCTCCGAATCACAATTCCCATGCAGAGGACCTGCATCAAGAGGTCGGTCAGATATCAGCCTATGTGAGAAAGGATTGCCATCTCCTACTCAGGCTGGAGATCTCCACTTGACAATCATTTGACGGTGCTTGATGAGTCCTCTATCTAACTCTTTAGATATTCATCCAAACACCAGCCTCTATGATTCATTTAATGAATCAACAGCTATGTGATCATCAAGCTGGCCATGGTACATAACCCTAATTGTACAGAGGGACCTCATAGTGCATTCATTCATATAATTTCAGAAAGGGAGTGAAACATCAATAACTTTTATTGATAAACTTTAAATATTACAATAACATTTATTGTAAGAATGGTTCGCCCAGGGCTCACAAGTCTAACACTTCTATGTTCTCCCCCAATTCTATTGTGAACACAGGGCGACAGACCTTAGAAGGAAATACCTGACTCCCCGAGGATGAGTTACTAGAGAGGAGAGAAGCATGGTAGTCCGACATTTTGGATGGGAAGAGCTAAAACCTTTCACACACATGAGTCGGTTGTTCAATGTTCATAGGGTATACTTTGGGAAGAGGATTGATCTAAGATGACTTCTGAGACGAAACTGTAACAATGATGTGTAGAACTTGAGGGTTGTTCATCTTAAAATTCTAAGTCTCACAGAAGTTCCGACACATAAATAATCCAAAGGTCGAGTTTAGTTTCACTTTCACCTTCAGCTCATGGTCTTGGTATGGGACCCAATCTCATTTCACCTCATGGCATTTCTTTTTGATGCTCAGGGACGAGCATAGTTTAAGTATAGGGGGATGATGAAACTCAGATTCATCACTCTAAATCTCATTTATTAAGCTCAAATCCCTCAAAATCAACAACATTTAGGCATCTATTCTTCATAATTAGCATTCATGCATGTTTTCATAAGAATTGCATATTAGCACTAATTTTTGCACAAAATAAGAAGCCAAAAATCCAAGACAAAATGACCTGTAAATAGCCTAACTTCCCGGATTTTTAACTCATTCATGCTAACTCCGAATGACACAAAACCACCTCCATTGTGTACATATCACTAACAAGAACAAATGAAAAATACAAAAAAATCATTAACCCAAATAAATGGACCAAAAACCCAAACCCTAGTTTGAGGATTTCCGGACTAAAAGCCCCATATCTTCCCCATCCAGTATCCGTTTTGATCCTACTCACTTTTGAACTAATGTACATTCAATTACCTTCAAAACAAGACCAAGTTCAAGTGAATAGGAGCTCATATGTGAAAGTTGGGTTTTGGGCCTCTTTTGTACATTTTGTATTTTAGCTAATTTTGACCTATTATTTTATGTACATAATTGACGAATCCGGTAATGTCGCTTTTAAGAAGTTGTTTTTATCGTGTTGTGCGTTGTAGGTGGCAATCTGAAACGATCAAGAAATTAACCACAATTCAATTATGCAAGTTTCAATCTCGTGGTTTTATGTTTATTTTACTTGGGCAAGTCCCAAGGTCGATCACAAGGAGGCAAAAGGAACAACCTAGAATTAAGTCTATCAAAGTTCGTGTTCGGTTTTCGAGGCGGTTTTTTTTTTGGAATTTTTAATGCAATGAAGGATTTACAATGCAAATTTGGCCTTATTTAGGGACTAAAACGTAAATTTCAATCAAACAATGTCTGAAAAATACGAAACTTGGCCACAATGTAAATGACGATGAAATGACTGCACAATAATTTTTTTGGAATTTTTGGATGCAATTTGAATTTTTTTATGGATTTTTAAATGCAAACAAAATGATTTTTAATATTTAATTTTAATAAATAGCAAACCTACTTATTTTCAAGGATCAAAATTATCTGAGACCTATCACTAGGTGACGGATCTCAGAAAAATCCTAAACCTCAAAAATGTGGGGTTTAATACCTATTAAAAATTAAATACTAAAAGATGCAAAATGATTTTTACAGGATAAAATATGCATGCAAATGCAAATCTTTTTGGGCACAATATTAGGAATAATTAACTCTTCAATATGTGATTTTTTGGGGATTTTAGAGCAACGGTTAATCAATTATGAATTTCAGAGCAAGAAATGGGTAAAATATGCAAATCTCTGCAAAATAATTATTTATTAATTAACCGTCCGTCACAAAAATACCCACAAGATGTCAAACAGTAGAGAATTAAATAACCAACATCATGCTATTTTTGGATTAATAAAATAATGTAGAGAGAAGGTTCAAAACTAAGGGGGAACACAGGGGTACAAATGCAAAATATAATATAAATAAATAAATAGAAAATGCAACTGGGGGGGGTTGTGTAAATACCGAGAATCTGGGGGGGCTCTACTGCAAAATATCCAAGGGGCACGTGCTGCGCACGTGCCCTTGGAATGGCTGGGCTGCTGCGTGAATCAGTGGAAATCTAGGGGGTCTTCCGTAAATAACCCAGCGGGTCACATGCAGATCACGTGACCCCTGGATGGCGTGCAAAGGATGTTTCCTCCGCACATGCCCCGCACGTGGGAGGACCTCGGGTCTAAGCGCCCGGCCGCGCGGCTTGGTGGACCTGGCGGAGTAGCAGAGGGTGCGGTCGAGGCCAGCCAGCCAAGGCGATGGCGAAGGCCGGCTGAGGTGAGGCTGCGGTTGGCCGGAGCAGCGGAGGTGATGATGACGTCGACCTCCCTCTGGCCGACACACGGCCTAGAGGGCGGTTGCGGCAGCGCGAAGGTGGTGACAAAGGTGGTGAGGGCGGAGGGGCTCGGTGGTCGTCGGAGAAGAACGATCCTAGTGCTGCGGTGGAGTCGTCGAGGCGGAGCTGGGGGGCCTCGGGCTGATGAAGGCGGTGGCGTGGAGCGGCGTCGACGATCGGGTTAGGGCGGAGCAGGCGGTGGTGGCCGATACACGGCTGTGGGGCGTCGAGGGCGCAGCAGCGGCGACGGAGGAGTCGGTGGTGGCGACTGATGGCGTGGTTGTCGGGCGGTGGTGGCGAGGCATATTCGGCGAAAGAGAAAGCGAGAACGGAAGAGAGAGAGAGAGGAAGAGAGGGAGAGAGAGAGAGAGAGAGAATACCTGAAGAGGCCCGACGGCGTTGGGCGGCCGGAGCTGCAGCAGACGCGGCGGAGAAGACCTCGCCGTAGGCTGCGACGAGGTACACGGCCTCGGATCTCGCCGCTCGAAGAAGTCGATGGAGCGCTGTCACCGCCGTGGTGACCCTTGCGATGTAATCGGCGGATCATGTGCAACGAGATGGCGGCGGAGGTTAAATAGGAGAAGGGGTTACGCCGGCGAAGGAAGGTGAATCGGGGATGGAATCGAAGAGGGTTTGATTGGCGATCTGATTGGCGAGAATCGCGGGAGGAGAGGCGGCGATCGGAGATGGGCGGGATGCGGCGGAGATCGCGAGATTGAGGGAGATGCGGCGAAATCGCGGGGATAGTGGCGGCGGCAATTTGGGAAAGAGGGCGCGAGGAAGACGACGCGCAGGCGCCGTCCGATCGCGCGTGATCGGATGGCGCCTGTCGCGCCACGTGGCGACACAAGGCGAGAGGAGGAGGCGCACGTGCAGTGCGCGTGCAGGAGAGGCACGTGCGCTGCACGTGCTCGGTCTTTTATTTATTTTTTTTATATTTTTTTAATTAAAACGAATATATATTAGTGCCAAAAATGACTGACACGTGGCGGCACCAGGTGCTGCCACGTGTCAGCACCAGAAAATTCGAGACTAAAAGATTTTGTAAATTCGATAAAAAATAGTAAACGACCTCGGATCGAAAAAGTTTTTTCACGAAAGTTGCTCGTCTCGATGAGATCTACAACTTTCATTAGGACATCAAAATCAAAATCGATCATTTGTACAAAGTGAATTTTTGGGGTATCCTATGTACATAGAATACCTTGATTTTTGGGTTTTATAATTTTTTTGTCATATTTAAACAAGATAAAAATCCGAAAAAATATGGAAAGATCAAAGATAAATAAAATACACTTAATTCTAATTTTTTGGATTTTTATTGGTTAAGAAAATATATACATAAAATACAAGGTCAAAAACCGCGAAAATATACACTGTACAAAAGAGGCCCAAAACCCAACTTTCACATATGAGCTCTGATTCACTTGAACTTGGTCTTGTTTTGAAGGTAATTGAATGCACATTAGTTCAAAAGTGAGTAGGATTAAATCGGACGCTGGATGGAGAAGATATGTGGCTTTTAGTCCGAAAATCCTGAAATTAGGGTTTGGGTTTTTGGTCCACTTATTTGGGTTAGTTATTTTTTTGTATTTTTCTTTTATTCTTGTTAGTGATATGTACACAGTGGAAGTAGTTTTGAGTTATTCGGAGTTAGCATGGATGTGTTAAAAATCTGGGAAGTTAGGCTTATTTACAAGTCATTTTGGCTTGGATTTTTGGCTTCTTATTTTATGCAGAATTTTGTGCTAAAATGTCATTCTTATGGAAACATGCATGAATGCTAATTATGCAAAATAAATGCAAGAATGATGTTGATTTTTAGGGATTTGAGCTTAATAAATGAGATTTAGAGTGATGAATACGAGATTCATCATCCCCCTATACTTAAACTATGCTCATCCCTGAGCATCAAAAAGAAATGCCACGAGGTGAAATGAGATCGGGTTCCATACCAAGAACATGAGCTGAAGGTGAAAGTGAACCTAAACTCAACCTTTGGATTATTTGTGTGTCGGAACTTCTGTGAGACTTAGAATTTTAAAATCAACAGCCCTCAAGTTCTACACATCATTGCTACAGTTTCGGCTCAGAAGTCATCTTAGATCAATCATCTTCCCAAAGTATACCCTATGAACATTGAATAACCGACTCTTGTGTGTGAAATATTTAGCTCTTCCCACCCAGAATGTCGGACTACTGCGCAAGCCTCCTCTCCAATAACTCGTCCTCGGGGAGTCAGGTATTTCCTTCTAAGGTTTGTCGCGCTGTGTTCACAATCGAATTGGGGGGAGAAGATAGAAGAATGAAAAAAGAACTGGAGGGTGGCAAGTGTAGTCACCTCTCCTTGTGAAGATGGCCAGTGTAGCCGAGTCTCCACCAAGATCTGCAGGTTTCTGGAAGCTTGGACCTTTTTGGTCAGATTTTATTTGGTAGTTGCTTCTTTGTATTTGGAATTTTTGGTGGTTCTTCTTGGATCTTGTTGTGCCCCTACGGATATAGAATCTTTTGTTTCCGTACATTTTTTTGGGGTCTTAGAAAAAATTGTGCCCAGCCGTCCATCCCTTTTCCGAAGCTTTATTTCAACCCGTACTCCGGTCTTTAGATTTCCACGCTACCAGAAAAGAAACTCACACAGTCTTCCAACATCCCGTCTGAGTTGAGCTAAGTGCATAGTGCGAGAGTACAAATTAATTCCCTATTCCAGAGTTGTACCCAGAATGAAGAGACCATGTTAGACACTAAGAGTCAACCACTGTACATTGTCATGTGGAACTCAAAGAATTAAGTCAAAGACCTGAAGACTCTAAAATCCTATTTCTTGGTGAAGTTCCTCTGAAGATTAGGTGGATTAAGATCAAGTCCAGACCACTTTCGGTTTCAGCTCATAACTTGGTTCAGAACCCAATGACTTTTCACATATGCAAATGCAATGCTTGATGAGATGCGAGTGTGTGAAATGCAGACACATTTTTTTATTTGTGATTTTTTTTGAATGAATAAGAAGCCTTCTTTTCAAAAATTTTGGGCATAGTCAGTGTTAGTGGTAAAAAGGTTTTTTTTTATTTACCCACCCCGTGAATACATATAGACTTACGCGCAAGTACGAGGTATGGCTAAAATATATACAAAGTATATATACAGACCCCCTATACTTAGCGAGTGTTGTGTCCTCAGAGCACAAGAAGCGTAAAGAAGACATAACTCAAGCTAAGCGTAAGAGAGTAAAAAAAAAGAAAAAGAACAAGATTTACAGAATCACCCCCTATACTTAGACTGTCAATAGTCTAAGTGTAGAAGAAGAGTGGAAAAGAAAAGAAAAGAAATGAAGCGGTGAGGGTATGTGAACAAGGAGAGTATATATAGGTGGGTGGCGGTTCCCCCTATACTTAGGCTTTGGTCAGCCTAAGTATAGAAGAAGGATGGATATGGAGTGAGCGAGAGATCGGAACGTGATGAGGGAAATGATATATATAGATGGCATCGGCCCCCCCTATACTTAGGCCTTGGCCTAAGTGGAGGAAGAAGTTGTACAAGGGGATCGATGTGGTCGGGAGGGAGGGTGGGTCTGATCTGATATATCGTCAATGTCCTTGCTCTGTGTGAAATAGATGACCTCAACTTGCACTGTATGTTCTTTGGATGATTCTATGTATGGCTTCAGTAATTGTCCATTCACTGAGAAAGGTTGTGCGTCATCTTTGAGTTCTGCAATGTCCACACTTCCATTGGTATGCACATCGATGACAACATAGGGACCCGTCCATTTCGATTTCAGTTTCCCATGAAAGATCTTTAATCGAGCATTAAACAACCAGACTTTCTGCCCAGGGACAAAGGTTTTATCTCGAATGTGTCTATCATGCCATTTCATGACCTTGTCCTTATAAATCACACTGTTTTCATATGCTCGGTTTCGGATTTCAATTAGCTCATTCAGATTTAGGTCTCGACATAATTTCCCAAGGTGACAACTCCAGTTCAACTTTTTGATTGTCCATTCAGATTTGTGAATCAGTTCAGCAGGAAGATGGCAAGGTTTGCCATAGATCATCCTAAAAGGTGAAGTGCCGAGTGGTGTTTTATAAGCTGTCCTATAGGCCCAAAGAACTTGATCCAACAGTTTTGACCAATCTTTCCTATCTGGACGAACCAACTTTTGAAGTATACTCTTCACTTCTCGATTAGAAACTTCTGCCATGCCATTAGATTGAGGATGATAAGGGTTGGCTATTCTATGTTCAAATTTGTACTCCTTAGCCAAAGATCTCATTTCCCTGTTCACAAAGTGACTACCTCCATCAGAGATCAAAACTTTGGGTATCCCGAACCTTGCAATGATATTATCCTTGATAAACTTACAGACGATTTTGCTGTCTGCGGTTCGGGTCGGAATAGCCTCTACCCATCTAGACAAATAATCAAACGCTAACAAGATGTACTCAAATCCATTGCTATTGGGAAAGGGACCCATAAAATCAATCCCCCATGCATCAAAAACATCACAGAAAATCATTGGTTGCATGGGCATTTCGTCTCTATAACAAACGGTCCCTCCCATCCTTTGACAAATCGGGCAAGACCGTACAAAATCATTAGCATCACGAAATAAGGTCTGCCAGTAAAATCCACATTGAAGTACCTTGTGTGCGGTTCTCTTTCCCGAATGGTGCCCTCCAGCCTCGAGAGTGTGACAATGTGTGAGGACACTCTGGTATTCTTCCTGAGGAATACATCTTCTCCAGACACAATCCGCTCCTTCATAGAAAAGGAAAGGATCGTCCCAATGGTATTTTCTTGAATCCGACTTCAGTTTTTCAATCATTTTCTTTGTCCAACCAGAGGGAACCTTCTTGAAGACAAGATAGTTCACGATGTTGGAATACCATGGGGTTGAATCAATAGTGCAAACAGATTCGTCTGGAAAAGTCTCCTTAATAGGTCCAGTATCAGGATAATCATTTTTCTCAATTCGGAAAAGGTGATCAGCAACAACATTCTTTATTCCAGGTTTATCTTTGATCTCCAAATTAAATTCCTGGATTAACAAAATCCACCTCAAAAGTCATGCCTTGGCATCTTTCTTATCCATGAGGTATCTAATTGCCGTATGATCCGTGAAAATTGTCACCTTGGAGCCCAATATATATGATCTGAATTTTTCAAGGGCCCAAACAACCGCGAGCATTTCCTTTTCAGTCACTGTATAATTTTTCTGTGCAGGATCCAATACTTTGCTCGCGTAGTGAATCGCATAAGGGATTCCATCCCGTCTTTGTCCAAGCACAGCTCCGACCGCAAAATCCGATGCATCAGTCATGATCTCAAAGGGAAGAGACCAGTCAGGAGCTTGTAATATCGGCGATTCACATATTTTATTTTTCAGGAGCTCGAAGGCCTCAAGACACTTGTGATTTACAATAAACTCGGTGTCTTTTCCTAAGAGCTCAGTCAGTGGGCGGGCGATCTTTGAAAAATCAGGGATAAACCTTCGATAAAATCCAACATGCCCTAGAAAGGACCGCACTGACTTGACGTTGGTTGGTGGCTCAAGTTTCTTGATCACATCCACCTTGGCAGGGTCGACCTCCATTCCCTTTCTGGAGATGACATGCCCCAACACGATACCCTCAGTCACCATAAAGTGACTTTTCTCCCAGGAGAGTACCAAATTAACCTCCCTGCATCTTTGAAGGACTCGGTCCAAGTGCGCTAAACATGTATCAAATGAATCACCATGGACCGAGAAGTCATCCATGAACACTTCCAAGAAATCACCCACCATCTCGGCAAATACGGCAATCATGCACCGCTGAAATGTGCCCGGGGCATTACAAAGCCCAAATGGCATGCGCTTGAAAGCGTAAGTACCGAAGGGACATGTAAATGTGGTTTTTTCCTGATCCTCGGGAGCAATAGCTACATGATTATAGCCAGAGTACCCATCAAGAAAACAGAAGAATGCTTTCCCTGCAAGTCTCTCCAAGATTTGATCAATAAATGGCAGTGGTAATCTTTCTTGGTCGCGGCATTCAGGCGCCTGTAATCGACACAGACACGCCATGACGTGGGTACTCGGGTCGCGATCTCAACCCCCTCCTCGTTGGTGACCATCTGTATTCCCGAATTCTTCGGGACGACATGAAGGGGGGCCACCCACTTGGAGTCAGAAATGGGGTATATGAAACCTGCTTTGCACCATTTCTCTATCTCTTTCTTAACCACATCCCGAAGATTGGGGATTAATCTTCTCTGAAATTCACGGGAAGGTCTTGCATTATCCTCAACATAAATTTGGTGCGAGCAGAGAGCAGGGTTGATTCCGACGAGATCCGACACAGTCCAACCGATGGTTTTTCGATTTCGCTCAAGGACTTCTAGAAGCTTAGATTCTTGATCCATGGTTAATGATGAGCTGATGATCACAGGGAATTTATCCTTGGGTCCATTGAGAAATGCATACTTCAGGGTGGGAGGGAGAGGTTTCAGCTCTGGTAAATCTGAATCATCAATCAAATCTGGCTGAAGGTCTTTTAAGTCTGGCTCAGTGATTGTTGGTGGGTGATCATTCTGTGATATGCTAGCCACTGATCTTGAAGGAAAGTGAGTCGGATCGCAAATGTAGTGCGGTAATTCAGCCAAAGCCGCGTCCGACTCGTCATTGATTTTTTTCGAAGAGGATGGGATGGACCAGTCCGAAAGGAGTTCTGTGTCATCAAGATTGTACAGGTGTTCAGATTTGTCAGGTAAAAGATCACACACTGTATGGCGCATTGTTGCTTCTTCTGATGTGATGGTATCCATGTGAAGATCTGGCAGTTGGTCCCAAGGTCCGGTAATGCTGATCAGATTACACTCAGATGTTTCAGCCTCTTCAGTGGTGGATTCGGAATCGGGTCTTTGCCATTTTGTTTTCTCATTTCCAGATCCACTTCTCCGTCTAGGGAGCGGAATTTCATCATTCCAGTGCCGTAATCGAATACAGCCTTGGCGGTTCATAAAAATGGTCTTGTCCCAAAATGATTTGCGACTCTTTCCAATGGTTCGGGGTCTCCATGTCAAGGACAGTGAAGTCCACTTTGTATTCCGTACCCTCAACCATAATGATAACATTTTTTACTTCTCCCTTAGGTCTTTTAGTAGATTTGTCAGCGAATTGGAGTATAGATAGCGATTTCTGAAGAGGTCCTAACTCCAATGGGTAATATAAGGCTAAGGGAAGAAGATTGATGGAAGAACCATTGTCAAGAAGTGTGCGTGCAAATGCGATACCGCCAATGCGGCTTTCCACATAATGAGCACCTAGATCTCTTTTCTTCCTTGGTAAATGCTGGTTTCTCACGCATTTGGTAGTGGCCACTGTCAGAACATGAGTCTCCACAAATTGGTTTGTTTTCTTTGTGCGGGTTCGGGTAGGAGTACATTTCATTTTCAGATATTTCTGGAATGCAGGGTTACTGGCCACATATTGATCAAAGGGCACTTTTACGGTGATGTTTTGTTGACAAAATTTTTCCATCACTGGGTCACTCTGGATAGTTTTCTTTTGTCTTCCCTTCTTAAGCGCATGGGGAAAAGGAATGGAAGCATTTGAGACATGAGAGAGAGATCCAGAATTATAAATAAGAGCATCTTTATTGAATTTGGAGTTCTTATTACAATCATAATATTCTGGATTATCATCATGTTGCTGAAATAGTGACAAAGGTATTTTCGCAGCAACCAGAGGTTCGAGGTCCTCTTTATTCTCCATAGATGCTTTTCCCTTCCTTTGGGCAGAAATCCTCGGGTGTCCTTCGTCTTCATCCTCAGAAGTATCCTCCGGTTGATCTTCTGAGTCATGTTGGTCAGCTTCCTTTGCCCGGTTAGGTACGACCACGGTCCTTCCGCTCCTGAGGGACATGGCATTGATATTGTTAAACGAAAGGGCCTCGTGTTCAGATGTGGAAAAGTCTAAGTAATATACCTGATTGTTGTGTTGAGATGATTGAGATTTGTTCAAGCTATTGGGGTTAGCTTGAACTAGAGCGGGGATGGCTGTGACAGGGGCTGTCTGTTCTTCCTTCCAACGGGATAGACGATTAACATCTACCCGTAGGTCGTACAGTTCACTTCGGAAGCTACGAATTTCCTCCAGTATTTGTCTTTGGATATCAATCGAATCTTCTGGAGGTTTGGATGGTCGAGATGCTTGATTTGGAGCTTGATATTGTTGACGATGTTGTTGAGGTTGGTTCTGACGGTCGTGTGGCTGCTGCTGCCTTGAGGGCTGATTGTGTTGTGGAGCGGCATTGTAGGAGTTGGGTGGATGCTGATATTGCTGACGGTCCCCCAGATTACCCTGTCGGGTATTGTCCTGTGTGTACCAGATGCCGCTTATCTCGAAAGTCAGAGGCGGGGCTTCTATGACTGTCTCAGCTGGAGGTGGTGACTGCTGGGAAGGTTGGACGTAGGCTTGGTCCTGAGTCCATGGTTGCGGTTGTCCATAGCCTGGCTGCTCTTGGACATGATGCACATGATAAATTGGGATTGTAGGAGCAGTAGGCATCCCGATCTTGGACACCTTCTCAGTGAGTTCCTCCATTTGTTTTGGAAATTGAGAGAGTCGGTTGTCGATGTCGTTCACCTTTTTATCCACAACTGTTAATTTGTCTGTGATGATGTTCATGTTGGGCAGCAAGTCCTCTGCTATTTCTGCAACAGTTTGTTTCCCTCCTTTGGCTTGATAGTTGTTCAGTGAATCAGTGTAAGATCTACTAGCAATTTGTGAACGGCTAGTCTCCGCCATTTGCTCCAGTATTTTCCAGACGGTATCAGCTCCTCGGGATGTGTAGTTTCCTCCACAGGCAGCGCTGACAAGACCCTGAGTCCCGTGGTTAAGGCCAGAATAGAGGGATTGGACCAGGATGTTATTATCTAGGTCATGACAGAGACATTTTTGCAGCAGATCTTTGAATCTATCCCATGCATCACAAAGTGGTTCATTTGGCATCTGAGAGAAGCTAGTGATGCGAGTCCTCATTTGATTGGTTCGACTCAAGGGGTAGAATTTTTTTAAGAAGAGGTTCTTGAACCTATCATAGGTGGTCACCGTCACTCCCAAATTTTTCACCCAGTAATCTGCCTTACCCTTCAAGGAGAAAGGTAATGCAGTGAGACGGATATAGTCTTGGCTGACTTGTGGGTGCCTCTGATTAGAACAGATTAGCTCCAAATCACGCAGGAATTCATAGGGTTCTTCATTCGAATTACCATGAAATTGTGGTAATTGATTTATGAAGTGTGGCTTCAGTTCATGGTGAACCTCAGGTTGAGGTGGCTGCAAGTAATTTATGACCCTATATTGCCCGGGATTATATGCAGCGTCCATTGGTGGTTCTTCCTCTGCATGCATTCTTTCCAATTGTTCCCTCATCAAATTTTGCTGCTGCTCAGATGCAGCCAGTCTTGCGAGAATCATTTGCATCGGATCTTCATTTTGGTTATCTTCAGAATTGTTCTTCTTTGGAGGCATTTTTTGTGAAGTCTTCTTTTCACCTTCAGATTGTGAAAAATAGGAGTCAATAGTTTGAAGAGAATTATAAGATGAAAAGTCCAGGGGAAGGTGTTCCTGAACCCAAGGTGGTTTTGAGTAAGAGTGGTTCAAATCATTTAAGACTGGAAAGTTTGTGGTAGTCAGAAAGGGGTTACCACAATTTTCCATTCTTGAATTTCAAGATGTTGATCAAATCAAACACAATACAAAATTCTTTTTCACCAACTCACACAGTGAAGGTCGTAAGAGTTCGACCAATTTTCTTGTCAATTTTAAATGGTGAAAAGACAATCTTATTAGCGAGATGAAATTTCGGATTTGGGCTCTAGTCTTAAGTGTCGTCTCTCGCTCACTGAGAAAAATCAAATGTCGGGGTTACTCTCCCGCAAAAATTATTGATTTTATGGGTTATTTGAGATCAGATATATTTATCAGTCCCGATTTTAATGAGGTGATCACTGAAAAATTAGATGAGCACAAATACACGTCTATCGTCCAATCCCAATTTCCTTTAAAGTTATGTTATAAAACAAGAGAGAGGAATTCGAGAAAAGCCGATGCACGCGGAAAACTTATGATGAATGCTCAGTTAGAAGACTTACAGCGAATCCTCGCAATCTCCATGTGGGATGCTAGATAGAATTTAAAAATTATTCTAAATGAAATGCAGGCCGATGGAAAACCGCACCTAAGCAGAAAGTTCTATTAGCGGGAAGAATTGATTTAAGTTTGGCTAAGTTGAACGATCTATGTGCGTCTCAATTAAAGTGCAGTGTGGCTTAAGATCCTACGAGCACAAGCAAAAATATAAATGCTCTGAGAGCCGTATGTGCAGGTCTATCCTATTCGCCACTCAAGTCGGGCCCCACCCTCGCCAGAGAGTGAAACAGGCCACGACACACCACATAATAAAGTTTAGAGGTCTTTCTACACACGCGAGAGTCCAAACGGACACCGCTGTAAAATTAAAAAATTTAAAAATTGCTAGAATTAAAAACCTAGACTCTACGCTCTCTCACGACTCGACTCGATCTTAAATTAATTGTGGTTTTTGCAAGAGTCAGTGAAGTTGCGTCGGTTATTGAAAACCGCTCCACGTACAAGGTACCTCGCAAAAAAAATAAGAGAGAAAATGTAAGAGTATGACTCAAAATAATATGAAAAATAAATGCTGAAAATAAATTGCGGAAAAAAAAATGGAATTTACAATGAAAAATTCGGAGGTCAGACTACCCGAATGCAGAAAACCGAAAAAAAAAATTTTAGACAAAAAATCTAAGCCGTTTGCCTCCCCGGCAACGGCGCCATCTGACGAATCCGGTAATGTCGCTTTTAAGAAGTTGTTTTTATCGCGTTGTGCGTTGTAGGCGGCAATCGGAAACGATCAAGAAATTAACCACAATTCAATTATGTAAGTTTCAATCTCGTGGTTTTATGTTTATTTTACTTGGGCAAGTCCCAAGGTCGATCACAAGGAGGCAAAGGAACAACCTAGAATTAAGTCTATCAAAGTTCGTGTTCGGTTTTCGAGGCGGTTTTTTTTTGGAATTTTTAATGCAATGAAGGATTTACAATGCAAATTTGGCCTTATTTAGGGACTAAAACGTAAATTTCAATCAAACAATGTCTGAAAAATACGAAACTTGGCCACAATGTAAATGACGATGAAATGAGTGCACAATAATTTTTTTGGAATTTTTGGATGCAATTTGAATTTTTTTATGGATTTTTAAATGCAAACAAAATGATTTTTAATATTTAATTTTAATAAATAGCAAACCTACTTATTTTCAAGGATCAAAATTATCTGAGACCTATCACTAGGTGACGGATCTCAGAAAAATCCTAAACCTCGAAAATATGGGGTTTAATACCTATTAAAAATTAAATACTAAAAGATGCAAAATGATTTTTACAGGATAAAATATGCATGTAAATGCAAATCTTTTTGGGCACAATATTAAGAATAATTAACTCTACAATATGTGATTTTTCGGGGATTTTTAGAGCAACGGTTAATCAATTATGAATTTCAGAGCAAGAAATGGGTAAAATATGCAAATCTCTGCAAAATAATTATTTATTAATTAACCGTCCGTCACAAAAATACCCACAAGATGTCAAACAGAAGAGAATTAATTAACCAAAATCATGCTATTTTTGGATTAATAAAATAATGTAGAGAGAAGGTTCAAAACTAAGGGGGAACACAGGGGTACAAATGCAAAATATAATATAAATAAATAAATAGAAAATGCAACTGGGGGGGTTGTGTAAATACCGAGAATCTGGGGGGCTCTACTGCAAAATATCCAAGGGGCACGTGCTGCGCACGTGCCCTTGGAATGGCTGGGCTGCTGCGTGAATCAGTGGAAATCTAGGGGGTCTTCCGTAAATAACCCAGCGGGTCACGTGCAGATCACGTGACCCCTGGATGGCGTGCAGAGGACGTTTCCTCCGCACGTGCCCCGCACGTGGGAGGACCTCGGGTCTAAGCGCTCGGCCGCGCGGCTTGGTGGACCTGGCGGAGTAGCGGAGGGTACGGCCGAGGCCAGCCGGCCAAGGCGATGGCGAAGGCCGGCTGAGGTGAGGCTGCGGTTGGCCGGAGCAGCGGAGGTGATGATGACGTCAACCTCCCTCTGGCCGACACACGGCCTAGAGGGCGGTTGCGGCGGCGCGAAGGTGGTGACGAAGGTGGTGAGGGCGGAGGGGCTCGGTGGTCATCGGAGAAGAACGGTCCTGGTGCTGCGGTGGAGTCGTCGATGCGGAGCTGGGGGGCCTCGGGCTGATGAAGGCGGTGGCGTGGAGCGGCGTCGATGATCGGGGGAGGGCGGAGCAGGCGGTGGTGGCCGACACACGGCTGTGGGGCGTCGAGGGCGCAGCAGCGGCGACGGAGGAGTCGGTGGTGGCGATTGATGGCGCGGTTGTCGGGCGGTGGTGGCGAGGCGTATTCGGCGAAAGAGAAAGCGAGAGCGGAAGAGAGAGAGAGAGAGAGGAAGAGAGGGAGAGAGAGAGAGAGAATACCTGAAGAGGCTCGACGGCGTTGGGCGGCCGGAGCTGCAGCAGACGCGGCGGAGAAGACCTCGCCGTAGGCTGCGACGAGGTACACGACCTCGGATCTCGCCGCTCGAAGAAGTCGATGGAGCGCTGTCACCGCCGCGGTGACCCTTGCGATGTAATCGACGGATCATGTGCAACGAGATGGCGGCGGAGGTTAAATAGGAGAAGGGGTTACGCCGGCGAAGGAAGGTGAATCGGGGATGGAATCGAAGAGGGTTTGATTGGCGATCTGATTGGCGAGAATCGCGGGAGGAGAGGCGGCGATCGGAGATGGGCGGGATGCAGCGGAGATCGCGAGATTGGGGGAGATGCGGCGAAATCGCGGGGATAGTGGCGGCGGCAATTTGGGAAAGAGGGCGCGAGGAAGACGACGCGCAGGCGCCGTCCGATCGCGCGTGATCGGACGGCGCCTGTCGCGCCACGTGGCGACACAAGGCGAGAGGAGGCGCACGTGCAGTGCGTGTGCAGGAGAGGCACGTGCGCTGCACGTGCTCGGTCTTTTATTTTTTTTTATATATATTTTTTTAATTAAAACGAATATATATTAGTGCCAAAAATGACTGACACGTGGCGGCACCAGGTGCTGCCACGTGTCAGCACCAGAAAATTCGAGACTAAAAGATTTTGTAAATTCGATAAAAAATAGTAAACGACCTCGGATCGAAAAAGTTTCTTCACGAAAGTTTCTCGTCTCGATGAGATCTACAACTTTTATTAAGACATCAAAATCAAAATCGATCATTTGTACAAAGTGAATTTTTGGGGTATCCTATGTACATAGAATACCTTGATTTTTGGGTTTTATAATTTTTTTGTCATTTTTAAACAAGATTTAAATCCGGAAAAATATGGAAAGATCAAAGATAAATAAAAGACACTTAATTCTAATTTTTTGTATTTTTATTGGTTAAGAAAATATATACATAAAATACAAGGTCAAAAACCGCGAAAATATACATTGTACAAAAGAGGCCCAAAACCCAACTTTCACATATGAGCTCTGATTCACTTGAACTTGGTCTTGTTTTGAAGGTAATTGAATGCACATTAGTTCAAAAGTGAGTAAGATTAAATCGGACGCTGGATGGAGAAGATATGTGGCTTTTAGTCCGAAAATCCTGAAATTAGGGTTTGGGTTTTTGGTCCACTTATTTGGGTTAGTTATTTTTTTTGTATTTTTCTTTTATTCTTGTTAGTGATATGTACACAGTGGAAGTGGTTTTGAGTTATTCGGAGTTAGCATGGATGTGTTAAAAATCTGGGAAGTTAGGCTTATTTACAGGTCATTTTGGCTTGGATTTTTGGCTTCTTATTTTATGCAGAATTTTGTGCTAAAATGTCATTCTTATGGAAACATGCATGAATGCTAATTATGCAAAATAAATACAAGAATGATGTTGATTTTTAGGGATTTGAGCTTAATAAATGAGATTTAGAGTGATGAATACGAGATTCATCAATAATTAACCTATTTTAGTTCTTTTCTTTTTGATTTGTCTTCTTTGATAAAAGTTTTATTAAAATACATAAAAATCCAAATCCAAATTGAGCTTGAAATTAAATAAATAAATTGGGTCCGAGTATTCATTAACCACTTGTACAAAATTGGTCTTTTTCTTATTTTATTTTATTTCTTCTTTTTCTTAATTAATAAAAATCCAAAAAATTAGATTAATGTGTAATTACTTATCTTTGATTTTATCATATTTTTTCTGAATTTTTATCTGGTTTGAAAATGATAAAAAATTACAAAACCCAAAAATCAAGGTATTCTATGTACGTGGGATACCCCAAAAATTCACTTTGTGCATTTGATCGATTTTGGTTTTGATGTCTTCATGAAAGTTGTAGATCTCATCGAGACGAGATATTTTCGTGAAGAAACTTTTTTCGATCCAAGATCATTTACTATTTATTTTTGATTTTACAAAATCTTAAATTTCTGAATTTTCTGGTGCTGACACGTGGCAGCCCCTGGGGCCGCCAAGTGTCAGCCATTTTTCGCATTTTTAAACTCGTTTTTATAAAAGAAAAACCCCATGCACGTGCGTAGCATGTGCCCTCAGGCACGTGCCATGCACGTACTCGCCTCTCTCCCCTTTGCTCAAATGCCGTCACATAGCCCATCCTGGGCCGTCCGATCTCGGCCGATCGGATGGCCCGCCTTCGTCTTCAACTTCCGAATCTTCCGCCGCCTTTCCCCTTTTGTCTTTGCGCCGCCCTGCGTATTTTGCCGCACATCCTGCCAAATCCGACCTACTTCTCCATCACCGATCTCACTCCGAATCCTCCGCGATCCTCGGTCGCCTCTCGTCTCCAATCAAATCTCCGTCGCCCTGATTCTTTCCATCATCGACCGCCCATTCCTCTGCTATTTAAGCCTCCGCTGCCCGACCTCAGAACCCATCTGCCCATAGCCCTCGACTCGAAGCCTCGCCGGTGGTGACAGCCCGACGAGTTTCATCTTCACGGCGAGATCCAGCCACTACTCCTCATGTGGCCGTTGCAGACGAGCCTCCTCCGCCGTACTGCTCCGCTCCGGCCTCCGTGGCTGTCGAGCCAACGACTTCAACTACGCCTTCGTCTCTGACATCCATCGACAACTACTTCAGCACCGCTATCAACCACGACCACCGTACGCCTCATCTTCACCAAGCAACATCTCCGGCCTTCGTCTACGACGCCCGCCTGTCTTCCACGCCAGAAGCCTCCAGCTCCGCTAGCTCCGCTGAAGAACATCTTTCATCCACTGGCCACTCCGCCTGCTTCACGCATCCTCGCCACCATCGACCTCCGCTCACGACGCACACCACCTTTGGTTACGGCCAGGAGACCCTCCGGCCTCCCCTCGTAGTGCCGGAGCCCCCCCTCTCGCAAGACCACACTTCTGCCTCACCGGCCGGGCGTTAGGCCCGAGGCCCCCACGCACGTGCGCGGCGTGAGTTGGGGGAACTCCATCAGCCACCCCACTGGTCACGTGCCTAGCACGTGACCATGGGAAATTTGCAAGACACCCCCTCGAGTTCCTCTGAACTGCGCTACAGTCTCGCCGACCCAGGGGTCACGTGCACCACACGTGCCCTTGGGAATTTTGCAGAAGAATTCCCGGAGTTCATGGTAATTAAACGTAGGTCTCTCTCTGCTTATTTTCATATTTATATATTGCATTTTTACCCGTGTATTCTCCCTCTATTTTGAACCTCTTCTCTACATCATTTTATTTATCAAAAATAGCATAATGTTCATCTTTTAATTCTCTACACTTTGACATGATGTGAATATTTTTATGATTGATGGTTAATTAATAATCAATTATTCTATGGAAAATTGCAAACTTTACCCCTTTTATGCTCTTAAATTTGCCATTGAATAACCATTGCTCTAAAAATTCCCCAAAAATAACATATTGTATAATTAATTATGCTTGACATTGTGCCAAAAAGATTTGCATTTGCATGCATAATTTGCTTTGTAAAAATTATTTTGCTTTTTTTAGTATTTAATTTTTAATAGGTATTAGACCCCATATTTTTGAGGTTTAGGATTTTTCTGAGATCCACCACCTAGTGATAGAACATAGATAATTTTATCTCTTGAAAACAAGTTGGTATAATATTTACTATAATTAAATATTGAAAATCATTCTATTTGCACTTCAAAATTCATAAAAAAATCATATTGTACCCAAAAATTCAAAAAAAATTACAGTGCATTCACTTCATCAAAGTTTACATTGTGGCCAAGTTTCATATTTTTCGGACATCATTTGAATGTAATTTACATTTTAGTCCCTAAAATAGGCCTAAATTGCATGTTGCATCCCTTATTCACATTAAAAATTCCAAAAAATACCTCCTTGAAAACCGTGCACGAATCTTGATAGACATAATTTTAGGTTGTTCCTTTGCTTCCTTGTGATCGACCTTGGGACTTACCCAAGTATAACAAACATAAAACCATGTGATTGAAAATGAATAAATATTTGTGATTATTTCTTGACCGATTCCGATCACAGCCTACAACGAACGACAAATCATATTTTTAGGCACGACGATAAATACACATCTTTAACGCAGCAATATCGGACTCGTTAGGTACCTCATCCCAGTAGCATCCTCCAGTTCAGGGTGGGCAGTTCATCCAGTCTCAGCAGTAGCCCCAATTCCCACACCAGCCACAACAACAGCAGTATCAGTTGGGTCCTCGTCCCTACCAGCAGGGACAACCGTGGAAGCATCACCAGCAACAACCTCAGCAGTACTCTTAGTATCCCCATGATCAACCTGAAGATGAAGATCTATTTTATACTGTCTTCTTCAGGGTTTGATCACCAAGTTTCTCAATCTTGGTCATTGGGATTTGGTATCGATCATATGCTTTCCCAAAGCATATATCATACCTTCAAATTCTTGTCATGCTTCCAAAGCACGACGACCATGCATGGAATTTGATCGGTCCCTATACCTCATGAGTGAGCTCATGTCTTCCGGTTCACAAGTGAACCTGTATGATCCCTTTGAGAGATCATATTGCTCATATACCCTTATATGCACACCAGCTCGTCGGTGTATAGACCTTGGTTAGGTCATCAACCTATTGGTCTGCCAAATGTACATACTTAGATATATAGCAATACATCTGTCTCCGGTCAGAGGATGCACGCCTATGCTGTGACAGCATTCAACATAGGACTTAAGTTCTCTCGATATCGTCAGGTCAACCCATTAACCTAACTAATCTGACACCTCCGAATCACAATTCCCATGCAGAGGACCTGCATCAAGAGGTCGGTCAGATATCAGCCTATGTGAGAAAGGATTGCCATCTCCTACTCAGGCTGGAGATCTCCACTTGACAATCATTTGACGGTGCTTGATGAGTCCTCTATCTAACTCTTTAGATATTCATCCAAACACCAGCCTCTATGATTCATTTAATGAATCAACAACTATATGATCATCAAGCTGGCCATGGTACATAACCCTAATTGTACAGAGGGACCTCATAGTGCATTCATTCATATAATTTCAGAAAGGGAGTGAAACATCAATAACTTTTATTGACAAACTTTAAATATTATAATAACATTTATTGTAAGAATGGTTCGCCCAGGGCTCACAAGTCTAACACTTCTATCTTCTCCCCCAATTCTATTGTGAACACAGGGCGACAGACCTTAGAAGGAAATACCTGACTCCCCGAGGATGAGTTACTAGAGAGGAGAGGAGCATGGTAGTCCGGCATTCTGGATGGGAAGAGCTAAAACCTTTCACACACATGAGTCGGTTGTTCAATGTTCATAGGGTATACTTTGGGAAGAGGATTGATCTAAGATGACTTTTGAGACGAAACTGTAACAATGATGTGTAGAACTTGAGGGTTGTTGATCTTAAAATTCTAAGTCTCACAGAAGTTCTGACACATAAATAATCCAAAGGTCGAGTTTAGTTTCACTTTCACCTTCAGCTCATGGTCTTGGTATGGGACCCAATCTCATTTCACCTCATGGCATTTCTTTTTGATGCTCAGGGACGAGCATAGTTTAAGTATAGGGGGATGATGAAACTCAGATTCATCACTCTAAATCTCATTTATTAAGCTCAAATCCCTCAAAATCAACAGCATTTAGGCATCTATTCTTCATAATTAGCATTCATGCATGTTTTCATAAGAATTGCATATTAGCACTAATTTCTGCACAAAATAAGAAGCCAAAAATCCAAGACAAAATGACCTGTAAATAGCCTAACTTCCCGGATTTTTAACTCATTCATGCTAACTCCGAATGAAACAAAACCACCTCCACTGTGTACACATCACTAACAAGAATAAATGAAAAATACAAAAAAATCATTAACCCAAATAAATGGACCAAAAACCCAAACCCTAGTTTGAGGATTTCCGGACTAAAAGCCCCATATCTTCCCCATCCAGTATCCGTTTTGATCCTACTCACTTTTGAACTAATGTACATTCAATTACCTTCAAAACAAGACCAAGTTCAAGTGAATCGAAGCTCATATGTGATAGTTGGGTTTTGGGCCTCTTTTGTACATTTTGTATTTTAGCTAATTTTGACCTATTATTTTATGTACATAATTAACCTATTTTAGTTCTTTTCTTTTTTATTTGTCTTCTTTGATAAAAGTTTTATTAAAATGCATAAAAATCCAAATCCAAATTGAGCTTGAAATTAAATAAATAAATTGGGTCCGAGTCTTCATTAACCACTTGTACAAAATTGGTCTTTTTCTTATTTTATTTTATTTCTTCTTTTTCTTAATTAATAAAAATCCAAAAAATTAGACTAATGTGTAATTACTTATCTTTGATTTAATCATATTTTTTCCGAATTTTTATATGGTTTAAAAATGATAAAAAATTACAAAACCCAAAAATCAAGGTATTCTATGTACGTGGGATACCCCAAAAATTCACTTTGTGCATTTGATCGATTTTGGTTTTGATGTCTTCATGAAAGTTGTAGATCTCATCGAGATGAGATATTTTCGTGAAGAAACTTTTTTCGATCCAAGATCATTTACTATTTATTTTTGATTTTACAAAATCTTAAATTTCTGAATTTTCTGGTGCTGACACGTGGCAGCCCCTGGGGCCGCCAAGTGTCAGCCATTTTTCGCATTTTTAAACTCGTTTTTATAAAAGAAAAACCCCATGCACGTGCGTAGCATGTGCCCTCAGGCACGTGCCATGCACGTGCTCGCCTCTCTCCCCTTTGCTCAAACGCCGTCACATAGCCCATCCTGGGCCGTCCGATCTCGGCCGATCGGACGGCCCGCCTTCGTCTTCAACTTCCGAATCTTCCGCCGCCTTTCCCCTTTTGTCTTTGCACCGCCCTGCATATTTTGCCGCACATCTCGCCAAATCTGACCTACTTCTTCATCACCGATCTCACTCCGAATCCTCCGCGATCCTCGATTGCCTCTCGTCTCCAATCAAATCTCCGTCGCCCTGATTCTTTCCATCACCGACCGCCCATTCCTCTGCTATTTAAGCCTCCGCTGCCCGACCTCAGAACCCATCTGCCGATAGCCCTCGACTCCAAGCCTCGCCGGTGGTGACAGCCCGACGAGTTTCATCTTCACAGCGAGATCCGGCCACTACTCCTCATGTGGCCGTTGCAGACGAGCCTCCTCCGCTGTACTGCTCCGCTCCGGCCTCCGTGGCTGTCGAGCCAACGACTTCAACTACGCCTTCGTCTCTGACATCCATCGACAACTACTTCAGCACCGCTATCAACCACGACCACCGTACGCCTCATCTTCACCAAGCAACATCTCCGGCCTTCGTCTACGACGCCCGCCGGTCTTCCACGCCAGAAGCCTCCAGCTCTGCTAGCTCCGCTGAAGAACATCCTTCATCCACTGGCCACTCCGCTTGCTTCACGCATCCTCGCCACCATCGACCTCCGCTCACGACACACACCACCTTTGTTTACGGCCAGGAGACCCTCCGGCCTCCCCTCGTAGTGCCGGAGCCCCCCCTCTCGCAAGACCACACTTCTGCCTCATCGGCCGGGCGTTAAGCCCGAGGCCCCCACGCACGTGCGCGGCACGTGAGTTGGGGGAACTCCATCAGCCACCCCACTGGTCACGTGCCTAGCACGTGACCATGGGAAATTTGCAATACACCCCCTCGAGTTCCTCTGAACTGCGCTACAGTCTCGCCGACCCAGGGGTCACGTGCACCACACGTGCCCTTGGGAATTTTGCAGAAGAATTCCTTGAGTTCATGGTAATTAAACGTAGGTCTCTCTCTGCTTATTTTCATATTTATATATTGCATTTTTACCCGTGTATTCTCCCTCTATTTTGAACCTCTTCTCTACATCATTTTATTTATCAAAAATAGCATAATGTTCATCTTTTAATTCTCTACACTTTGACATGATGTGAATATTTTTATGATTGATGGTTAATTAATAATCAATTATTCTATGGAAAATTGCAAACTTTACCCCTTTTATGCTCTTAAATTTGCCATTGAATAACCATTGCTCTAAAAATTCCCCAAAAATAACATATTGTATAATTAATTATGCTTGACATTGTGCCCAAAAAGATTTGCATTTGCATGCATAATTTGCTTTGTAAAAATTATTTTGCTTTTTTTAGTATTTAATTTTTAAGAGGTATTAGACCCCATATTTTTGAGGTTTAGGATTTTTCTGAGATCCATCACCTAGTGATAGAACATAGATAATTTTATCTCTTGAAAACAAGTTGGTATAATATTTACTATAATTAAATATTGAAAATCATTCTATTTGCACTTAAAAATTCATAAAAAATCATATTGTATCCAAAAATTCAAAAAAATTACAGTGCATTCACTTCATCAAAGTTTACATTGTGGCCAAGTTTCATATTTTTCGGACATCATTTGAATGTAATTTACATTTTAGTCCCTAAAATAGGCCTAAATTGCATGTTGCATCCCTTATTCGCATTAAAAATTCCAAAAAATACCTCCTTGAAAACCGTGCACGAATCTTGATAGACATAATTTTAGGTTGTTCCTTTGCCTCCTTGTGATCGACCTTGGGACTTACCCAAGTATAACAAACATAAAACCATGTGATTGAAATTGAATAAATATTTGTGATTATTTCTTGACCGATTCCGATCACAACCTACAACAAACGACAAATCATATTTTTAGGCACGACGATAAATACACATCTTTAACGCAGCAATATCGGACTCGTTAGGTACCTCATCCCAGTAGCATCCTCCAGTTCAGGGTGGGCAGTTCATCCAGTCTCAGCAGTAGCCCCAATTCCCACACCAGCCACAGCAACAGCAGTATCAGTTGGGTCCTCGTCCCTACCAGCAGGGACAACCGTGGAAGCATCACCAGCAACAGCCTCAGCAGTACTCTTAGTATCCCCATCATCCTTCCCAACAGTAGCCTCACTTCTAGAGAGGCAACCCGTCTGGTTCTCATGGGCCAGCCTATGAGAACCCAACATTCGAGGATCTAGCCTGCCTTCTTTCCGATCAGCAGGCTATATTTAGGAGGGAGATGGACGAGTTCCTCCAGGAGATGAGGGATATCATCAAGGGCAAGGCCGTCATACCCACTCAGATCGAGCCAAACCCAAACAACCTGAAGAAAAAGTATGAGCAGGTATAGTTCACAGAGGTTACCACTTCTAGTGACTCATTGGGTGATATTGCTTCATATACATTTGGTGCTGACTTTGTTACACTTGGGAGCGGTAGGATGCTAGCCGGTGGTGTCTCGTCTGAGCGACGACACCACGAGGATGCATGAGCGCTAGACGAGGAGGATAGCAGTGCTGATGCCACTCATGATGATGATGACGGTGGTGCTGACGCCACCAAGGATGTTGATCCAAGTGACGGTACTGAGGCCGACATGTCCCCAGTTGTAGAGGGTGGTACTGATGCCACCAGAGATCCATATGTTGAGCCAGAGTGTAGTGCTGATGCTGCAGTTCGTGATGCCATGGGTGGTACTGAGGCCACCCTTCTATTCCAGTTGTTTTTTCCTTCAGTTTCTATACCCCGAGACTCTATAGAAAATACAAAACTGATTAATAAAGGAAAGGGTTATTTATCTTCGAATCCATATGTGATGCATGGTGATACTTGTATGGATTATGTTTCATCTCAATAGTAGGGACCCATTCCTAGCCCTCTATCTGAGGAGGGCCCAACCATCCCCTTCCCTCAAGCACTCCGCTTGGCTAAGGAGAATAAAAAAGAAAATCAAAACAAGAACCAACTATTAGAGTTCAGCTAACAGATGATCGATAGATTTCAGATTCAACTGACTCTACAGGAGGCACTTGAGTACATCCCTCTCTTCCAGCGGAACCTGAGAGAGAAGACCACAATCCGTAGGAAGAAGAGGAGCCATCATGCAGAGATCCATGTGCTCACTCGTGCCACCTGCTTCACCATCCAGAACAGTCTACCAGCTAAGAGGCTAGATGTAGGAGCTCCCTATGTGAAATGTCATATCCATGAGCATAGATTTGATTGGACTCTATTAGACAGCGACTCTTCCATCAACCTACTTCCAGCATCCTTACTCGACCAATTCAAGTTTGGCCCTCTTCAATAGAGCAGGACAATCCTTCAGTTTGCTGATAGATCTATCAAGAGGCCGAAGGGGTTGTTGAAGGACGTGGTCGTCATAATTCAGGGCCTGAAATTCCCTGTGGACTTCGTTGTGTTGGACATGGAGATCCCTGAGTTGGTGACCGATACACTCATCATTCTAGGATGTCCATTCTTGGCCACAGCCAAGACGATGTCCGACCATGATAGTGGGAAGGTATATTATCATGTCGTGGGCGAGAGTATACAAATAGAAACGACCGACAAGACCAGACACGAGATTCGGCCTGCTCAGAGCAGCACAGTGATTCTGAGCAGATGACAGAGTCAAAGCGAGATGTCCACCAGGAGTGTGACTTTGTGATTACTGATGATGAAGCCGCTTGGTCTGACCCTGTTTTATGAGCCATCCTCTCACATTCAGATACTACAGATTCACATATTCCAGCAGAATAGAGCTTGGAGAGCACACTTGGCAGAGGACACATTCGAGGCTGCGGACCATGTTCAGGATAGTGAGGCAGATTATATTTCTGGTGATTCAGATTTAGATCCCTCAGAGTCTGATATAGATTGGGCCGAATTTGATGAGTTGATACCATGTCTGATTCCTACAGAGCCAATAGCTATGGTGGAGACCTAGACGACGCAGATTACAGATACACTAGCAGGGCAGTCTACACCAGTTTTTCATGATCAGCGAGAATTCTCCCACGCAAATTTGGTTGCCTTCACTCAGACATTTCAGAAGCCAGATTTGCCATCTCCCAGTTGTCCAGAACTGAAGCCTTTGCCATAGTCGCTGAAGTATAGGTTCCTTGCGGACGAGCATGAGATGCACCCAGTCATTATCTCAACAGATTTGACTGGAGAGCAAGAATCTTGTTTGATGGAGGCTCTTGAAAAGAACTGCAAGGCGATAGGATGGAGCGTAGCTGATCTCCAGGGATAAGTCCGGCCCTGTGATCCCACCATATCTATCTTGAAGAGGACGCTAAACCATCGCGTGAGTTCCAGCGACAGCTGAACCCGAACCTTCGAGAGGTTTTCATAAAGGAGATTTTGAAATGGTGAAGCATCGATTTTATCTACCCCATCTCCGACTCCAAATGGATTAGTCCATTACATGTGGTGCCCAAGAAGACGGGCATCACTACAGTTGTGAGTGAGTATGGAGAGGAGATAGTTACCTGGGTACCCACTTCTTGGAGGGTCTGTGTGCACTACAGACGATTGAATCAGACCATCAAGAAGGATCATTCTCGCTACCTTTTCTTTATTAGATTATAGAGAGGCTAGCTGGGAAGAGTCATTACTGCTTTCTTGACGGGCACTCCGGCTACAATCAGGTGGCCATTGTGCCTGAAGACCAGGACAAGATGACATTCACATGTCCTTTTGGGACTTATGCTTTCAGACGGATGCCCTTTGGTCTATGTAACACTCCGGTGACATTCCAAAGGTGCATGTTGTCCATTTTCTTGGACATGGTGGGTGAATGTTTAGAGGTCTTAATGGATGACTTTTCGATTTATGGCAATGGGTTTGATGGTTGTCTTGACTACCTAGACATCGTCCTTCAGCGCTGCGTTGAGGTTCATCTTGTTTTATCCTGGGAGAAGAGTCATTTCATGGTGACTCAAGGGACAGTGCTTGGTCATATCATCTCCAATAGGGGCATGGAGGTTGATTCGGACAAGGTGGATATCATCAGGAAACTCAATCCACCGTCCAACCTGCGACAGTTACAGTCTTTTTAGGGGCATGTCAGTTTTTACCGACGATTTATTCATGATTTCAGCAGTATTGCCCGACCGTTGACTGATTTGTTGACCAAAGACACTGAGTTCATTATAGATGATAAGTGTATTGCATCATTTGAGACATTTAAGAGTCTAGTTGTTGAGGCTCTTGTCTTGCAGCCTCCTGATTGGTCTCTCCCATTCGAGATCATGACGGATGCCTCCGATTTCACCGTTAGGGCTGTGCTTGGATAGAGGAGGGATGGAGTGCCTTTTTCCATTCACTATGCTAGTTGTACATTGGAAGTTACACAACAGAACTACACATTCACAGAGAAAGAGATGCTAGCCGTAGTTTTTGAAGGATATGGTTAGATCCTCAAGCGCATCACGGAAGCGTGAGCGTCGTATCGAATACGACGAAGAGCGACTAGTCGCACTAGTTGCTCGATGCAGCGGAATTTAAAAAAAAAATTTATACGACGAAACCACATGATCCAAGAACACTTCTCGGATCGTTTCGTCTAAACCACAAACAAGTAATAGGATTACCTCTTGAAGCGTGGTTGTGATCGAGTCTCTAAACGAAGAGACCTCCTGTCTCAAGTCCGATCCGACGGAGGAGACGCTTGCGAGCGCGGGGATGAACCGCGTACTTCTCGCAATCCATGTTGACGATCCAAGCGGCGGATCTCCTGATCTCGACACACGAGATTCGACATCTTCTTCACGAGCGAGGCACACCGAAGGAGACGGAGATCCACAAGCAGACGAACGGACAGCATAACGACGATGCCGTGGCGATGGAGATCCTCTCCATGGCATCCATGGTGGACGGCCATGAGAGGGAGAGAGAGGGCTGACCTCTAGAGAGAAAGAGAGAGAGAGAGAGATGCTTCTCAAGCATTATGTGTAAAGAGAGAGCATGGGTATGCCTCTCTATTTATAGGGTTTTGGGATCCATGGATCTCAATCCATGTGTCTCATAAAATCAATGGTTGAGATTGATTTATGATAATCCAATGGTCAAGATTGTTGTTGGTAAAAGCCAACAACTTGTGATTTAATTTTGATTAAATATATTTGATAAATCAAATATATATTAATACCAAATTAAACCAATCAAATAAGGAGTGAGAAATCAATTGGGAGCCTCCTTCCCCATTAGGAGAGGTGGACGGCCACCAACTCCTAATTGGAATTGGTGCCGCCCCCCCTCTTCCATATGGGGAGGGCAATCCCATGGATTACATGGGATTGCATATCTCCTAATATTTCTCTCTACTTATTTTCCCAACAATTTTCACCAAAAATAATTCTCAATTAATTTTGGGAATATTGCAATCTTGACATTGGAATATTGTGAATCACATTCACAACCCAAAACAACATATAATTTACATTGTCAATTAATTACACAATGTGTATCTAATACACATAATAATTAATCAACACATATAAATTATAATTAGCTCTCTCTAATACATTATAAATCACATTTATAATATATTATGAATAATTGGATATTACTATCCACATTATTCTTATCCATAATAATTAAATCATATTTAATTATATTGGATAACTTATTCTCATGTTCTCAAATAATATGAATCACATTCACATTATTTACATCTTTTGATAATTAAATCACATTTAATTATCCAAGATAATTCTCCTTATAATATGAATCAAATTCATATTACTCATGATAATTAAATCACATTTAATTATCCATTTTCTCAATGCTCGGATACATATATCAACAATAGAATTATCCATGAACTCTTTCATAGATAATGCGCTTTCTCCGCGAATACTTGGAGATAAGGACAGGGCGATTGTATTGTTCCACGTATAGTGACATGGATAATGAGATCACATCTCAAATCCAGATCTCGGGCCTCCCATAGATGCTTGATTAAATCAAGACCGCAAATCTAATCTTCTCATTGAATCTGAATTACATTCAGATCAATGTCCAACATTTGGACTAAGATCAGATTACTTCTCTACTGAGAGGAGTCACTAAAATCCAGACCCGTTTCATCACTCCCTAGGAATGGAAGCGTCATGGTTATACAATCGTTTATGATCACATCACCCTCAGGTATTCCCAACACCTGTACATCCTGCATACTGGAAGACTCAGAATAAACCCGAAGTATTAGATCAACTTTACACTGCCTACTTCAGGGTTTTATCAATAAGTTTCTCATTCGATCATTGGAAGTCGGTATTGATCATATACTTTCCAAAAGCATATATCATACCTAGGTCTTGATTATATACTTTCTAAAAGTATATATCAAACCTACAAATTCAGTCAAGCTTCTAAAGCGAGACGACCATGCGCATGGAATTTGATTCTTCCAAATATCTCATGAGTGAGCTCATGTCTTCCGGTTCAGTAACTGAACCTGTATGATCCCTTTGAGAGATCGTATTACTCATATGCCCTTATATGCACACCAGCGCGCCGGTGTATAGACCTTGATTAGATCATCAACCTATTGGTCTGCCAAATGTACATACTTAGACATATAGTAACACATCTGTCTCTGGTCAGAGGATGTGTGCCTGTATCGTGACAGCATACGATATAGGACTTTGGTTATCTCGATCTCGTTAAGTCAACTCTTTGACCTAACTAATCTGACACCTCCGAATCTCTATTCCTATGCAGAGGACCTGCATCAGGAGGTCGGTCAGATATCAGCCTAAATGAGATAGGATTGCCATTTCCTACTCAGGCTGGAGATCATCTATTAACAATCATTTGACGGTGCTTGATGAGTCCTCAATCTAACTCTTTAGATATTCATCCAAGCACCAGCCTCTATGATTCAATAATTGAATCAACAGCTGTATGATCATTAAGATGGCCATGGTACATAACCCTAATTGTACTAAGGGACCTATTATGCAAATTATGTACTCTTTATTTCAGATTAAGGAGTGAATTGCAATAACATTTATTGCATAATGGCTCGCTGTGGGCTCGCATGTCCAACAATCTCCCACTAGCCCAAAGAGCCATTAATGGGCTAATCATTTAAACCCACACTCATGTGACAATCATAGGCTATTTAGAAAATAGCTAGGTAAGCTGATCAATCACTATGTTCCCAAGAGACTACGCCAAGTCCTTTTACGACACTTGCATATCTCCTAGTAACAATGCTCGCATCCAATGCGAATGTTTCATCTCATGCAACCGATACTCAATTTTTGTTGGTTATAGTGTCCTTGACACTACATCTTATTAATTATCATAACCAGTATTTCCATAATCCTTATTAGAATACCTTCATTCCTGGAGATCTCTATCTCCTAAGGTATCTATAGTTAAGACCCTTATAGATCACTATCTACAAGGTCTTAAACCTTTGAAGATAAGACTTTGAGATCACTATCTCTAAGTTTCATCATTTTTGAAGATATTGATATTACTGCGATCAAGTGTTTTATCTCCATAGTAGAATTAGTAACAGTTTACTACTCCTACTGCATGGCAGACATCTGGCCCTTGTACACATTTAGCATACACTTAGTTTCTCATAACTGATGCACAAGTGCAAGCAGTTCTAGCATTCACTTCCTCAACTCTTTGAGGTGCTATCCCTTTAGACAGGTCACTACCACATCTTAAGGGAAGGAAGCCTTTCTTGGAATTTTTCCAGAAAATGGAATAAGTCCAAGGTGTACTACTAATGTGACGGTTCCAATACCCTCTTTTCCTTGATTCTGAACAACTTCAGAATTAAGATCTAAGAGGTATCCTTTGAGATCGTATCTCTAGGTATGGAACAACCAAATTTTAAAACACTTATTATTATCCTTATATCATTCCAAATGATTAGAATAATATCTACATTTAGCACGATGAACACAATGGCACTCCCACTAAGCTTCACATGGTTCATCAAGATTTTATCTGAAATCATAACATTTATAATTTCATCAAATCTTATGTTCCAACTACAAGAAGCTTATTTTGAGTCCAAAGATGGAGTTCTTTAGCTTGCACACCTTGCTTTCCTCAACCACAAAGCCTTGGGGCCAGTTCATATGAATATCCTCAAAGAGGTATTCATAGAGGAATGCAATCTTGACTCACATCATGAAGATGTCATAGTCAAGTTGTGTAGCTATAGTTAGCAATATTCTGATGGGTTAAAGCAAGGTCACTGGAGAGCAAGTCTCATCGCAAGCGATGTCTTCTCTTCGGTGTGTAGCTCATGGCTACGAACCGTGCTTTCAAGGTCTCTACCTTCTCATCAGGTTCCCTCTTTCTATTGAAGATCCATTTAGACCTTAATGGGTCTTACCCATATAGGTGGATCCTCGAGGGTCCATATACAACACTTGTATATGAAGTCTACATTAGACTTTTATTGCTAACATCCATCTATCCATGTCATGATCCTTAGGAGCTTCATCACATGAAGTCCAATCATTTTCACATGGAATACATCCTCAAACTTATTTGAAGAAGTATTAGTGTTTCATCTTCAATTATTCTTTTGTTTCCGATTTCAGGAGCCTCATTATCTTTTCAAGATTAAATGAGTTCCTTTACTTCATTTTCATCTTGATTCTCAAGAGAGTCATCCTATAAGAATCATATTCTCAAAGATTAGATCTTTTAAGAATCTCAAGGTCATAAAGTAGGTATCCAATACCATCCTTTATTTTCCTAATGAAGTAGCACTCTCTAGTGCTAGATTCCAACTTAATCACATGGAACCTTATTAAGTATATAATGCAGTCTCTACTACATATATATCTTGGAAACTTAAGAGATAATTATGCTAGGATTAATCATTGATTAAATCATGTCACACATGATCAATTGTATCTCCCTACAACTCCTTTGAGTTAAGGTTCATTAGGAGGATTGAGATAAGAATGATATTCATATCTCCATAAGGTATTTCTTGAATTCATCTAATAGGTACATGCTACCTTGGTTAGATCAATTTCATCTTCCTTCAAACTTTGGTTCTAAACCAAAATTGCGAAATCTTTGAACATTTCAAAGGTTTCTTAGGTGAAGAGAAGAAATCTCATATCATACATAATCATTAACAGATATCACATATCCATAATGTTTACTATGATATAGATGATCTGTATACATCAACATGTATGAGATCCTTAATACCTAGGCATCTTACACCTTTCCCAAGGAAGGATGTATTAGACATTTTACTTTGAATACAATATTCACAAGTATGTGAGATTTGAATCTTTAGACAATCTAAAGTTTCAAGTCTTACCAGTCCATTGATTTCATCAACAGACATATGTCCAAAATTTGATGCCAGATCATTGTCAAATGATCTTTATCCTCCTATTGATCTTTTAAAGGTTTAATTTTCAGTATTAGAAATCTTAATGAACCATTCAATAATTTTCTAATTTAATAGAGTCCACTAGATTTTAGATTACTATCTGAAATATCTCCATCATAACTCTTTATGATAGATTTATCACAGAATTCATGTTTATATCCAACTATTAGAAATAAACAATGAGTGTATTCTAATATCTAGGTCATAGAGACATTCTCTAAGACTAAGGGCTCCCACTGAAAATATGAAGTCTATTGATCTCATGGAAATTGTTGCAACACTTGCATCACTTTCAACATGGATGACCAATAAACCTTAAGATCAAATTTCTAATATTCTAATACATATGCAACCAATTGCAAGTGTCATCAGAAGATTGAGATACAATTATTAGACTTTATCTTATCAAATAAGTAAGTTAATATCAATGATTATATGTAGATTAATCTGATGTACTATCTGATTCCTTCTTTAAGGATTCTAGACAGATTTGATAGTCATACTATCAACACATCAACTTATTGCAATATTGGCATTCATTCAACTCTTTGAATGTCATATGGAAGTTACAGAAATACAGTCAACCTTTTGACTATATTTCTTACTTGGGTCCAACCCATGCTTCCACTGCGCTCCCTTTATCTATAAGCAACCATTGCTTAAGACTAAGGATCTCTTATGTTAAATTCAAAAGAATTTAATGTAAGAGCATTTTGACATTTATACATGCTTCACCCAATTCATATAATATGAATATTATGAAGCTTCATGAATGACTAGAGTATAGACAGTAGAATGATAACACTCATCATCTACATCCATTTAAACTCTTAAAACATAGGTTCAGGTAGGTACTCAAACAATTTGAATACATCATCTCTCATAGAGCTACCATTCTACATGATGCAGAGAACCACATCATTCATGATTAAATGTCAAGAGCACATATGTATGCCAGAAAATCTTTATTGATTTTATAAGGATTATTTGATAATTACGATCATCATCGACATGTCACTTCCAAAGTACATTCAATGAGATCAAGACTTATAGAGACATACAAACCCTAGGGTTTTAGTCCTATTGTCTTATTTAATTATCACTTCTCATTATTATGAGGAAACTTGCACATTGCAACCGCATACATTATGTGTCCAATCGCAAGTACAATATCTGGATTATAGGGTCCAATCCACGATATTTTACTGGTTATTATTGAGTATAATATTGAGTGGGTTTAATGAAGGATTATCTGAAATAAGAAATTTGCATGAGTGTATATATTTATATATATACATGTTTTACTTTGAATTAGGAATTTTTATATCAAAATTGTCTTGCCATGTCAACAATGAAAGTTCATTCCCTTAATCACTTTCAATGTAAGAGATATACTTACCATCATATCTCAAGCAAGATCTGGGATCTCCTTCCTTATCTTTGTTGCATCCCAATAATATGAGAACCTACAACTCGGATAAAAAGAAGCGGGAACACATTCCGCCTTGCAAGTCCAACTTGCATCTCCCAATTCGGTCTTTAATACCCGGGCCCACCACCCCTAAGGTGATGTTGACCCGTCATTAATTGAACCAACCGTCAACAGGAATACAACTCGCTATGCGCAATCCAATATCGCCCCAATAATATGAGGACCCGATATTGGGGTCACTACGCATACGTCCTTACTCTTTCGAGAAGCGACGAGCTCGATCCAAATGGATCATATGCAGGAGCTGTCACTTCGGACAGGCGTCTCCCACATATAATATCTGGCGACGAAACCCTTCACCTTGACGGGAGACCATGGATGTCACTTATGTGATCCTCCATATCTTATTCAAATTTAATTAATTATTATGAATCACATTCATATAATTAATTCTTCCAAGGGAATTATTAACTCTAATCATATTAGAGTATTCTCAATTGGATATAATTAACTTAATCATATTAAATTAATTATCAGTCCAATTTAATCAATCAAACTTAATTTTATGCTTGAATATACATATATGATATTATTCTCAAAGTACGTATTAATTCGAATTTTAATAATTAGAAAAATACATCATAATCCCTCGGACATTATCCCGGCCCTACCCGCTGTCATGGCCAGTACCGACGGGAGTGGGGCGGACCACATACGTTGCAACCCGCTGACCAGCGATCCCCGACTAGACACCATATCCACCTCGGGAAAGGATAATGCCAAATTGATTATTTTGTACTTGAGATGATCATCGGTTCTTCAACCGAAATTATACCATATAGTAATCAAAACAATTTTGATTTTAAGGAAATTTGCTAGGCAAATTCCCAAGTCCTATTCAAGCAAGAAGTTTGATGATTGTAATTCCAATTAAGGTTTAGATCAAATCTAATCAACTAATTGGTTGGGACCAAGTCAACTAGGTAAATAATCATGTTATAATATTTCACAAATATTTTTCAAGATTATTTCACGAAATTAACAATTAATTTCACTAATTGACAATCACTTGGTTCTAGATTAGGAAAGCAATTTCAGCAGTGACCCCTACTTACTAAAATTGGCATATCTCAATCATATTAAATCCAAATTAAGCAAAGTCAATTTCTAAAGTTTGCTAATTTGATTTAGGACAGAACCTAAGTGATGTTTCACGCATTTCGAGGCAAGTCTAAACAGTAATTAACATTTTAATCACGTTCAGATTCACAGTTCCCGCAACAGTGCATACATGTTCATTAAAACGACCATATCTCGAGCATACGAAATCCGATTTACGCAAACTCAGATCCTATGGTTTCCTTATTTAATGGGGAACATAAACCAAGTATAAAATTCGTGTTTAAACAATTTAAACAATGCCGAATTTATTTACTAAATAGATCTGCGAAATCAAATGCGATGAAAACTTTCGCGACCTTAGCGAACCCAAGTCGTCCTTGGTTAACGAATCACTATTCGAAACCATCTACCTAAGGCTCTGATACCACTTGAAGGATATGGTTAGATCCTCAAGCGCATCACGGAAGCGTGAGCGTCGTATCGAATACGACGAAGAGCGACTAGTCGCACTAGTTGCTCGATGCAACGGAATTTAAAAAAAAATTTATACGACGAAACCACATGATCCAAGAACACTTCTCGGATCGTTTCGTCTAAACCACAAACAAGTAATAGGATTACCTCTTGAAGCGTGGTTGTGATCGAGTCTCTAAACGAAGAGACCTCCTATCTCAAGTCCGATCCGACGGAGGAGACGCTTGCGAGCGCGGGGATGAACCGCGTACTTCTCGCAATCCATGTTGACGATCCAAGCGGCGGATCTCCTGATCTCGACACACGAGATTAGACATCTTCTTCACGAGCGAGGCACACCGAAGGAGACGGAGATCCACGAGCAGACGAACGGACAGCATAACGACGATGCCGTGGCGATGGAGATCCTCTCCATGGCATCCATGGTGGACGGCCATGAGAGGGAGAGAGAGGGCTGACCTCTAGAGAGAAAGAGAGAGAGAGAGATGCTTCTCAAGCATTATGTGTAAAGAGAGAGAATGGGTATGCCTCTCTATTTATAGGGTTTTGGGATCCATGGATCTCAATCCATGTGTCTCATAAAATCAATGGTTGAGATTGATTTATGATAATCCAATGGTCAAGATTGTTGTTGGTAAAAGCCAACAACTTGTGATTTAATTTTGATTAAATATATTTGATAAATCAAATATATATTAATACCAAATTAAACCAATCAAATAAGGAGTGAGAAATCAATTGGGAGCCTCCTTCCCCATTAGGAGAGGTGGACGGCCACCAACTCCTAATTGGAATTGGTGCCGCCCCCCCTCTTCCATATGGGGAGGGCAATCCCATGGATTACATGGGATTGCATATCTCCTAATATTTCTCTCTACTTATTTTCCCAACAATTTTCACCAAAAATAATTCTCAATTAATTTTGGGAATATTGCAATCTTGACATTGGAATATTGTGAATCACATTCACAACCCAAAACAACATATAATTTACATTGTCAATTAATTACACAATGTGTATCTAATACACATAATAATTAATCAACACATATAAATTATAATTAGCTCTCTCTAATACATTATAAATCACATTTATAATATATTATGAATAATTGGATATTACTATCCACATTATTCTTATCCATAATAATTAAATCATATTTAATTATATTGGATAACTTATTCTCATGTTCTCAAATAATATGAATCACATTCACATTATTTACATCTTTTGATAATTAAATCACATTTAATTATCCAAGATAATTCTCCTTATAATATGAATCAAATTCATATTACTCATGATAATTAAATCACATTTAATTATCCATATTCTCAATGCTCGGATACATATATCAACAATAGAATTATCCATGAACTCTTTCATAGATAATGCGCTTTCTCCGCGAATACTTGGAGATAAGGACAGGGCGATTGTATTGTTCCACGTATAGTGACATGGATAATGAGATCACATCTCAAATCCAGATCTCGGGCCTCCCATAGATGCTTGATTAAATCAAGACCGCAAATCTAATCTTCTCATTGAATCTGAATTACATTCAGATCAATGTCCAACATTTGGACTAAGATCAGATTACTTCTCTACTGAGAGGAGTCACTAAAATCCAGACCCGTTTCATCACTCCCTAGGAATGGAAGCGTCATGGTTATACAATCGTTTATGATCACATCACCCTCAGGTATTCCCAACACCTGTACATCCTGCATACTGGAAGACTCAGAATAAACTCGAAGTATTAGATCAACTTTACACTGCCTACTTCAGGGTTTTATCAATAAGTTTCTCATTCGATCATTGGAAGTCGGTATTGATCATATACTTTCCAAAAGCATATATCATACCTAGGTCTTGATCATATACTTTCTAAAAGTATATATCAAACCTACAAATTCAGTCAAGCTTCTAAAGCGAGACGACCATGCGCATGGAATTTGATTCTTCCAAATATCTCATGAGTGAGCTCATGTCTTCCGGTTCAGTAACTGAACCTGTATGATCCCTTTAAGAGATCGTATTACTCATATGCCCTTATATGCACACCAGCGCGCCGGTGTATAGACCTTGATTAGATCATCAACCTATTGGTCTGCCAAATGTACATACTTAGACATATAGTAACACATCTGTCTCTGGTCAGAGGATGTGTGCCTGTATCGTGACAGCATACGATATAGGACTTTGGTTATCTCGATCTCGTTAAGTCAACTCTTTGACCTAACTAATCTGACACCTCCGAATCTCTATTCCTATGCAGAGGACCTGCATCAGGAGGTCGGTCAGATATCAGCCTAAATGAGATAGGATTGCCATTTCCTACTCAGGCTGGAGATCATCTATTAACAATCATTTGACGGTGCTTGATGAGTCCTCAATCTAACTCTTTAGATATTCATCCAAGCACCAGCCTCTATGATTCAATAATTGAATCAACAGCTGTATGATCATTAAGATGGCCATGGTACATAACCCTAATTGTACTAAGGGACCTATTATGCAAATTATGTACTCTTTATTTCAGATTAAGGAGTGAATTGCAATAACATTTATTGCATAATGGCTCGCTGTGGGCTCGCATGTCCAACAGTTTTTCCTTGGACAAGTTCAGATCGTATATCATTGGAACCAAAGTGACTATCTTTACTGACCATACCACTATCAGGTACCTAATAGCAAAGAAGGGTGCCAAAGCGAGACTGACTAGATGGATCCTTTTACTACAGGAGTTTGATATTGAGATAAGGATAAACTGGGAGTCAAGAATGTGGTGGCGCATCATCTCTCCCGATTAGAGAATCTTGAGGAATTTGAGAAGATTGATCCCATTTCTGAGACCTTCCCAGATGAGGCGATCCTTGATATTGCCTCACTCTCGTGGTACGCTAACATTGTGAACTATCTTGTTACCAAGAAAGTTCCACAAGGTTAGCCCAGGTAGTGAGTTGATACCTTCCTTGCGAAGGCTAAGTCTTACCACTGGGAGGATCCCATACTTTATCATGAAAGAGGGGATAGCGTCTAGTGTCGGTGCATTCCTCAGGAGGAGCACCATAGCGTCCTCACATACTGCCACAAGCTTGAGGTAGGGGGGACATCACTCTGGGAGGAGAACGACACAGAAAGTGCTCCAATCCGGCCTATGGTGGCCTATCCTCTTCAAGGATTCTGATGAATTCGTGAAGAGGTGTACTGACTGTCAGAGGATGGGCACTTGTGGACAGTGTGATATGATGTCGATGCAACCCATTCACTTCTATAAGGTTTTTGATGCATGGGGCATCGATTTCATGGGTCCATTTGCTAAGAGTCAGGGATTCGAGTACATTTTGTTGGCTGTGGATTATGTGAGTTGTTGGGTTGAGGCCATTCCCACCAGAACCGCAGATGCCAAGTCTGTTTGCAAATTTTCGAGGAAGAATATCATTTCATGGTTCGAGGTGCCTACAGTATTGATATCTAACGGGGGGCTTCACTTTATCAATGACAAAGTAAAGGCCCTTGCTAGCGAGTTCAACATAGACCATCGAGTTTCCACTCCATATCATCCACAAACCAATGGTCTTGCTGAAGTGTCGAACATGGAGATCAAGACGATATTACAGAAGGTAGTCCGCCCAGACCGAAAGGATTGGTCACAGCTTTTGGACTCGGTTTTGTGGGTATATCAGACTTCCTTCAAGACTCCTTTGGGTACATCTCCCTTTCGTCTCGTTTATGGCAAGCCCTGCCATTTACCTGTTGACATTAAGCACAAGTCACTTTGGGCTGTCACAGATATATTATTGGATCCAGTGAGTATAGGTGATCAAAGAAAGGCAGAATTGGTAGCCCTGGAGGAGCTTAGAGATAAAGCCTTTTCGAGTAGCCTACAGTATAAGGAGCGAGTGAAGATATGGAATGATTCTCACATCATCCATAAGCAGTTTGAGCCGTTTGATGCCAGGCTTGGATTATTTCGAGGGAAATTACAGAGTAAGTGGAAGGCACCATACCTAGTCCGAAAGGTACATGACAATGGGAGTATCGACATATCTGAGATGTCATCTGAGTCTACCTTTCGTGTTAATTGTCATCGTCTCAAACCATATCTAGATCATGAGCTGCTGGTCATTGACGTCGCCCCGATTCATTTTGCATGAGATGTGGTCTTTGACTCACATTAGTTACATCTCATGCCTGATTATCGTTGTCTTACACCTTGTATAGATCCAGATGTCCATATCATCTCATTCTTTAGTCTAACACCCCATCTGCATCTTGTGATTATGCTATACTTAGGGTGTACTTTACCCTAATTATAGGGGGTGTAAGACTCTTGAGTATTCTTTTGATTCTTTTTACCTCTATTTTTGCTGCCTATACTTAGGGATATTTTACCCTAAGTATAGGGGAGGTAGACCATGTACATTCTACCACTCGATTTTCCCTTTTTGTATAATCTTCTATACTTAGGATTACTTGATCCTAAGTATAGGGGGAAACACCGGGCCGTCTTTATTCTATTCTTTGATTCATCATTGTAATATAGCATTCCTTTTCACTTCCCTATACTAAGCACGAGTTATGTCTTATTCATCCCTCTTGATTCACTCTAAGGACATCGTTCGAGCTAACTATAGGGGGTGTCGTATATATTACATATACTTTAGCCATAACTCGTACTTTGTGTGAGTGAGTTAATAAATAAAACGACTAAACTCCTTTATCTAAAAACAGTAAAAATTTTAAAATTTTCTTGTACATAAAATTCTTTCTTGCACATACATAGCTATTTATAAAAATTATTTTTGTAAAATGTTTGTAAAAAGGTTTTGCTTGTAAAAAGTGTGTAAATTTTTTGATAGCACACCTATTTATATAGTACAAAATTTGTGTAAAATGTTTGAAAAACAAATGTTTGCAGAAGCCATTGTGTAATTATTTGTAAATAGTTTGCAAAACTTTTGCATCCATGCATATATACAAATATTTTTCAAAAATTTTGCACATTTTCAAAAACCTTGCATCAAAAGCTTTTTGTATATACTTGTACAGTTCTGAATCATAGTTGACATTTAAACTAGTCTGGAATTAAATTGGAAAATGGAGCTTGGTTAGACCTTAATCCACTTAAATACAAGAGGAACCTTATAGGGCTTATGGTTGAGACTTTTCAGGTCCATTAGTGACATAATTCTTTGAGTCCACTAGGCTATGATCACATGTCATCTTGATGAGCCTAAGTAGAACATTTAACGACGCACACATGACTCTCACAGACAATGGCTTTACTTGCACCATCACCTTACACATAGCTCTCTACGGATGAGATGGTAAGGAGGCAGTTTCCTTTGGCTTGGGGTGTCACACGAGAATAATACTTCTAGGTGGAACCTCTCGTCTTCTTTTAGTGAAGGAAGTACGCCTCAAGTTAGTATGGCAGTGTTGAGGTGTAAATACAGGAGTTGTGGGTTGCAATAATGCTTCAAAAGAGGGATAGTCTACTAGCTCAAGAGGAAAAAGTCCTTATTTATATATGTTGCACCATGTAGATATGTTGTACATATGCACATAAAAAAATGTGCAAAAGAAAGAAAAACTCTAAAAAAGTGGTGGGTTTGATATAAAATGAAATACCCGCCAGTGTGTATATAGCCAAACAAAGCAAAGCTTGTGTTACCTATTCTCATCTCATGAAGCTTGCAGTGGGGGACTTTGCTGAACTGGTTGGGCTCCTAGGGATACATGGCTACACTGGTCATGGTCCATTTTCTTCTTTCCCCCTCTTCTTAAGCCGGTTGTACTTGAACTTAGAAGGGAATACCCCACTCCTCGAGGAAAGAGCTGCCGGACTAGGGCATTAGAGTTACCTTGTTGAGGGAGGTTGTGACTTTGCCTTTTTTGAGGTGGGGGCTACATATCACTTACACAGTACAAGAAAAGATTCATGGTCATTAGAGTTTATGTATGTAGACTTGTTCTAATCTGGATTATTGAGGAGTCTTGACCATCGATTGGTGGAACTTCGAGGTTGTTGAGCCTTAAACTTAGGTCCAAATAAGGTCACGACAAACTAATAATCCAAAGGTCTGACTGAGCTCCATACTCCAATTTAATGAAGTCAAGTTTAATAATCAACCTTGATTCTCCTTCTTTTCCTTTTCTTTCTCTTTTCACTTCTTTTTCAAATAAGTGTTTGCTAAGGGACTAGCAAAGGTAAAGTATAGTGGGTGATGAATCCCTGATCATCACTCTTTATTCTTTTATTTTAGCTATTTATCTTAGCAAAGCATCATGTAAATAGATATAAATACAATAAGTCAGCATTATGCATGCATATGTTATTGTTACATAATTATCATGTATTTGTCCAAAAATAAAAGAATAAAGAAAAAAGGAGGTATTTAAAATAAATACAGAGTGACCCGAACCTCAAGAGAAAGCCTAACATTGGCCTGATCGCCAAATAAAACACGTAGAGAGAGATAGGGCCTACTCTATACTGTATATGTCATGTGTGTAAATAAATAATTATTTTTGACAAAATAAAAATAAAACATTCTTTTTATCTCCATGAATATATTCCTAAAAATAAAACAAAAATTAGAAAAATAAAATAAAAATAAAAATAAAGTTCTCTTTCCCTTGTACAAAATACATGTATATATGCTTTCTTCTTTATTTATTATATACCTGTAAATGAATAATAAAAATGCAATAAAAATTATTTTGTACTCCAAAAATTATGTTGTAAATAAATAAAATATAAAATTGGGGTATTTGTGAAAAATAACAAATTAAAAATAATTTTACAAAATACGTAGGTATATTATCCCTGTATATAATACACTTTATTGTATATAGATTAATTTATTTTGCAAGAAAATAAATCACCAAAAAAATTGTTTGAAGAATAACAAGCATTTTTCATTTTATAAACCTTTTGATTTAAAATCATTTACTATTTTTTATTTAATTTGTAAGTATTTTATATACTCCATTTTTCTGATTGGTCCACATCATGTTGTTGACCCAGGTCAACCCCCTCTTCCCGGGCTTGACCCGACCCGATCTCCTCACCTGACTGTTTTCTTCGATTTTTCTCGGGCAGATCACGCAACCCGTCACCCCGATTTTTCTCCCGTGGACTCCCATAGGATCCAGGACCCTCGCGGATATATCCCTAGGAAGGCAGAGATCTCCCTCGGTTCGCGTGCCCATGCCCGATTTCTCCAGCCTCGTGGGAACCTTCTAAAATCTCTCATCCACTTACCAAGAGAGGCAGCTCGTGCCTCGCTCCCATTTCTAACCCTAGCCACCTCCAGCTGAGTTACAACTGCTCAGAGCACCGCTCGACGCTCGATTTGGTGTAGTAGAGCCGACGCACAACCTTCGTGGCAGGACCTCCGCCGCGAGTAGCCTCCCCCGCCTTACGCATCGAGGTTGAATCCATCACCCCGACGGTCACCTTCGCCTGGAGCTCAGGAGCAATCCCAGACCTTCAAGTACCCTTTATCTCCTTCGTCTTTTCCATTTTGATTCAATCCTTCTGTTCATCGCCGTCGCATGTTCACCTGCTCCGACCAGCTGGTCGGAGCCCCGTTATCCACTCCCAGCCGCTTCGATCGACTCGCACGCTCGCCCTCCATCTAGCTCTGCAATCTAATCACCCTTAGCCTCGACCATCAGGACGAGATTGGGACCTAGATCTCCTCTACCACCTTTACCGGAGATCGATCTTTGCCCCCTCCGCTTCTTTAGCTTTTAGCATCAATAATCTGGACCGGAGCTCTGCCCCACGTCCCAGCTTTCCCTTGCAGGTATTTGTGCACATCGGGACCCCCTATTTCTCCTATCCGAGGCTCGCCAGAGTATCTTCAAGCCTCCATCTTCGCCACACTCATCCGGTCGGTGGCTTCTCCATCAGGCCCACTCAGTCGATGCGGAAGCTTCCCTCGACCACTCCTGTGCTTCCCGATCGACCATCAGATCTGACGATCATCTCCTTAGCTACGGTGAAGTTCGCCCGACAATGTTCATCCAGGCATCTCCAACGCCGTTGGATCAGCCCAACTCCTCCAGATTGCATCTGGACCGCAGATAGAGTAGACTTTTCAGACTGTTGGATGTCATCTCTAGTGCATCTGCACCCCATGTTCCCGACCAGTTCTGAAGCGTCAGGTCTGACACCTGCGATGGATCAGAGCTGAACATTCGCACCTCTGCCAGTAGCTTCCACATATTCCCATGTGCTCCTCACGTGCTGTAAGGGTATATTGTACTTTTTACCCTGCACTTTTTATGCTTTATGTTTTAGTCTGTTAAATAAAAGTTGTAGTTGGAACTATTTGCACTCTAATTCCTAGGGTTTCGGGTATTTGCATTTTAGTCCTCCCCGTCTGGAGACACTTGCCTGATCTCGTGCATTGTGGTGCTTTTGCATATTTCCTCCTTTTGTTTTTAATGGTTAATATCTGAATGAAAGTTTTTTGAATTTCCACTTATGCCTCTATGAATGTTGTATTGCTCATGTGCTTGAATTTCGTGGAAATTTTAGAGAGACACCCATGGATTTTTTGTGCGTGGTATGATTTAATCCTGAAACTTAAACTATTTGCACTTAGGTACCTACAACATGTTTGCTTGGTTTTTAATTAAATAGATATCAAATCTATTCCAAAAATTTCCCAAAAAATACCAATAGCTCCTGCTATTGTGTATTATTTTTGTTAATTTTTGTGACACAATTTGATTTTATTTGTTATTTTCTAAAATCAAAAACCCTAAAAAGTGTGTCTGCCTATTTTAGAAAATCCATAAAAATTATAAAAATACTTATAAAAATTCTACAAAAAGTTATGATGCTTATTTCGATTTGTTTTAGTTTCTGTTGCATTTTTATTTTATTATCTTTTATAAAACCCTTAAAAATCACAAAAGAGCAAAAACCTTATAAAACTTATTAAAAATTCTATAAAATGCAGAAAATGTGTTTTCAATTTCTATAGTTAGTTATTTTTATCTATTTTGACATAAAATTAAACCACTATATTTCGGGCCCTTAGATATTTTAAAGTTGCCTTTTTATCCAAGCTGTACACTATTTGCATATTTTGTCTTTCTTACATTTTTAGAAAATTGTATAAAATCTGAAAAATCCAACAAAATACCCAAAAACACTTGCATATTTTAAAAATATAAAAATATTTTTATTTTGAATTTTTGAGCCTTTTTCACCTTAATAAAAATTGTTGTAGTGTGATTTCTTTTATTTTCTTATTCATTTTCTGTTAGAAAATATTAAAAAATTTTGCAAATTAAAAACCACCAAAAATATGGCTTTTCTTCCATGATTTTTCGACTACTTGTAGGCTTATTCTGTACTCCTTGTGTTCGACCCTGGTGGCTATACCAGGTTAAATAAATAGCAAGACCGCTTAATTTGATTTTCATGCTTGATTGCTTTTATTGGTGGTCTTAGTTTTCTTGTTGAGATCCACTTCGCCGATCTGGGTCGCAACGACTTGATCTATTTCTGACACTTATCTCTGGTTGGTGAAGTACTCATCAAGGATCCACCGGGATCATCCCGGATTCAGGTGGTCTACCGGAGGCACCTCGTCCCAACAACCACCTTCAGCTCATGGTGGATAGAGCAGCCAACAACAGCAACCCAATTACTCCCAGCCACAACAGCACTTCCAGCAGGTTCTTCGTCCCTACCATCAGGGACAACTGTGTAAGCAGCAGCAGCAATCTCAGCAGTATTCTCAGCCTCCTCCTCATTTCCAGCGAGGCAACCCATCTAGTTCTCATGCACCTATTTTTGAGAACCCAATACTTGATGACCTCACTCGCTTACTCACTAACCAGCAAGCATCCTTCCGGTGAGAGATGAATGAGTCCTAGCAGGGAATGAGGGAGATAATCAAGGGCAAAGCTGCCATATCTGCTCAGATTGAACCTAACCCGAACAATTTGAAGAGGAAATCTAAGCAGGCACAGTTTCCAGAGACCGCCACTCCTAGTGATATTTTGGATGATATTTCTCCCTACATATTTGATGCTAATTTTGTGACACTTAGGAGCGGTAGGATTCCAACTGGCGACGACTCGTCTGAGCGACAGCCCCATGATGGTCCAAGAGCGCCAGACGAGGAGTATAGCGGTGTTGATGCCACTGATGATGATGATGACGGTGGTACTGAAACCACATATGATGACCCTCATGATGGTATTGATGCCATCGTGTCTCCAGATGTTGCAGATGGTGATATTGAAGCCACCAAATTACCAGATGTTGAGCCAGAGCGTGGTCTTGATGCCGCGAAGATTGACGCCGTGGGTGGTACTGATGCCACCAGTTCTATTCCAATTGTGTTTCCTCCTATCGTTGTATCTTAGGACAATATCAAAAATACCAAAAAATGAATAAAGGAAAGGTTTCTTCATCTACTTTGAGTCCGTATGTGTTGCATGATGATCCTTGTATGGGCTCCATTCCTTCACAGCAATAGGAACCTCTTCCTAGCCCTCTATCTGAGGCTATCTGAGGAGGGTCCATCTTTCCCCTTCCCTCAAGTACTCTGCTTGGGGCAGGGGAAGGAAACAGAAAATCCAAAAAAAAATCATAGCAGTTAGAGTTAAGCTAGCAGATGATCGACAGATTCCATATCCAGTTGACTCAACAGGAGGCACTAGAGCACATCCCTCTCTTCCAGATGCAATTGAGAGAGAAGGAAGATGAAGAATCGTAATGCAGAAATCCATGTGCTTACACGTGCCACATGTTTTGCTATTCAGAATCAATTACCAGCCAAGAGACCTGATGCAAAATCTCCATATGTCAGATGCCACATTCATCAGCAGCAGTTCGATCGTACCCTATTAGACAACGGTTCTTCGATTAACCTTCTTCTGGCTGCCTTACTCGATCAATTCGAGTTTGGCCCTCTTAGACCGAGAAGGACAATCCTTCAGTTTGCTGATAGATCTATTAAGAGGCCGAAGGGGTTACTTAAGGACGTTGTCGTCACAATTCAGGGCATGAATTTCCCCATGGACTTTATAGTATTGGACATGGAGATCCCTGAATCCGTGATAGATACCCCCACCATCTTAGGATGACAATTCTTGGCCACACCCAAGGCGGTGTCTGACCATGATAGTGGGAAGTATACTTTCGTGTTGAGGGTGAAAGTTTACAAATAGAGACGATCGAGGAGACCAGAGCTAGAGATTCATAGTGCTCAGATCAGATTACCGACTCAGAGCATATGACAAAGGTAGAGCTAGACATCCACCAAAAGTATGACTTTGTGATTACAAATGATGAAGCAGTTTGGGCAGATCCTGCATCACAAGCTCTTGCCAAAGCTTCAGATAGTGTAGATTCACATATCATGGCAGATGAGAGTTGGGAGAGCACACTCATGGCACATGATACAGTAGAGGTTGTTTATCATGGTCAGGATAGAGAAGATGATTTTGTTTCATGCGCTTCAGATTCAGATCCCTCAGACACAGACACCGATTTTGACTGGTAGGAGTTCAATGATTATTCACCATGTCTGGTGCCTATAGAGCCGATAGCTAGAGCAGAGATTGAGCCAGGTCCATTGATAGATATACCAAAATGGCCATCTTCGTCATATTTACCATTACAACGATAGTTCTCACATACAAATCTTGTAGCATTCACTCAGACATTTCAAAAGACAAATTTACCAGCTCCTACTTGTCTAGAATTGAAGACCTTACCGCAGAGAATGAAGTATAGATTCCTTGCGGGTGAGCCAGATATGTTCCCAATGATTATCTTAGTGGATTTGACTGAAGACCAAGAGTCTTGTTTGATGGTGGTTCTTGAAAGAAACCGCAAGGCAATAGGATGGAGTGTAGCTGATCTCTAGGGGATAAGTCTGGCCCTATGATCCCACCACATTTATCTCGAAGAAGATGCAAAGCCCTCGCGTGAGTTCCAACGACGGCTGAACCCGAATCTTTGAGAGTTGGTCATGAAGGAAATATCTAAGTGGTGGAGCACAGATTTTATGTACCCCATCTCTGACTCCAAGTGGGTTAGTACATTGCATGTGGTACCCAAGAAGACGGGTATCACCATAGTTGTGAGCGAGTCTGGAGAGGAGATAGCTACCTGAGTACCCACTTCTTGGAGGGTCTGTGTGGACTACAGACGATTTAATCAGGCCACCAAGAAGGACCACTTCCCACTACCATTCATAGATCATATCATTGAGAGACTAGACGGAAAGAGTTACTACTACTTTCTGGATGGGTATTCGGGATACAATCAGGTGGCCATAGTGCCTGAAGACCAAGAGAAAACAACTTTCACATGTTCGTTTGGGACACATGCTTTTAGACGGATGCCCTTTGGATTATGTAATACCCCAGCTACATTCCAAAGGTGCATGCTCTCTATTTTCTGGACATGGTTGGCAAATTTTTAGAGGGCTTCATGGATGACTTCTCAGTCTACGGTGACCGTTTTGATGCATGCCTTGATTACCTGGACGGAGTACTTCAATGCTGCATTGAGGTCAAATTAGTCTTATCTTGGGAGAAGAGTCATTTCATGGTGACTCAGGGGACGGTCCTTGGCCATATCATATCCAATAGGGGCATGGAGGTTGACCCAGCTAAGGTAGATATCATCAAGAAACTCAATCCACCGTCCAATTTACGATGGTTGCGATCTTTTTTGGGGCATGTCGGTTTCTATCGACGGTTCATACAAGACTTCAGCAGGATTTCCCAACCGCTTGCTGATTTGTTGACAAAAGACACCGAGGTCCTTGTCGAGATAAGTGTCTTGCATCATTTGATACTTTCAAGAATCTAGTTGTTGAAGCTCTCGTCCTTTAGTCGTCTGATTGGTCTCTCGCATTCGAGATCATGACGGATGTCTCTGATTTTGCTGTAGTGGTTGTGCTAGGACAAAGGAGGGACGGATTACCATATGCCATTCACTACTCTAGCCGTACATTGGATGTCGTTCAGCTGAACTATACAATCACAGAGAAGGAGATGCTAACAGTAGTCTTTGCCTTAGATAAGTTTCAATCTAACATTATCGGATCTAGAGTGACTATCTATATTGATCACATCTCCATCCAATACCTCATGGCAAAGAAGGATGCCAAGCTAGATTGACCAGATGGATCCTTCTACTAAAGGAATTTGACATCGAGATTAAGGATAAACCTGGAGTTAAGAATGTGGTGGTAGATCACCTCTCCCATTAAGAGAACCTTGAGGATTCAGATCAGATCACACCTATTACAAAGACATTTCCAGATTAGGCGATCCTTGCAATCACCTCACTTCCATGGTATGCCGACATTGTGAACTATCTTGTCACGAAGAAAGTTCCACAAGATTGGCCCAGACAACGACTTGAGACCTTTCTTGCGAAGGCCAAGTCGTACCATTGGGAAAATTCCATTCTTTATTATGAAGGGGGGATAGCATCTGGATGCGGTGTATTCCTCAAAAAGAGCAGCATAGTGTCCTCACCTATTGCCACAAACTTGAGGCAGGAGGACATCATTCTGGGAGACGGACAACACAAAAGGTGCTTTAATCTGACCTTTGGTGGCCTACCCTCTTCAAGGATTTTGATGAATTCGTGAAGAGATGTACTTACTGTCCGAAAATGGGAACTTGTGGATAGGGAGATATGATGTAGATGTAACCCATTCACTTCTGTGAGGTCTTTGATGCATGGGACATCGATTTCATGGGTCCATTTCCTAAAAGTCAGGGATTTGAGTATATTTTGCTTGTTGTAGATTGTGTGAGTCGTTGGCCATTCCTGCCCGAACCACAGATGCTAATACTATTTGCAAATTCTTGAGGAAAAATAACATTTCACAGTTCGGAGTACCTAGAATTTTGATATCAGACGGGGGGACTCATTTTATCAACGACAAGGTAAGGGTCCTTGCGAACGAGCTCAACATCGATCATAGAGTTGCTACTCCTTATCATCCACAGACGAATGGTCTTGCTGAGGTTTCTAACAGGGAGATTAAGACTATATTGCAGAAGGTAGTCCGCCCAGACCGAATGGATTGGTCACAGCTTTTGGACTCGATCTTGTGGGCATATCGGACATCCTTCAAGACTCCATTGGGTACATCTCCATTCCGACTCGTTTATGGCAAGGCATGCCACTTACCAGTTGAGCTGAAGCATAAGTCACATTGGGTAGTCACTGAGATATGCTTGGATCCAGAGAGTGTAGGAGATCAGAGAAAGGTAGAATTGACATCCCTGGAGGAACTTAGAGATACAACCTTTTCTAGTAGCCTACAGTATAAGGAGCGAGTAAAGATATGGCATGATTCTCACATCAGCCATAAGCAGTTTGAGCTGAACCAGAAAGTATGGTTATTCGATGCCAGGATAAAACTATTTCCAGGGAAGTTGCATAGCAAGTGGAAGGGACTATACTTGGTCCGGAAGGTACATGACAATGGTAGCATTGATATATCTGAGATATCATCCGAGTCCACCTTTCGAGTTAATGGTCAGTGCCTGAAGCCATATCTAGATCACGATATGATAATCGTCAATGTTGCCCCAATTCATTTTGCATAAGATGTGTTTTTTGACTCACATCATTTGCATCTCATGCCTGATTATCCCTTCCTCCCGTAGTTGTATAGATCCAGATGTCCATATCACACATTCTTTTGTCTAACATCCCATCTCCATGCTCTGATTATGCTATACTTATGGTGTACTTTACCCTAAGTATAGGGGGTGTCAGACTTGTGATTATTCTATTTGATTCTTTTTACCTCTGTTTTGTTGCCTATACTTAGGGATATTTTACCCTAAGTATAGGGGAGGTAGACCTAGTACATTCTAACCATCAGTTTTCTGCTCGTGTACAGTCTTCTATACATAGGATTACTTGATCGTAAGTATAGGAAGATCACCGACTTCTATTGATTGCATTCTTTTATTCATCATTGTAGTACGGTGTTCTTTTGGCTTCCCAATACTTAGCATGAGTTATGTCTTTCTTTGCAGATCTTTTATCACTATGAGGACATAGTTCGAGCTAAGTATAGGGGGGTGTCGTATATATTGTATATATACTTTAGCCATTACTCATACTTTCGTATTTTTATATTAGCTAAAATATTGTATAAATACTTTAAAAAAACTAAAAAAAGATGCAGATATTTCCTCAAAATTCTTTTATTATATACTGATTAATAAGTCAGGTTAAAATATTTTGAAAAATATTCTGAAAGTAGTTTGAAAATCTATTTGAAAATTTTTTGAAAACTATTTGAAAAATGTTTGAAAAATATTTTCAACCTTTGTAAAAATATTCTGGTTTGTAAAAAATTTTCTTTCCATTGTGTGAAATAAATTTTTTTGTAAAACTATTTGCAAATGTTTTGAAAAATGGCTGAAAAATTATTTTGGAAATCTATATATACTGTTTGAAAAATATTTGCAAAATTATTTTCAAATGTTTGTAAAATTGTTTGAAAAAATTATTTTGGACTATAGTTTTCAAAATTATTTGTAAAATTATTTTCAAATAAGTTTGAGGAATATATGCATCACACACAAAAAAATTCTAACAATCTGTACATACCTGTATAAATTACACAAGTTGTAAATTCTTCCTCCTGATTCTTATAAATAATTAACTCACTCCTTTGTAAACATGGGTATCTCATCCCTAACTTTTTTTAAAAAAATAAAAAATTGTATATACTTGTATATATTACTAACCTTTTGTTAAAAAAAATATTTTTGCATGTGCATCATTTTTCAAAATTCCATAAAAAGTTCAAAATTAGAAAATTGTTTCATAAAAAAGATTTTGCTTTCTTTTCTTTGCATTGTACATATTTCTTGCATTTGCATGTGCATTTTTCTGGATAATTTTGACATTTAAACTAAGTCTGGATAAAATTGAAGAATGGAGCTTAGTTGGACCTTAATCCACTTACTTTCAGAGGAACCTTATAAGAACTGGAGTTAAGACTTTTCAGGTCCTATTGACTTAATTCTTTGAGTCCATAAGACTATATTCATATGTCATCTAAGTAGAATATTTAACAACACATGCATGATTCTTTCAGACCGTGGCTTACCTTGGACATGCACTCTATACGTATCTCTTCATGGAGGAGGTAGTGAGGGGGAAGAATCTTTTGGCTTGGGGTAGCATACGAGGGTAGTACATCAAGGTGGAACCTCTCGTCCTCCTCTAGGGAGGGAAGTGCATCTCAACCTGTTCTGGCAATGTTGAGGTCTAAAGACAGGATGCTGTGCGGTTGCAATAATGCTTCAAAAAAGGGATAGTCTACTGGCTCAAGAGGAAAAATTCCTTATGTACTGATGAATACCCATTCATCACTCTTTATTCTTTTATTTTAGCTACAAAACCTTTGCCAAACACATGTAGATATATGTAAATATTAATAATAAGCAAATTGCATGCATTATGTAAAAATAATTAATTAGCATGTTTTTGTGCAGAAATAAAAGAATAAAGAAACAAAAGAAAAAGAGGGAAATATTTAGAATAAATATTGAGCGACCTAATCCTAAGGGAGGGCTCAGCATGGGCCTGACCGCATAAAAACCAAAGTAGAGGGAGATAAGAAAGCTCACCCTTGTACATATATATCCGTAAATAAAATAAAAATATTTTCCTCAAAATAAAAATAAAAATGGGTTTGTATTTATCTGTATATATTTGTAAATATAAAAGTAAAATAAAAATAAGAAAAAGAAAATAAAATAAAAAAGAAAATAAAAATGCCTTCACCTTGTACATAAGCCATGTATATAGAAACTCTTTATCTATTTATTTATCCCTATAAATAAATAAATTAAAATCCAATAAAAATATGTACATAGTCTATATTCCACAATGTAAATAAATAAAATAAAAATTACAAAAACAAAAATAAAATAAAAAGGAATAAAAATAAAATCAATTTCCTTCATTGTATATATACCATATATGTATATAAATAAACTTATTTATTTACCCCTTGTAATTAAATAATAAAAATAAAATAAAAATACCTAATTATTCCAAATTATATCTTTAAATAAATAAAATATGAAATTGGAATAAAAATGTACAAAAATAAATAATTAAAAATCAAAATTAAAAATACAATATTGTATATACCTATGTATATAATACTATATTGTAAATACCTAATTTTTATTTCAAAAAAATAAATAAAAATCACAAAAGAAATAGTTTAAAATAAAAGAAACATTTTTTATGTTTTGAGTTTTACATAATTCAGCCATTTACTATTTTAAATTTACTTTACTATTATTTCTGACGTGGCCGCTTCCCATTGGTACACGGGGGATGTTGACCCCCCGGTCAACTCCCCCCCCTGGACCACAGAGTTCCGGATCCGAGTTTTCGACCCGATTTCTCGATATTTCCACACTCGATCCGACACCCAAATCCACAAACCCCGTGCTCCATTCCTTCCATGCAGATCCATGATCCACGCCCGGGGTGGGTTATCGGGGTTCGAGCTCCGATAAGCTCGCCCGATCATCTTCAAGCCGGACCCCTAGACATATATAACGTCGCCTCCGGTAGCCTGTTCCTTCATCTCTGGTCCTCCCCTCGATGCCAAGGAACTCCTTCACCTAGCCTGAGTGACAGCAGTGCGATATGGAGTGGAAGTGAGGCTCGGGCGGCCGGGAAACCTTGGATCCGGTGGCTTAGCCGCCGTGCGCCGCCACGAGCGTGCCCAGCCTCGGGACTCGACGCCCACTTGCAGGCAATGACCCCCGGAGCTCCCCGAGCTCCAGCACTGTCGGATTCCTCCACCAGGTAGTTGATTTAGCCAATAGCTTGGCGTAATTTTAGGATCTTTGATTTTTTCCCCTTTGCTCCGCCGCCGCCATTCGCCACCTCCGACCAACCATCTGTCCACCCGATCGCACCACCACCTTCGTCAGACTTCTCTGCACCTTCTTCATTCAGCCACCCAACCCTGACTCACCCCGGAGCAGGGACTTCGGTCCTCCTCCTCCGCCGCATCGCCGGAGGACCTTCGCCCCGCCGCATCTTTCACCTTTCACGTGCGCTAAGGGGTCGAGGCAGTTTGCCCTCGAGCCCTCTTTCTTCCTGTTCAGGTAGCTGGTCAAATCGACCTCATCTAGAGGTCGAACATAGGGCGGAGTTGCTCCCGTTCTTCACCGTCAGCGGAGCTCTCCAGAGCTCCCCGTCATCATCGGAGCACCCCATTGGCTGCGGACCACCGAGGCATGTCTTCTCCACTTCTCAGCAGCGTCGGAGGACGTTCCTACAACACATATCGGCCGCGTGAAGTTCGCCGGCGGCCAGTTCATACAGGACCCTCCAGAGCCGTCCAATCATCCTCCTGCTCCAGATGTGATCTCAGCCACCCGTTTGAGGAGCCACGCCACCGTCCGATCTATTGGAGGACTGATCTGGGCCGCACGATCAGATGAAGAGGCACCAGTGACTCCAGACCATTCGATCTCTACGTGTCATCTTCACCGCCGTCGATCCAGCGAAGGTTTACCGACGTCGCACCACAACCGTCAGATCCTCCACGTGGGAGGCCTTCAGCCGTCCGATCCGAGCCGAGTCCCTTCGTTGAGGTGCCATCTATCCTCCATCGTCCGATCATCTACGTGGCGCCATCTCAGCCCTCGGATCATAATAAGGGGTAATTTCACTTAGGCCCCTCCTGCTTTGTCATTTACGTTCTAGTACTGTAAATATTTTATCAAGTTTATTTTAGTTTGGTAAATTGCATAGAGGACCTTGTCATTTATTTGAATTGCATTTCTACCCCTGTATGTTGTGGACACGTGCATCGACACGTCATTTTGTGGTGAAATTGCATGTTTAGGCTTGTAGTTTTTGGCTATTAATGAATGAAAAATCTTTTTTGTATAATTGCACTTATACCCTTGTGAGTGGTTTAATTCCGCATGTGCTGAATATCATGGGTTTTTTATAACTTAGCCCCTGGACCTTTAGTACATGTTACTAATAGGTACAGGGACTTAAGTTTCATTGCATTTAGGTCCTCCCGTGCCAAATCCACGTGCCTGGCGCGTGCGAACCTGGTGTTATTGCACGAGGAGCCCCTCGGTTTCTATTTTTCTTACTTTTAGGACCCTAGAAGATACTTTTATTGCAGACAGGTCCCTATGACTGTGGGCTATTATTTACTTTAAAAAAATATCAAATTATCTCCAAATTAAGTGAAAATTTGACAAGTCGCTCCCGCCACTGTGTAGAATTTTCACTAATTTTTGGGAAATTTTTGGAGCCCTTTTATTATTTTTAAAAATTCAAAAACACTCCTTTTTATCTCTGTCCAGATATAAAATTCAAAAAAAATATTAAAACCTTCTAAAAAATTCTAAAAATATACATTTTGTGTGTTTTAGTGTGTTTTATTTTCTGACAAAATTTGGTCATTTTTGGACTTATAGAAAATATAAAAATTGAAAAACCTTGAAAAACCATAGAAATTCTAGTAAATAATAGAAAATACCAAAAATAATAAACTTTCTTACTTAATTTTCCTTTTTATTCCTATTTTACATGAAAAATACCTCCAGGCTATTTTAGGACCATTATCTATTTTATTTTGGTCCTTGAAGCCTGTCTAGACAGCAGCTCCATTTTCTTCCTTCTTTTATTTTTATAAAATCCTATAAAAATCAAAAAATTACCAAAATTTCACCAAAAACAGTAAAAAAATATAAAAATCATAAAAATATTTTTGTTTGATTTTTTGGAGCATTTTAGAGTAATTAAATAATTGTTGATAGTTATGTGTTTTATTTGTTTTATTATTTTCTTTATAATTAAAAATTCCAAAAAAATATAAAAAATATTAAAAATCCACCAAAAATAATTTGCTTTTATTTTTCTTTATTTTTGACTACTTCGTAGGCCGCAAGGCCATCACGTACTCTCTGAGTTCGACCCTGGGTGCTATACCAGTTTAATCCAATAGCGAGACCACTAGTTTGAGTTTTCATCGATTTTTATCCTTCTTTGGTGGTCTAAATTTTTCTTGATTGAGCTCTGAGTCCCGAGTGATTGAGGTCACAATGACCTTAGTGATTTATACTTTACCTTAGTTGTTCGGGCGGCTCATCAAAATGGCGTCGTTGCCGGGGAGCACGACTTAGTAGTCATTTTTATTTTTCATTTTATTTTGTTTTCTTTTTCGCGGCTTTTCGCAGCTTTTTCTTTTTATTTTATTTTCATTTCATTTTATTTTATTTTATTTTCTTTTATTTTTGTTGTTGATTGTTTTTGCTTGTTTATTTTTGTTTGCATTTTTGCATATATACCCTGTTTCATTTCACTTGCTTTAGCTGCTTTATTTTTATCTGGTGTTCGACACTCTGTTGTATTCATGCGAGAGCCCGAGGACCGAGGCGGCGACTTTCAAGGAGCCAGCGCAACCGCGGTGATCGGAGGCGGCTCCTTTGTGCACGGAGCTGTAGGAGAGCGTGAGGAGACAACCGAGTGTGGGAGGCTTAGTTTCGTTTAGTCTAGATTTTATTTCAGCACTATTTGAATAATTGTTGTAATAATACAGGGACAACAGGACTCACTTGGACTTTTGAGACTCTCGGGGTCTATTTCGCCGAGCACCGGTGTGCTCAGGGGACCCCTCAACTTTTTACGCGGCTTTTTCACGGTTTTTGTTTTCTTTACTGCTTATTCGGTTTCTCGCGGATTTTCGAGCCCCTAGCCTTAGGATTTTCTGCTTCATTGTGACGTAATTAGTAGGATCCAAGCACCCTAATATATCTGCCTGTACCTATAGATCGGTAATTGGACCTATAATAAAAAGATTAATAAAATAGTCGATTACTACCTTCGAGCCTACGTGTCGCAGCCCACCCTGCCAAGCGCTGCTCCTGAACCCGATTTGTTGGGAGGAGGAGGGGTGGACCGAGACCGGACTTTTGGATTGGAGGCTGGTGGTCGACTAGCCGTTCTTTCGAGTAGAATTGCTGTTTAGGGACTCGATTTTCCGCCTGCACCATTTAGGTAGTTTATTTTCAGTCTTTCAATTCTACACGGATCATTCTGCATGTAGAGTGCTGGAGTCAGGTACGCAACTCTTACTCTGCATGCATCATTGATTTTCTCGTGCATCGGCTTTTTCGACTTCTCCCCCTTGATTTTTGGACTTAATAACCAGGAGAACCGAAAAATTCGTTAGGCGATTTCTTTTTATTTGAAAAATACCTAAAAACAAAAACAATAAAATCGGGACTGCTAATCACACTTGACCTAAAAGACACCGAATTGGAAAATTTGTCTTGGGGAGAGTAACCCCCTCCTTGTTTGGTTTGGATGAGTGAGAGAGTGACACGTACCTTAGGATAGAGCTACATCCAATATTTTCTCGACTGATTACCGGCTTTCTGTATGGGACAACCGGTTGAGAAATATTTGGATTCCTATACAGCTCACGTAATCGCTCTGATAGACTGAATGATCACCTAAAATAAAATCGATTAGATAGTTGACCGATCCCTTCGGTCTTCAACTCTGTGTGCGTAGGTGAATCGGGGGTTTGCTTTTTTGTGATTTCCAGATCCCGTCTGCCTTTTCCCCACCTTCTTCTCTATCCATCTGTCTTCCACCCTCCCTCCCTTCAGTCTACTTCTCTTCTTCTCCTTCACCCCTGGATGATGGATCCCCCTCACTTCGAGCCGACTCTTGCGGCTTTTTCTTCACTATCTGACCATCAGTCCAGTCCACCTTCGAGGGTGGTCGGATCTCCAACCAATCTCCCGCTCCCTCCCTCCCATCCCGTTCACTACTCTGGGCATGCTGTGCGAGACGTCCGAGGACATCAGATAGAGCAGATGCGAGACCCGGATGATGCCGTTGTTGAGTTGAGAGCGCACTCCGTTCGTGATCAGAGAGAGCAGTGGAGATTACCAGATAGATCCTATCCCAGATTGATGGAGGAGCAGATAGCACAGGGAGCTCAGCCAGCTTCTACATTACATTCATTCGTCTTGGATTTGGATTACCTTCAGAGACTGTCGACATTTTCAGGAGAGGCGCACGAGGAGCCTTATCTTCACCTGTCCGCATTCGAGGAGTTTTGCAGAGCACAGAGATATTCAGATATCACTGCCGAGGAGCTGATGAGGAGGACCTTCCCATTTACACTTCACGAAAGAGCCATGAGATGGCACCGACGATTGGGGAGGACATTCAATACGTGGGGAGAGCTACGCCGAGAGTTTCTACAGAGATACTTCCCCCCGTGTAGAGCAGAGTTTATGCGGTCTTTGATCATCGAGTTTCCAGTTGACCCCCAGGAGCCATTGCATGAGGCATGGCCGAGGTTTCTTGACCTCTTGAAGAGATTTCCAGACCACGGACTCCCACTGACAGACTTGATAGAGATCTCCATGCGGGGGATGACTGCAGAGTAGTTAGCACTGGTGATTACCACATGTGGCGGTTCACACCGCAGTTCCGACATTCACCTACTGGACACCATCTCGAGGCTACTTTCACAGAGACCATCTTTGCGAGATGCCCTCGTGGGGACAACACATGAGGATGATGCAGTACCAGTGTGGTGTGTCACATTACATGATGAGACAGCTTCTACACACCATCCTGAGGACTTGGAGCACACAGCACCACTGAAAGAGGAGATGACTGCGATAGCAGAGGTTCGGACCCAGAGTCTACTCGACTTCCCGTTGGTTTTCCAGCTAGAGTTCGAGGCAGCCCTAGAGTTCTCAGTCGACGAGTCTTAGATATCAGATCTTCTGATAATCCAGGAACAGGAGGAGCCCCCGCTACTACAGCCATTGAGTCAGCCACTTCAGTGTCCAGTCCTGGAGGAGTCAGCTTCTTTTCTGCAGAGATACTTCTCAGTGTGTGACAGCTACCAGGACTCAGCCCAGCAGCTTCAGCTCGATATGGGACACCACTTTGAGAGTACAGATACAGATTGTCCCACATTCGAGTCTATTGTCCTCCACTTTGTTGAGACAAATACACTTGCTGAGGACCAGTTCGCAGCCAGCATCGCCGCAGAGCGAGGATCAACCACAGACACTTTGCCAGCCTCCGCGATGTTGACCAGTACCTTCTCTTGTTTCCAGATTGCCGAGAGCCACACTTTCGATGACGATGCAACCTGGTGCACCGAGTGGATACTCCACAGCAGCGTAGATGCACTTCTAGATCCTGATCCTCTCGTACTCACTTCTGATCTTGCTTCTCTCCCCGAGGGTTATCTACGGGAGGATGCCGCACTCGATGAGTACTCGGTTTCACCTTTTGAGAGTGTTTCCAATCTGGCGGAGCACAAAACCGAGTCTTCTGATCCTTCTGATTCTGAGTCTTCTCACCTCGACGACCCTCGCGAGGATGAGCCTATCCTGGAGATATTCGATGATCTGCCAAATCTGCTTCTATTTCATTCATTGGATATCAGTCTTTTTACAGAGTCTCCTGATCTTGATTACTCACACTTCTTCGAGACACTGATCAACGTGAAGGATTCCATGACTGATCCATCCTTCTCCACGTTTGACTTCGTCGACTCCACACTTCCACTCCAGTCTGACCGAGAGCCGACGATTTCCTTTGTGCTACCAGATCCCGATCACATACTTCCACATCCTTGGCCGGTAGTAGACACCCGCTTGATTGCATACCTGGGTGTCTTACTTTACACTGTTGAGTTCGTCGCTGTTCTCATACCGAGACTGCGACGACAGTACATCATTCGCCTTACATATGTCGTTCTGAACCTAGATACCGCATTGTCCTAGCCTTTGCGCCCAGCTAGGGGAGTAAAATCTAGCGCTTGTTGAGAGGCACCTCAACATTGTACTCTTTTGTATATACGTGTTTTGTCTTAGTTTCATCTTTCTTTCTTCCGTTCTTGTTTTCACCCCAGGTTTCACTTAGGATTATCTTTGCTATACTTAGGATATTCCTCATCCTAAGTATAGGGGGGTGGAAACACCGGGTTGTTCATCCGTTCTGTTCCATCACTTCTGTTTTTGCCTATACTTAAGGATTCTTCACCTTAAGTATAGGGGGAGTGATTCCTCTCACCTTGTATATATTCGTTGATTTTTTCGTGTCTTTCTGCCCCTGTTTTTACTGCCTATACTTAGGGATATTTTACCCTAAGTATAGGGGGGTAGACCCTGTACATTCTCCACTCGGTTTTCCCTTCGTGTACAACCTGCTATACCTAGGATTATTTGATCCTAAGTATAGGGGGGAAAAGCCGAGGTCCTCTTGATTTCTACTCATTCATTCGTCTTTGTATATAGCCTTCCTTTTCACTTCCCTATACTAAGCACGAGTTATGTCTTCTTCATCGCTCTTGACTCTGAGGACATCGTTCGAGCTAAGTATAGGGGGGTGTGTATATATTTCATATATACTTTAGCCATAACTCGTACTTTGTGTGAGTGTGTAAATAAATAAAAATGGCTAAAAACCATAAAAATTCATAAAAATTAAAAATTTTCCCTGTAAATAATCATTCTTTTATTTGCACATACATAGCTAGTGTACAAATTATTTTTGTAAAAATGTTTTCAAAAACTTTTTCTGTAAAGTTTGTGTAAATATGTTCATATCAAAACTATGTATATAGTATAAAATTTTTCCAAAATGTTTTGAAAATCAAAAGTTTGCAAAAATCTTGTGTAAATTTGTGTAAATATTTTGCAAAACTTGCATCCATGCATACATCCATGATTTCAAAACATTTTTCAAAAATTTTGCATTCATGTAAATATTGTGTAAATAGCATCCTTGTATATATGTATATAGTTTTTCCTAGATTATAGTTGACATTTAAACTAGCCTGGAAATGGAGCTTGATTAAGATCTTAATCCACCTAATTCTAAGAGGAACCTTATAGGGCTTAGGGTTAAGGCATTTCAGGTCCATGGTGACTTAATTCTTTGAGTCCACTAGGCTATGATCACATGTCATCTCAATGAGCCTAAGTAGAGCACTTAACAACGCACACATTACTCGTATAGACAATGGCTTTACTTGGACCCGCACCTTACACCGAGCTCTCTACGAATGAGGTGGTGAGGAGGCAGTCTTCCTTGACTTGGGGTAGCATATGAGGGTAGTACTTCTAGGAGGAACCTCTCTTCTTCTTTTAGTGAAGGAAGTGCGTATTAACTTGGTCTGGTTGCCATGAGGTCTAACGACAGGAGTTGTGGGTTGCAATAATGCTTTAAAAGAGGGATAGTCTACTGGCTTAAGAGGAAAAACTCCTTATGTGTATATGATGCACATGTAGATGTTGTATAGATGCAATTGAAAAAAAATGCAAAAAGAAAATAACTCCAAAAAAGTGGTGGGTCTGAGAGAAAATGATAATCCCACCGCAGTATGTATATAGTGCAATAAGCAAAGCTTGAGATTCATGTTCCACCTTATGTAGCTTGCAGCAGGGAGACTTAGCTACACTGGTTGAGCTCCCAAGGATACATGGCTACACTGGCCATGATCCATTCTCTTCTTCCCCCTCTTCTTGAGCCGGTTGAACTTGAACTTAGAAGGGAATACCCCGCTCCTCGAGGAAAGAGTGGCCAGACTAGGGTCATAGAGTTACCTTGTTGGGGAGGGTTGTCAAGTTGCTACTTCTGAGGTGGAGAGCTTACCTCACTTACACAATACAAGGAAAGACTCATAGTCTTCAGGGTTTGTGTATGTAGACTTGTTCTGATCTGGATTATTGAGGAGTCGTGACTATAGATTAGTGGATCTTAGAGGCTGTTAGGTTTTAAACTTAAGTCCAAATAAGGTTCCGACACATTAATAATCCAAAGATGTGATCGAGCTCCATAATTCAATTTAATGAAGGCAAGTTTAATTATCAACATTAATCCATGCATCTTCTCCCCTTTTTCTTGTTCTTTTTCACTTCTTTTTCAAATAAGTGTTTGCTAAGGGACTAGCAAAGTTAAGTATAGGGGGGGTGATGAATACCCATTCATCACTCTTTATTCTTTTATTTTAGCTACAAAACCTTTGCCAAACACATGTAGATATATGTAAATATTAAAAATTAGCAAATTGCATGCATTGTGTAAAAATAATTAATTAGCATGTTTTTGTGCAGAAATAAAAGAATAAAGAAACAAAAGAAAAAGAGGGAAATATTTAGAATAAATATTGAGCGACCTTATCCCAAGGGAGGGCTCAACATGGGCCGGACCGCATAAAAACCAAAGTAGAGGGAGATAAGGAAGCTCACCCTTGGACATATATATCTGTAAATAAAATAAAAATCTTTTCCTCAAAATAAAAATAAAAATGGGTTTGTATTTATCTGTATATATTTGTAAATATAAAAGTAAAATAAAAATAAGAAAAAGAAAAGAAAATAAAAAAGAAAATAAAAATGCCTTCACCTTGTACATAAGCCATGTATATAGAAACTCTTTATCTATTTATTTATCCCTATAAATAAATAAATTAAAATCCAATAAAAATATGTACATAGTCTATATTCTATAATGTAAATAAATAAAATAAAAATTACAAAAACAAAAATAAAATAAAAAGGAATAAAAATAAAATCAATTTCCTTCATTGTATATATACCATATATTAATATAAATAAACATATTTATTTACCCCTTGTAATTAAATAATAAAAATAAAATAAAATACGTAATTATTCCAAATTTTATCTTGTAAATAAATAAAATATGAAATTGGAATAAAAATGTACAAAAATAAAAAATAAAAAATCAAAATTAAAAATACAATATTGTATATACATATGTATATAATACTATATTGTAAATACCTAATTTTTATTTCAAAAAAATAAATAAAAATCATAAAAAAAATAAAAGAAACATTTTTTATGTTTTGAGTTTTACATAATTCGGCCATTTACTATTTTAAATTTGATTTCCTATTATTTCTGATGTGGCCGCTTCCCATTGGTCCACGGGGGATGTTGACCCCCCGGTTAACTCCCCCCGGACCACAGAGTTCCGGATCCGAGTTTTTGACCAGATTTCTCGATATTTTCCACACTCAATCCAACACCCAAATCCACAAACCCCGGGCTCCATTCCTTCCTTGCAGATCCATGATCCATTCCCGAGGTGGGTTATCGGGGTCCGAGCTCTGATAAGCTCGCCCGATCATCTTCAAGGCGGACCCCTAGACTTATATAACATCGCCTCCGGCAGCCTGTTCCTTCATCTCTGGTCCTCCCCCTGAATGCCAAGGAACTCCTCCACCCCGCCTGAGTGACAGTTGTCCGATATGGAGTGGAAGTGAGGCTCGGGCAACCGGGAAACCTTGGATCCGGTGGCTTAGCCGTCGTGCGCCGCCGCGAGCGCGCCCAGCCTCGGGACTCGACGCCCCCTTGCAGGCAATGACCCCCGGAGCTCCCCGAGCTCCAACACAGTCGGATTCCTCCACCAGGTAGTTGATTTAGCCAGTAGCTTAGCGTAATTTTAGGATATTTGATTTTTCCCCCTTTGCTCCGCCACCGCCATTCGCCACCTCCGACCAACCATCTATCCACCCGACCTCACCACCACCTTCGTCAGACTTCTCCACACCTTCTTCATTCAGCCACCCAACCCTGACTCGCCCCGGAGCAGGGATTTCGGTCCTCCTCCTCCGCCGCATCGCCGGAGGACCCTCGCCCTGCCGCATCTTTCACCTTTCACGTGCGCTAACGGGTCGAGGCAGTTTGCCCTCGACCCCTCTTTCTTCCTATGCAAGTAGCAGGTCAAATCGACCTCATCTGGAGGTCAGAAAATAGGGCACAGGTGCTCCCGTTCTTCACCGTCGCCGGAGCTCTCTAGAGTTCCCCGTCATCATCGGAGCACCCCATTGGCTGTGCACCACCGAGGCATGTCTTCTCCACTTCTCAGCAGCGTCAGAGGACGTTCCTACAGCGCATATCGGTCGCGCGAAGTTCGCCGGCGGCCAGTTCATACAGGACCCTCCAGAGCCGTCCGATCATCCTCCTGCTCCAGACATGATCTCAGCCACCCATTTGAGGAGCCACGCCACCGTCCGATCTATTGGAGGACTGATCTGGGTCGCGCGATCAGATGAAGAGGCACCAGTGACTCCAGACCGTTCGATCTCCACGTGTCGTCTTCACCGTCGTCGATCCAGCGAAGGTTTACCTACGTTGCACCACAACCATCAGATCCTCCACGTGGGAGGCCTTCAGTCGTCCGATCCAAGCCGAGTCCCTTCGTTGAGGTGCCATCGATCCTCCACCGTCCGATCAGCTACGTGGCGCCATCTCAGCCCTCGGATCATAATAAAGGGTAATTTCACTTAGGCCCCTCCTGCTTTGTCATTTACGTTCTAGTCCTGTAGATATTTTATCAAGTTTATTTTAGTTTGACAAATTGCATAGAGGACCTTGTCATTTATTTGAATTGCATTTCTACCCCTGTGTGTTGTGGAGACGTGCATCGACACCTGATTTTGTGGTGAAATTACATGTTTAGGCTTGTAGTTTTTGACTATTAATGAATGAAAAATCTTTTTGTATAATTGCACTTATACCCCTGTGAGTGGTTTAATTCTGCATGTGCTGAATATCGTGGGTTTTTTTATAACTTAGCCTCTGGACCATTAGTACATGTTACTAATAGGTCCATGGACTTAAGTTTCATTGCATTTAGGGTCTCCCGTGCCAAATCCACGTGCCTGGCGCGTGCGAACCTGGTGTTTTTGCACGAGGAGCCCCTGGGTTTCTATTTTTGTTACTTTTAGGACCCCAAAAGATACTTTTATTGCAGAAAGGTCCCTATGACTGTGGGCAATTGTTTGCTTTAAATAAAATATCAAATTATCTCCAAATTAAGTGAAAATTTGACATATGGCTCCTGCCACTGTGTAGAATTTTCACTAATTTTTGGGAAATTTGTGGAGCCCTTTTATTATTTTTAAAAATTCAAAAACCCTCCTTTTTGTCTCTGTCCAGATTTAAAATTCACAAAAAAAATTAAACCTTCACAAAAATTCTAAAAAATTTAGATTTTGTGTGTTTTGGTGTGTTTAATTTTTTTGACCAATCTTGGTCATCTTTGGACTTATAGAAAATATAAAAATTTAAAAACCTTGAAAAACCCATAAAAATTCTAGTAAATCATAGAAAATCCCAAAAATAATAAACTTTCTTCCTGAATTTTCTTTTTTATTCTTATTTTACATGAAAAATACCTTCAGGCTATTTTAGGACCATTATCTATTTTATTTTGGTCCTTGAAGCTTGGCTGGACAGCAGCTCCATTTTTCTTCCTTTTTTTATTTTTATAAAATCCTATAAAAATATGAAAATTACCAAAAATTCACCAAAAATAGTAAAAAATATAAAAATCATAAAAGTAGTTTTGTTTGATTTTTTGGAGCATTTTAGAGTAATTAAATAATTGTTGAAAGTTGTGTGTTTTATTTATTTTATTATTTTCTTTATAATTAAAAATTCCAAAAAAAATATTAAAAATCCACCAAAAATAATTTGCTTTTACTTTTCTTTATTTTTGACTACTTAGTAGGCCACAAGGCCATCACGTGCTCTTTAAGTTCGACCCTAGGTGCTATACCAGGTTAATCCAATAGCGAGACCGCTAGTTTGAGTTTTCATCGATTTTTATCCTTCTTTGGTGGTCTGAATTTTTCTTGATTGAGCTCTGAGTCCTGAGTGACTGAGGTCACAACGACCTTAGTGATTTATACTTTACCTTAGTTGTTCGGATGGCTCATGTACATGCTGCACCTTGTATATATTTTCAAAAAAAAGAAAAGAAAAAAATGCAAAATCTCCAAAAGTGGACAGGCCTAATTGAAAAGTAAAATGCCTGCCGGAGTGTATATACAAGTGAACAAAAAGAATAAGAGCTTCAAAGTCAAATGTTTGTAAGCTTGCAGCGGATGACTTGGCTACACTAGTCGTACATCCAAGGATAGATAACTACACTGGTTACCATCCATTCTCTTCTCCATCCCCTCTTTTTGAGCTGGTTGTACTTGAACTTAGAAGGTTATATCCCCGCTCCTCGGGGAAAGAGGTTCTAGACCGGGGGATTAGAGTTACCTTGTTGAGAGAGGATATTTCTTTGCTACTTTTGAGATGAGGAGCTATATTTCACTTACACCGTACAAGAAAGAATTCATAGTCATAAGAATTTGTATATGTAGACTTGTTCTGATCTAACTGTTGAGGAGACCTGAATAGGAGTCTTATGGAACTTAGAGGTTGTTAGGTTTTAAATCCATTTCCCATTAAGGTTCCGACACATTAATAATCCGAAGGTCCGATAGAGCTTCATACTTTAATTTTATGAAGATAAGTTTAAAAGTCAACATTGTTCTAACTTCTTTCCTTTTTCTTTTCTTTATTTTTGTTTTCACTTATTTTCCAAATAAGTGTTTGCTAAGGGACTAGCAAAGGTAAGTATAGGGGAATGATGAATCCATGATTCATCGCTTTAATTCTTTTATTTTATCTTCATTTCCTTAGTCAAACACCTGTAAATACATATTAATTCCATGAAATTACCATTTTGCATGCATTTATTAAATATGCATTTTTAACAATTTTTGTACTCAAATAAAGAATAAAGAACAAAAAAAAAGAAAAAAATGAAGGATGTATTTATAGAATAAATGCAGACTGATCCAAACCCCGAGAGAAGGTCAAGACTTGACATGATCGACCGGGAATAAAGTAGGGGGAGATAGGGCCGTTAATTCAAAAATCCAAAAGTGATTTTTAAATATTTTTCATTGTATATTTGTACAAAACTTACACTATTTTATTTGTACAGAAATTGACCTCAAATTAAATATTTTTGTTAACAGAAGTTGTTAAAAAATGTTTTGTAAATAATAAAAATAAATGTAAAATAAAATCATGTACAAAAATAAAATAATCACACACAAAAAAGCCGTAAAGCAATCATTGAAAGACCAATTCCTGCTCCATACAGACTCAACTTGAATCAAACTCACTTCCTTTATACTCTAAATTAAATTATCTTTCAAATGGCTATGGATTCATAATTTTTTGAGTTACGGTTAAAAAGTCAGTTTTCTGGGGTGTTTTGTGCAGTTTTACCACTTACATATTTGTATATTTATTCATATTTATTTTTTATACAGAATATACATAATTATAAATATTATCTTCATTATTTAAAAATAATAATAATTTAAAAATTAAGAAAAAAATATTACTTAAAAATTATTTCCTTATTTGTACATGTGTATATTGTATTATATGTACATAATATTTGTATACAACTAATTTTCTTAAATAAAAATCACCAAAAAATTAAATATCTAACATTATTTAATTAATTTAGTTTAATTACGAAATTTGTATTGAGATTCAATTATTTAATTCATTATTTTATTTAAAAACCTACCTTGTATATAAGATATTATTACATACCTTTAATAGCCGCCATTAAGGTGGCTAATAATTTTTTGTAAATTATTTAATTTATTTATTTTAATTAATTCCGAAATTCATTTTAATTAATTAATTTATTGTTTTATTAATTCACTACTAAACACCTTCCACTTTTGTGCATTCTTTCTTTTTTGAATTTTCTTCTCTTTTTAATGGGCTCCTCCTCCCTCATTCATTCTTTGATCAATCTTTGGTGGAGAGGAGCCCGATCTCTGAGACCCATCTTGTTGAAGAAGGGTGCCCAGCCTCTGAGCCGTCTGGTGACAACGCGTTGGCCCTCATCCAGCCCATCAAGCTGTATCCAATCCCGAGGTGAGATCCATTTTATTTTCTGTCTTTATTTTAGATTATCTATAGGTGTAGTTTGAAGTGGTAAATCCTAGGTAAATTTCCACCACAACTCGATTCCGCGTCTGACGCTGATTTTTCATCTTATCTTGTGATCTCTCCATTTCACGTTCTATCTTACGCAACCACGCACCTCCGACCACGCACGGTGGTCGGAGATCTGGATATGTTTCCTCAATTTCCATTAGATCCCCATTCATGTATCTTATATTGTTTATAAATAAAAAAATAAATAGGTGTTTCTATATCTAACATTTGTTTGTAGGTTCATCTTAAAAACAAAAAAACAAAAAATAAAAAAAATTCTTCTACTTACTGTTCCTGTTTTAAAAAATATATAATAGAAATTTTTTATACATATTTTTGCTTACAGTTTCAAAAAGAAAAAAAAAATAAAAAAACTCAACAGCAGGCGGTAGGGTCGCCACCCCCTGCCGCCTGCATCTCCCACAGCAGGTACCACCGCCATCGCGCAGCACCCACAGCCAGCAATGGAGCACCGTGATCCAACCGGCCCTCCCGGCCACACACGATCAACAGAACTGACTGCCCGCGTCTCCTCCATCACGGCGAGCCCACCATCGCACCTCCAACGTGACGCTCCTCCATCGAACGACGCGATCCAGTAGGCACCTCCCATCGTGACCTCCAGGTGCATCCCCTCGCTGCGCGTCGCCTCTTGTGAACGTGGACCCACGGCGCTCTGCCAGTCCGAGCCTTCGCCGCCTCGACGATCGACCATCCCCCGCAACAGCCCGACCGCTGCACGGCCCGCTCCTCCAGCACGGTGCCTTGCTCCTCTGCCACCTCCGAACCTCGATCGCACCTCTCCCACGGAGCCCTCCATAGCTTCCCTCCGCCTAAAGACCACTGATGCGCGACCCGCTCCTCCAGTGTGGCGGCCCGCTCCTCTGCCATCTCCGTGCCTCGATCGCGCCCCTCTAGCGGAGCCCTCCATCGCTTCCCTCTACTTGAAGACTAGAGCTCCATGTGCCTCCCTACCGCCTTGCCTTCAGCCATACCGGCAGTGATGGCCTCCCTGTTGGTATTTTGAGAAGAATGAAGACCCAAAGGAAGCCCTAGGGGCTTTTAAAATAAAAAAATCTTTTGGCAAATCATAAAGATATCGCTGGAAGTTGTTAAATTTGCACGAAGCCTCTTCTCCAAAACACTGCACGTGTGTAACACGTAACATTTGGGTAATTTACACTTTTTCTCACGCAAGTCTATGTTTCTATATTCAGTACAAAAACTTTAAATATTTGCATTTAGGTCTCTATATTCCAAACTTTGATTTGCATGCACTTTTCATCAAAATAAATGTTTTTATTATTCTAAAAATTCTCAAAAAATTTGTTTATGTTCCCGCTGTAGTGTTTTTTATTGTATAAAATTTTCATTACATTTTGTTGCTATTTAATATTTTAAAAATTCAGAAACTATTTTTTTCTGTCTGGAATTAAAAAATCATAAAAATTCGAATTTTTGCCCAAAAATTCCAAAAAATTACTGTAGGTGCATTTTGGAGTCTTTTAATTTCTATCCAATTTTTGTGCATATATCATTTATAAAAACCAAAAAATGTGAAAAACTGAAAATTTTAAAAAAAATGTAGAAAATTCTAGAAAAATTCAAAAATCTGATTTCGATCTCTATTTGTAGATATTTGATTGTACTTTAGCAAAAAAATAACTTCCAGGAGTTTTGGGAACTTAAAGTATTTTTAAGTTGCAAAATACTCTTGGTTGTGCATAGTTTAACTTTATTTCCACTGTTTGATTTTTATAAAATCACAAAAAACATCAGAAAAATTTGAAAAAATTACCAAAAATATTTTAAAACATGTTAAACAAAAAACATATTTTCCAGAATTTTCTGAGTATTTTTGTATATTCTAAAAAATACAAAAAGAATGTGGTGTTGTGTATTTTTATTCATTTATGCATATTGTGAATTGTTCTTCATTTGAAAATAAAAAAAATAATTAAAAATTCAAAACCACTAAAAATATTATCTTGGAAATTTGACTTCTATGTTTTCAAATCGTGCTCCTTGTGTTCGACCTTGGTCGCTATACCAGATAAATTGAATAGCGAAAACCGCTTACATTTCATGCTTGTCATAGTTTGATTTATTTCTCTTTAAAGTGATTTATATACATTTTTTCTCGTAGATTACGCTTGGTGATTTGGGTCACAACGACCCTTGTTTATTCCATACTTAACCTGAGTTGTCAATCGTGTCTTTATCCTCAAGATGTTAGATTACTTTTTAAAATACATCCATCATAACTCTTTATTATAGGTCTATTCTAGAATCCAGGTTTATTTCCTACATTTAGAAATAAATATTGATTGTATTCAAATATCTAGGTCATAGAGACATTCTCTAATACTAAGGGCTCTCCCACTGAAAATATGAAGTCTATCTATCTAATAGAGATTGTTGCAACAATTGCATCAATATCCATATGGATGACTATGAAACCTTAAAATCAAAAATTTCTATTCTTTTAAAACACATGCAACAAATTGCAAGTATTATTAGAAGAATGATATATAATTATCATACTTCGATCTTATCAAATAAGAAAGTCAATTTCAATGATTATGTGTAGATTATTCTGATGCACTATCCTAGTCCTTCTCTAAGGATTTTAGATAGTCAAGATATTGTTGAATCAACGATTCATCGTATTTATTCTTTTATTTTAGCTTCATTTCCTTAGTCAAACACCTGTAAATACCCACTAATTTCACGAAATTACCATTTTGTATGCATTTGTTAAATATGCATTTTTAACACTTTTTGTACTCAAATAAAAGGATAAAGAAGAAAAGAAAAAGAAAAGAAAAATGAAGGATGTATTTATGGAATAAATGCATACTGGCCCGAATCTCGAGAGAAGTCAAGACATGATCTGATCGATAAGGAATAAAGTAGGGGGAGATAGGGTCGTTAATTCAAAAATCCAAAAATAATTTGTAAATACTTTTCCCTGTATATTTGTACAAAAATTACACTATTCTATTTGTACATAAATTGACTTCAAATTAAATATTTTGTAAACAAAAGTTGTAAATAAAAATATTTTGTAAATAATAAAATAATTGCAAAAAAATAATGTATAGATTACAAATAATCACACTCAGAAAAAGCCATAAAGTACAATTGAACGATCGATTCCGCTCCATACAGACTCAAATTGAATCAAACTTAATTTTATTATACTATAAATTAAATTATCTTCCAAATGGTTGTGATTTCATAACTTTTGGAGTTGCGGTTGAAAAGTCGGTTTTCTAAGGTGGTTTGTGCAGTTTTACCACATACTTATTGTATATATTCATTCATATTTATTTTTTATAGATGATGTACATAATTGTAAATATTATCTTCATTAGTAAAAATGGAAAAAAATAATTATTAAAAAAATAAAAAAATATTTAAAAATTATTTCCTTATTTGTACATGTGTATATTGTATTATATGTACATAATATTTGTATACAACTAATTTCTTTACATATAAATCACCAAAAAAAGTAAATATCTAACATTAATTAATGAAATTAATTTAATTACGAAATTTATATTTAATTATTTAATTTACTCATTATTTAATTTGAAAACAAACCTTGTATATAAAGATATGATTCTATACCTTAAATAACCACCATTAAGGTGGCTAATTAATTTTTGTAAATTAATATTTTATTTATTTTAATTAAATCCGAATTTCATTATTTATTTATTTATTTTATTTATTCCACCACTAAACACCTTCCTCTTATCTACATCCTTTCCTTTTTATTTTTCTTCTTTTTTATGGGGTTTGTCCTCCCTCATTTGTCTTTGATTAATCTTTGGTGGAGAGGAGCCCGATCTTCGAGAGCCATCTTGTTGAAGAAGGGTGCCCAGCCTCCGAGCCGTCCGGTGACAACGAGTAGGCCCTCGTTGAGGCCATCACATCGTATCCGATCCTAAGGTGAGATCCAACTTTATTTCTCGTCGTTTTTCCTAGATAAGTTTTAGATTTAATTTGTGCTTCGATTTGATTAAATTTTATTTATTAAAATCCCGAAAATTTTCCACCACAACTTGAATCCGCATCCGAACCGATCACCACATTCATTTTCATGTCCCTCCATTTTCATTTATCCCACGCAATCATTCAACTTCAACCACGCACGGTGGCCGGAGACACGGATCTATCTTCCACATCGCAAGATCTGAACCATTCACGCACCTTGTTTTATTCATGAATAAATTAAAAAACATATATTTCTTTTTCTCTAACATTTATTTTGCAGGATCATCTTAAAAAAATTAAATAAAAAATTAAATAAAATAACAAAAAAATGTATTGCTTTCACTTTACAGCTCCTGTTAAAAAAATAAAAAAAAATATTTTTATTACTTCTGTTTTCAATTTACAAAAGATAAAAAAATTAAAAAAACAAAAACAAAAACAAAAAAATAGCAGCAGGTGGCAGCGCCACTCACTGATGCCGCCTACGTGTTCCGTCCAGCGGCGCTTTCGCGCCCCCGTGACCTCCGCTAGACCACCGCGTAGGCACGGACAGCCTGCCGCGCCCTCCAGCATTGTTTAGCCATCCCCACTGACTTCATCCATGCACTGACAATAGATGCCTTTAGAACGGTAGTCATGCTATTGCTAGAAAGACCCCCTGAAAAACACCTCCAGGAACCTCTCTACGGCAGCCGCGTCTAGCCTCCGCCAGGCCGCACTCCCTGGCCCTCCTTCCTCCGTAGGAGCCCCTCCACCTCCACCGAAGGTCCGCGCGCTCCAGCCTTACGCGGCCGCCCGCGCCTCCATGCCGCGACACCCCTCCGTAGATCTTCATCGAGGACCTCCCGAACGTCCGCCAGACCGCGCCTCCGCACAAAGCCATCAACGACGGCGGCACCTCTACTCCCCCTTTGGTTGCTTGAAGAAAGAATGAAGAGGTGACGTGCCCTAAAAAGAATAGATATATTTTATTGGGCAAATTACATTCATTTCCTCAAGAATTATCAAATTTGCAAAAGTACGCCCGCTTCAGGAACTGCACGTGCGTAGCACGTGATCTTTGGGTAAATTTCACTTTTTCACTCGCAAGTTTATTGTTTTTATATTCTCTATAAGAACTTTAAACAAATTACATTTAAGTCCATGTGTTTCAAGACATTAAACTTGCCTGATTTTTTTGATGGAATAAATGTTTTTTCTCTAAAAATTTTCAAAAAAAACTGTGAATATTCCTGTTGTTCGCTCTTCATTGTATAAAAATTTCCTCACATTTTATTACCATTTGATATTTTAAAAAATAAAAAAAACAATATCTTTTTGTCTGCATGAAATTAGAAAAATCATAAAAATTCAAAGTTTTGTCTAAAATTCCAAAAAAAATACTTTAGGTGTATTTAATTCTCCTTTAATTTCTATCCAATTTTCATGCAATAATCGTTTATAAAAACAAAAAAATGTGTAGAAAATTCTAGAAAAATCCAAAAATTCTAATTTTAGTCTTTGTTTGTAGATATTTAATTGTACTTTCTCATAAAAGTAAGTTCCAAGAGTTTTGGACACTTTAATTAATTTTAAGTTGTAAAATACTATTGGTTGTGCACTATGTTCTCTTGTTCCGACTGTTTGATTTTTATAAAATCACAAAAATATCAACAAATTTTGAAAAAATACCAAAAACATTTTAAAATTTGTAAACCCAAAAACATTTTCTGTGTAATTTTCTGAAAAATACAAAAAGAGTGTCGTGTTTGTATCTTTATTCCCTTTTGCATATTGTGACATGTGCTTTAATTGAAAATAAAAAAAATCGAAAAAGAAAAAAACACTAAAAAAATTATCTTTGAAATTTGACTGCTAAGTTTTTAAATCGTGCTCATTGTTTTCGACCCTGGTCGCTATACCAAGTAAATTGAATAGCGAAAATTGCTTACATTCCATTGTTTTATTTTTCTTCAAAGTGGTTGATATATTTTTTTCGTTGATTACGCATGGTGATTCGTGTCACAACGACCCTTCATTATTTGATACTTAACCCGAGTTGTCATGTGCATCATCAGAATGGCGCCGTTGCCGAGGAACACAGCGTTGTAGTCATATTTCATTTTTGCTCGATTTTATCTCTGAATATAATTATTTTCTGACTATCTATTATTTGCTTTTTGTGTGAGGGACTGCTTGGAGGACGACTTGGAGTTTCTTTTTGAAGGACCCCCACAGGAGGTGAAGCAAGGAAGAGAAGAAGACAATCATTTTATTTTAGAGAACATTTTGAGATTGTTGTAATAATTTAGAACTTGGACACTACTTGTACATTTCGGGGTCTATTCGCCAAGTACCGGTGCATTGGGGGACGTCACCATTGTTTTCATTGTTTTGTTTTCTCGCTTTTATTTTTTATTTATTTCACGTGGATTTTTTGTGCTTGAGCCCTACACATAGGTTTCTATTTAATTGAGCCATGTAGTATTAGGTCCAAATCCCTTAATAGACTATATGTTTGTATAGAACTCGCTTGGACTTAGACAAATAAATCTGTGCTTCACGATAATAGAAGTTTATGTTTAGGACGGTTCTCGCATTGCATTCATATAGAGTAGTTTAATTTTTCTACATCGATCATATTACATGTAGACTGACGGAGTCAGGTACGCACCTCTATCTCTAGCATTTGCATCCATATTTTCTCGTGCATTGTCTTTTATGTTTTCCCCTTCTATTTTGTGGATATAGGAATAAAGAAAATCATAAATAGCGTTAGACGTTCATTAAAAATATCCAAAAAATAAAAAAAATCAAAATCTAAAACTTGGGACTGCTATTGAACTTGATCATAAAATTAAACGTATCTAATTCACATTATTTTTGGGAGAGCAACCCCCTCATTGTTTGATTTGCTTGAGCGAGAGAGTGACCCGTACACGTGGCTAGAGCCACACCTGAACTCTTGTTAGACTATTGGTTTCAGGGTTAGTCGTTCTCCAGTGAGGATCTCTCTGGTATCCGGTGAAGCGGATCGTGACGTCCTTAACAGATCGAGTTGATCGGGTAGTCGGTAAACAGTCCGCAACTCGTACTGGCTGGGAAAGATCTAGCTTTGGGATCAAGTCAGTCCTTTGAGAGCATCAGGTTCCTACCAGCTCGCTTAATCGCTGTGCAAGATTGAATTATCACCTAAATAAAATTAACAACATAATTGACCTCATCTTCACAGACTTCACATTGTGTTGAGTTGGTGAACTGAGGGTTTGCTTTGTGTTTGGATGTCTTTGATGTGAGTTGGTTACATTCATCTTCTCTACATCATTAGCAGTCACCTTCTATCACCATCTATCTCTTTCTCTTATCCCTCCCTCCCTCCTATCATCATCCTTCTTTCCTCTCATCATGATGGGCCACACTCCATTTCAACCATATTTTACGGCTGCTTCATTTCATTCCCATTATTCTCACCCACTCTCTTGTGAGGTCGGAACTCTGACTGGCATCCCATCTTCTCCCTCCCCATTCCCACCTTCTTATTCAGGACATGCTATGATTGACGCCCTTGGAGACTAGATACAAGACATGGGCGATTTCATTGCTGAGATGAGAGTGCATTCCGTAGGCAATCACATGGAGCAGTTGCGAGATTTAGATGACTTATATCCTGGGACGATGGATGAGCAGCCAGATCAGGAAGCATAGTCCTCGTCTACATTGAGTGCCTTCATTCTGGATTTAGAGTTCGTTAATCTACTGCCAAAGTTTTCAGGGAAAGTGCATGAGGAACCTTATTTGCATATCGATGAGTTTGAGGAGTTTTGTGGATCACAATCATATTCTGATATCACTTCTGAGGAGCTGATGCTGATAACCTTCCCATTTTCACTTCAGGGTATAGCCAAGAGTTGGCACAAACGATTGGAAAGGAAGTTCGCTACGTGGGGAGATTTACGATCATTGTTCTTACAGAGATTCTACCCCCAACGTAGAGCAGATATGATGCAGTCTTGCATTCAAGATTTTTCAGTTGACCCCCAGGAGACATTGAGAGATTCATGGATTAGATTTATTGACCTATTAAGTAGATTTGCAGATCATGAAATCTCGACGACTGACCTTGTATAGATCGCCATGAGGGGGATGACCGCAGAGCAGATAGGACTAGTAGTGACCTCGTATGGTGGTTCGCACCACAGTCCCGGCATGGATTTATTTGAAACCATCTTGGGAACCCTTGCAAACATTCCTTATTCACGAGATGATTTATTCGAGACAACACACGAGGGTGATGCGATACCAGTTAGGTGTGATACACTTCATGAGGATCCAACCATTACACACCAGTCAGAGGATATGGTTACTACTACATTTCATATGACGGACGTGTTGACCACCACGGTGAGTCTCCAAAGCTGGACATTGGTCGAGTTCCCGTTGGATTTACATCCAGATTTTGAGCCAGTGCCGCACTTTCACGTCGAAGATTCTTGTATTCTAGATCTGTTAGTAAACTAAGAAATAGAGGAGGAGCCCACATCTCAGCCGTCCTTTCAATCATTCCAGTGTCCATGTCCAGCTGATTCAATGTCCTTTCTTCAGACGATCTTATCAGATTTAGATACACATTTGGATCCATCTCAGCATAGAAAGCTTGATGAGGGACACCATTTCGATTTGACAGACATAGATGGTCCCGTATTTGAGCCTTATGTCCTCCCATTTGATGAGGTCAATACATTTTTGGAGGACCTTATATTTGGCAGCATAGATCCCGAGTTCGATTCTGATTCTGCATTATTCCTCGAGGGCTATCTGCTGGAGGATTCCCCGTACCCTATGTTATTGGTTTCACTTTCTGGGAGTGTATCCGATCTATCGGATCATGAGACCGAGTCTTCTGATATTTCTGATCATGAGTCTGAGTTTTCTCACCTCGACGACCCTCACGAGGATGAGCAGATCTTTGAGGTATTCGACGATTTTATTGATTTGTCTACATTATATACTTCGGATATCAGCCTTTCTAGTGAGTCTCCTGATCACGACCTTCTGTATCTATTCGAGACGATGATTGACGTGGAGGATTCCATGGCTGATCCTTCTTTCTCCACGTTCAACTTCTTCAGCTCTGCCCTTCCACTCCATTCTAACCTTGAGCCGATGATTTCTTTTGTACTACCGGAACCCGACTTCATTCTCCCATATCTTTACTCGGTAGCAGACACCCGCCTGATTATTTACTTGGGTGTCATAGTTTACACTCTTGAACTCATTGTTGTTTTCCCACCAAGACTGCGACGATAGTACGGTATTCGCCTCACAGATGCCGTACTAAACCTAGATACAACATTGTCCTAACCTTTGCGCCCAGCTAGGGGCGTAAACTCTAGCGCTTGTTGAGAGGTACCTCAACATTGTTCACAGCTGTATAGATCATTCTGTCCATATCATTTATTCTTTTGTTTGACACCCCATCTTCATCTTCTGATTATGCTATACTTTGGGTGCACTTTACCCTAAGTATAGGGGGTGTCCGACTTTTGATTATTCTTTTGATTCTTTTTACCTCTGTTTTGCTGCCTATACTTAGGGATATTTCACCCTAAGTATAGGGGAGGTAGACTCTGTACATTCTATCACTCGGTAGTCCCCTTGTATACAGTCTTCTATACTTAGGATTACTTGATCCTAGTATAGGGGGATCATCGACTTCTATTGATTATATTCTTTTATTCTTCGTTGTAGCATAGTATTCTTTTCACTTCCCAATACTTAGCAAGAGTTATGTCTTTCTTTGTAGCTCTTTGATCACCATAAGGACATAGTTCGAGCTAAGTATACAAGGGTATCATATATATTGTATATATACTTTCGTCATAACTCGTACTTTCGTATTTTTAATATGGCTAAAATACAGTAAAAACAAATAAAAAAGATGCAGATATTTCCTCAAAATTTCTTTTTGTATATACTGATTAATAAGTCAGGTTAAGATATTTTGAAAAATATTTTGAAAATAGTTAGAAAACCTATTTGAAAACTATTTGAAAAATGTTTGAAAAATATTTTCACCCTTTGTAAAAATATTTTGGCTTGTAAAACTTTTCTTTGTGTGAAATAAAATAGTTTGTAAAAACTATTTGCAAATGTTTTGAAAAATGGTTGAGAAATTATTTTGAAAATCTTTATGAACTGTTTGAAAAATATTTGCAAAAATTGTTTTCAAATGTTTGTAAATGATTATAAAATTATTTGAAAAAAATTTTTGGACTATAGTCTTCAAAACTATTTGTAAATTTATTTTCAAATAAGTTTGAGGAATATATGCATCACACATTAAAAAATAAAATTTAAAATTAATTACAAAATTATATGTATATACTTGTGTGAATTACTCAAGTTGTAAATATTTTCACCTAATTCTTGTAAATAATTGGCTCACTCCTGTGTAAATATGTGTCCGAACAGACTATAAATATTTGCATAAAAAAACTCTTTTGCATGTGCATCATTTTTCAAAAATCCGTAAAAAGTTCAAAATTAGAAAATGTTTCACAAAAAGATTTTGCTTTCTTTTCTTTGCATTGTACATATTTCTTGCATTAGCATGTGCATTTTCCAGGATAAGTTTGATATTTAAACTAAGCCTAGAATAAAATTGAAGAATGGAGCTTAGTTGGACCTTAATCTACTTAATTTCAGAGGAACCTTATAAGAACTAGAGTTAAGACTTTTCAGGTTCTAGTGACATAATTCTTTGAGTCCATAAGACTATGTTCACATGTCATCTTGATTAGTCTAAGTAGAATATTTAACATCACACACATGATTCTTTCAGACTGTGGCTTACCTTGGATAAGCACTCTACATGTAGCTCTTCATGGAGGAGGTAGTGAGGGGGCAGGATCTTTTGGCTTGGGGTAGCATACAAGGGTAGTACATCTAGATGGAACCTCTCGTCCTCCTCTAGGGAGGGAAGTGTGTCTCAACCTGGTTTGGCGATGTTGAGGTCTAAAGACAGGATGATGCGGGGTTGCAATAATGCTTCAAAAGAGGGATAGTCTACTAAGTCAAGAGGAAAAACTCCTTATGTACATGCTGCAACTTGTATATATTTTCAAAAAAAGAGAAAAAATACAGAATCTCCAAAAGTGGACAGGGCTGATTGAAAAGTAAAATGCCTGCCGGAGTGTATTTACAAGTGAAAAAAAAGAATAAGAGCTTCAAAGTCAAATGTTTGTAAGCTTGCAGTAGATAAGTTGTCTACACTGTTCTTGCATCCAAGGATAGGTAGCTACACTTGTTACCGTCCATTCTCTACTCCATCCCCTCTTCTTGAGCTGGTTGTACTTGAACTTAGAAGGAAATATCCCTGCTCCTCGAGGAAAGAGTTGCTAAACCGGGGGACTAGAGTTACCATGTTGAGAGAGGTTGTTTAAGTGCTACTTTTGAGATGTGGAGCTATATTTCACTTACACCGTACAAGTAAAGACTCACAATCATAAGAATTTGTGTATGTAGACCTGTTCAGGCCTGAGAGTTGAGGAGACCTGAATAGGAGTCTTGTGGAACTTAGAGGCTATTAGGTTTTGAATCCATTTCCCATTAAGGTTCCAACACACTAATAATCCAAAGGTCCAACAGAGCTCCATACTATAATTTTATGAAGATAAGTTTAAAAGTCAACATTGTTCTAACTTCTTTGCTTTTTCTTTTCTTTATTTTTGTTTTCACTTATTTTCCAAATAAATGCTTGCTAACAGACTAGAAAAGGTGAAGTATAGGGGAATGATGAATCCACGATTCATCACCTTTATTCTTTTATTTTAGCTTCATTTCCTTAGTCAAATACCTGTAAATACCCACTAATTTCATGAAACTACCATTTTGCATGCATTTGTTAAATATGCATTTTAACACTTTTTGTACTCAAATAAAAGAATAAAGAAGAAAAGAAAAAGAAAAAAATGAATGATGTATTTATGGAATAAATGTAGACTATCCCGAACCTCGAGAGAAGGTCAAGACTTGACCTGATCAACCAGGAATAGAGTAAGGGGAGATAGGGTCTTTAATTCAAAAATCTAAAAATAATTTGTAAATACTTTTCCCTGTATATTTGTACAAAACTTACACTATTTTATTTATACATAAATTTACTTCAAATTAAATATTTTTGTAAACAAAAGTTGTAAATAAAAATATTTTGTAAGTAATAAAAATAATTGCAAAATAAAATAATGTATAGATTACAAATAACCACGCTCATAAAAAACTGTAAACTGACAATTGAACGATCAATTCCGGCTCTATACAAACTCAAATTGAATCAAATTCATTCCATTATATTCTATATTAAATTACCTTTCAAATGTTTATGATTTCATAATTTTTGAAGTTACTATTGAAAAGTCAGTTTTCTGGGGTGGTTTGTGCAGTTTTACCACACACTTATTGTATATATTCTTTCATATTTATTTTTTATACATAATATACATACTTGTAAATATTATCTTCATTATTAAATATGAAAAAAATAATAATTAAAAAATTTTAAAAAGTTATTTAATAATTATTTCCTTATTTGTACATGTGTATATTTTATTATATGTACATAATATTTGTATACAACTAATTTTCTTACATTAATTTAATTAATTAATTTACGAAATTTATATTTAATTATTTAATTTATTCATTAAATTTGAAAACATTCATTGTATATAAAGATATGATTCTATCCCTTAAATAGCCACCATTAAGGTGGCCATTTAATTTTCGTAAGTTAATTAATTAATTTATTTATTTTAATTAATTCTGAAATTCGTTATTTATGTTTTTATTTTATTAATTCCACCGTTAAACACTTTCCTCTACATCCTTTCCTTTAGTATTTTTCTCTTTTTATGGGGCTCTCCTCCCTCATTTGTCTTTGATCAATCTTTTGTGGAGAGGAGCCCGATCTCCGAGAGCCATCTTGTCAGAGAAGGGTGCCCAGCCTCTGAGCCTTCCGGTGACAGCGAGTCGACCCTCGTCGAGGCCATCACGGCGTATCTGATCCCGAGGTGAGATACAATTTTATTTCTCGTCGTTTTCCTAGATAAGTTTTAGATTTAATTTGTGCTTCGATTTGATTAAAATTTAGATATTAAAATCCCAAAAATTTCCTACCACAACTCGAATCCACATTTGATCCAATCACCACATTCATTTTCGTATCCCTCCATTTTAATTTCTATCTCACGCAATCATTCAACTCCGGCCACACACAATGGCCAGAGACACATATCTATCTTCCACATCGAAGATCTGAACCATTCACGCACCATGTTTTGTTCATAAATAAATAAAAAAACATTTATTTCTTTTTCTTTAACATTTGTTTTGCAGGATCATCTTAAAAAAATTAAATAAAAAAATAAAAAAAATTGCTTTCACTTTACAATTCCTATTAAAAAATAAAAAAAAAGATTTTTATTACTTCTATTTTCAGTTTACAAAAGAAAAAAAATAAAAAAAACAAAAACAAAAAAGCAGCAGGCAGCAGTGTCGCCCACTAACGTCGCCTCCGTGCTCTGGTCAGTGGCGCCTTCGCAACCTCGTGACCTCTGCCATACCACCGTGCAAGCATGGGTGGCCCATCGTGCCCTCCAGCACCGTTCAACCATCTCCACCTCTAGGAAGCGCTCTACGGCGGCCGTGCCTAGTCGTCCGCCAGGCCGCGCTCCCCCGACCCTCCTTCCTCTACAGGAGACCCTCCACCTCCACCGAAGGCCCGTACGTTGCAGCCTCGCGCGGTCGCCTGCACCTCCGCGTCGCGAAACCCCTACATAGATCTCCGCCGAAGCCCTCCCGAACATCCGCCAGACCGTGCCTCCGCCATCGGCGACGGCGGTACGTCTATTCCCCCTTTGGCTCTTGAAGAAAGAATGACGAGGAGATGTGCCTTAAAAAGAATGTATTTATTTTATTGGGCAAATTACATTCATTCCCTCGTGAATTATCATATTTGCAAAAGTGGCACCGCTTCAGGAACTGCACGTGTGTAGCACGTGGTCTTTGGGTAAATTTCACTTTTTCACCTACAACTTTATTGTTTTTATAATTATCTGTAAGAACTTCAAACAAATTACATTTGAGTCCCTGTGTTTCCAGACATTAAACTTGCTTGATCTTTTTGTTGGAATAAATGTTTTTCATGCTCTCAAAATTTTCAAGAAAATTGTGAATATTCCTGTTGTCTTGCTCTTCGTTGTATAAAAATTTCGTCATATTTTGTTGCCATTTGATATTAACGAAAAATTAAAAATAGTGTCATTTTGTCTACACGATCTTAGAAAAATCATAAAATTCGAAAATTTATCTAAAAATTCCAAAAAATTAGGCAGATGTATTTATTCCCCTTTAATTTCTTTCAATTTTCGTGCAGTAATCATTAACAAAAACAAAAAAAATGTGAAAAACTTAAAATCTTAAAAAAATGTAAAAAAATCGAGCAAAATCCAAAAATTCTGATTTCAGTCTTTGTTTGTAGATATTTAATTATACTTCCACATAAAAATAAGTTCCAGGAGTTTTAGGCAATTAAATTAATTTTAAGTTGCAAAATACTCTTGGTTGTGCACTGTTTTCTCTTGTTCCCATTGTTTGATTTTTATAAAATCACAAAAACATCAGAACAATTTGAAAAAATTAATAAAAATAATTTAAAATCTGTAAAACCCAAAAATATTTTCTATGTAATTTTCGGAGAAATTTTAGATATCTGAAAAATACAAAAAGAGTTTGGTGTGTGTATCTTTGATCTTGTGCATATTGTGACTTGTGCTTTAAAGGAAAATAAAAAATAGAAAAAGCAAAAAATCACTAAAAAAATATCTTTGAAATTTGACTGCTAAGTTTTTAAATCGTGCTCCTTGTGTTCGACCCTAGTCGTTATACCAGGTAAATTGAATAGCGAAAACCACTTACATTCCATTGTTTTATTTTCTTCAAAGTCGTATATATATTTTTCTCGTTGATTACGCGGTCACAATGACCCTTCATTATTTGATACTTAACCCGAGTTGTCAGGCGCCTCATCAAATAGTCAAACTATCAATACATCATCTTATTGCGGTATTGGATCCAACTCTTTGAATGTCATATGTTTGGAAGTCACAGAAGTATAGTCATCTCTTTGACTTTCATTCTTACTTGGTCATACCCATGCTTCATTGTGCTTCCTTCATCTATAAGCAACCATTGTTTAAGATAAAGGATCTCTTATGTTCAAGTCAAAAAATTTCAATATAAGAGTATTTCAACAATTATACATGCTTCATTCAATTCATGCAATATGAATATTATGAAGCTTCATGAATGACTTGAGTATAGATAGTAGAATGATGATACTCGTCGTATCTACATGCATTTTAACTCTTAATAAGATTTCAGGTAGGTACTTAAATGTTTTAAGTACATCTTCTCATATCGAGCTACCATTCTGCATAATGCAGTAAACCATGTCATTCATGATTAAATATTGAGAGCACATATGTATGCCATGACATCTTCTTAGATTTTATAAGGATTATATGATAATTATGATCATCATCGACATGATACACACTTGATGAGAGATCAATACTATGGAGACACACAAACCCTAGGTTGGCGTCCTATTGTCTACTTGATTGTCATTCCTCATTATTATGAGGAAACTTGCATATTGCAACCACATACGTTATGTGTTCAACTGCAAGTACAATATCTTGATCATGGATCCAATCCATGATATTTTATTTGTCATTATTGAGTATAGTATTGTGTGGGTTTAATGAGGATCATCTGAAATAAGAAATTTGCAAAAATATACACATATAATTTTGATATAGGATTTTTTTATATCAAAGTTGTCTTGCCTTGTCAACGCTGAAAATTAAATCCTTAATCACATTCAATGTAAGAGATATTCTTACCATTATATCTCAAACAAGATCTAAAATCTCCGTTCTTAATGTTGTTACATCTCAATAATATGAGAACTTGCAACTCAGATAAAAAGAAGATAGAACTCATTCCGCCTTGCAAGTCCAACTTGCATTCTCAATTCGGTCTTTAGCACCCAGGCCCACTGCCCCTAAGATGATGTTGACCCATCGTAATTGAACCAACCATCAATAGGATTAGAACTCTCTATGCGCAATCCAATATCGCCCCAATAATATGAGGACTCAATATTGGGGTCACTACTCATGTTGTCTTACTCTTTCTAGAAGAAAAGAGCCCGATTTAGATGTGTTTGATGTAGGAGATGTCACTTCGGACTAGCATCTCCTACATACAATCCCTAGCAATGGAACCTTTCGCCTTGACGGAAGACCATGGATGTCACTTATGTGATCATCCATATCATGTTCAAATTCTAATTAATTATTATGAATCATATTCACATAAATAATTCTTCCAAGGGAAATACTACTCTATTCATAATAGAGAGTTTAATTTTAATTGGATCCAATTAATTTAATCATATTAAATTAAATATCAATCCAATCAATCAACCAACAAATAATTTACTTAAAGGATAGTATAATCTTAAAATACATTTTATTTGAATTTTAATAATTAGAAAAATACATCATGATCACTTAAGCATTATCCTTTCCTTACCTGCTGTCATAGTCAGTATCAACGGGACTGGGATAGACCGCTAACGGAGCAACCTACTACCCCAACGCTCCCCGACTAGACACCATATCTGCCTCAGGTCAGGATAATACTATTTAATCATTTTGTATTTGAGACGAGAGGACAGTCTTTCAACAGAAGTTATATCATATAATATTTATCAAACCAATTTTGATTAATATCATAAGGAGATTTGCTAAACAAATCTCCAATCCTATTCAAGCAACTATGTTTGTTGGGATTGATGTCACCAATTATGATCTAGATCATACCTAATCAATTTTGGTTAAGGTAATGTCATTAAAGGAAATAATAATATTTAGATATTTCATAAAATATTCATCAATAATTATTTCCAGAAATTAACCACTAATTTCCACTAATTGATTAAATGACAATCACAAAGGTTCTTGATTGGGAAAGAAATTTTTTAGCAGTGACCCCTACTTACTAAAATTAGCATATGTCAATCAATTTAAATTCAAATTACGCAAAGTAAGCTTTCAAACTTTGCTAATTTGATTTATAACAGAACCCAATATGTATTCATGCATTTCTAGGTGTTTTAAAACCGTAATAAACTCTTTAATTACGTTAAGATTCTCCATCTTCGAAACAGTAGACACATATTCATTAAAATGATCATAAGTTGAGCAATCGGGTTCCAAATCACGCAAACTCAAGTCCCACAGTTTTCTATTTAATGGGGAAAATTATCCAAGTGATAGATTTGTGTTTAATACTTTTAAGTAGGTAAAAATCACACAAAATAGGGTTACGTAAACAAAATACGATAAAACATCACACAATCAAAAATGCCCAAGTCATCTTAGGTTTAGGGATCATATCCAAAACCTCCAACCTATGGATCGGATACTTTAAGGATATGGGGAAATCTTTAAGGGCATCGTGGAAGCGTGAGGATCATATCGTATGCGATCATGAGTAACTAGTCGTACTAGTTTCACATGGCAACAAAATTTAAAAATTTGAACGATGAAACAACATGATCCAAGAACACTTCTCGGATCGTTTCATCTAAATCACAAACAAGTTTTAGGTTTACCTCTAGAAGCATGGTTGCAATCGAGTCTCTAAACGAAGAGACATCCTGTCTCAAGTCCAATCCGATGGAGGAGACACTTGAGAGCACATTGATGAAACGCGTGCTCCTCGCAGTCCATGTTGATGATCCAAGCGATGAATCTCATGATCTTGTCACACGAGATCCGACATCTTCTTCACAAGCAAGGCATACCGAGGAGTTGGAGATCTAAGAGCAAATGATCCAGCAGCATAATGGTGATGCGGTGAAGAAGGCGACTCTCTCCGGGGCTCCATGGTGGACGACCACAATAAGCAAGAGAGAGAGACTTGGAGTGTAGAGAGAGACAACATTAGTTGTTGTTGTTGTAATTTGAAGAGCAAGTGTTTCCTCTTCTTATATAGTATTTTTGGAGTCCATGAATCTCAATCCATGGACAATAAAAAATCAATGGACGAGATTGATTTGTGTTTCTTTCAGTGGCCAAGATTTTGTTGAAAAAACAAAACAATATTTAATTTAATTTAATATAAATTGATTAATCAATACAAAATAATTTAAATTAAATCAATTATCCTTTAAGATAATTGGAAAGAGATTAGCCTCTTCCCATAAATAGGAGGGACGACTACCAATTCCAGTTAGGACTTGGTGGTCGCCCACCACCTTTAGATGTAATGTGACTTTTATCTATTTTATCTCATGAGATTACATTATCTCATGAAAATATCCAATAATTTGCAAGAACTTTTATTGCAAATTTATCCACACAAATAGTTCATAATTATCCTGTGAACATTGCAATCATGCCATTGCAATTGTTGTGAATCACATTCATAACCCAAAATAAAATGTGAATTACATTTTCAATTAATTATCCAATATGAATCCAATTCACATCAATATTTAAATCGTAAATGTTATTTACAAATAGCTTCCTCTTATATATTATAAATCACATTTATAATATATATATATATATGATTTATATGTATAGTGCTATCCACATTATTCATATCTATGATTATTAAATCGCATTTAATCATCTTGGATCTCTATTCTCATGTATTTTAATAATATGAATAACATCCACATTATTCACATCATTAGTAATCATATTTAACTATCTTAGATAACTCCCTTTATATGTGCAAATAATATGAATCCAATTCATATTATTCTTAATAATTAAATCACATTTAATTATCCATTTCGCAATGCTCAGATATATTATCGACAATGAACTTATTCTTGAACTCGTTCAAGAACAATGCGCTTGAATGATTACATTATATATTGATATAATATGATCAAAATATATGAAGAATAAACTTAATATTTGACATATAATCTCCAATTGCACACAATTCACATTTTATTTATTATATACACACAATGGACGAAACCACCTTAATTGCATAGAATCGATGAATTCATGCCATAAATCGACAGTTCATGGTGATAAATCCGGATAAAATAGTCTCAGAAAATCTCAATTTACTTATTATTTATTAACCATATGGTGAGATTATGTTGTTATACCAAAAATGAATAATGATCATCCATGTTAATCACCATAATATAACTAAAATAATTATCTGTAACAATCATATTTATATTTATTATAGAAAGGGAGAAATTAAATCACTTTGGATTTACATATTTATCACATTGAAGTTGATCATTATTTTTTAAAATCTCTATTGCCTTAACATTTTGTGTTGAGAAGAAAATGGGAGACTGGTTTTTGCAATTTCACCAAACCTTTTCCTATGCATAAAACCTCTCACCCATTCAATTCCCATAAATTAGCCTCCAAAACACACCCCTTCCCCACGTATTCTCTCTTAGCATCCAACTTCCTATTTATTTATTTATTTATTTATTTTTGTCTTTATGTGCATAAGAAATGGGAGGAGACACATATGGCACCTATAAAAGGTGGAGTCAAGGCCCAAAGAGACGATTCTCTCTCCATGTATTCCTTCTCAATGGCATCCTATTCTCATGCAATGTCCCTCTCTTCCGTTCTCAACTACGATGAGCTCTACTTCCCCTAGCAGCGACCCTACAACATCTTCCTCATCCTCATGTGGAGCTGCGTATCACGTGCATCCAGCTCTAACAGCAACCAGCCCACGTGTGCCCTCTCCTCGCGTATCCAACACCTCGCTCCGTCTCTGTCCCCGTATGTGCGACCAGCCCACACATCTGCATCTGTACGCATCTTCGCGCTCGTCTTCATGCTCATTTCCATCATCATGGTCGTCGCCGTCATCTCCGATCTAGATTCCAAAAGGTCCAAGAGAGAAGAACTCCTTTCTCATTTTATATCTCTCTTGCATTTTGTTATATTAGTTACTCTTGTTTAAGATGGAACACTTATTTGGTAATGTTTTTTATTACTCTAGATTGTTTCTGATATGCATTACAACTCTCATCTATTTTATTATATTTTGAAACATTACAAGTGTCATATTATTTCTTCTATATTGGTTTGCAATCTAGCACCTCGTTTTCTTATTTAGTTGCACTCATACACTCTTTCATTTACTTCATGTTCTAACAAATATTTTCACCATAGACTACATTTTACTGTCGAAATCTCTTTACATAATTTTTCTTTCATCGTAATAGATTCGAAATTTGAATCAAATTTGAAAGAAGAACAAAAATTACGAGTTTGCTTAGTCCATGCAGATACGAACCTCTACTTGCACTATACACCTCATATATTTCCATCATGCTTGTAGTTGTAATCTTATTTCTTTGATTGCGGTTTTTCGTGGAACAACAACGACGTGGTAAAACCAACTTTTTAAAACCATGTAAAATTGCTTCAACATTTTGGCGCCGTTGCCGGGGACTAGGCAATATTGTAATTTTTTTTCTTCATTTTTAACTTATTTTTGATATTCTAATCCGTGCAATTTTTTTATTTCAGGTACTTGAACCCAGAAAAAGAAAAAATGAAGATCCATGCATTTTTTAGTGAACTTGTAATTTGTTCTAAGTAGATAAATTTTGTAATATTAATTTCTCCCTCCTTCTCGAAAAATCTCAGCCATCAACAGGACAAAACATTATGGATTTAGCACTAGAAGTGCGGGCACTGTGAGTTTTCTTTTTCACTTAGGCATTTAAAGAGTTACATTTCTTGCATTTGCTTGCGCATCGAATTAAATTGAAAAAAAAAGAATTCTTGATTGCATCATCTTCGTGGTCATCTCCTTCTGTGACAATCTAATTCAAAAATGACAAAAAAGTGTTTCGATCATATAAAAAGATAAGCTTGGAAGATCACCGTAGCAATCCGGGAAAAAGCAGATAAAATTGAATGCTTGTTTGATCGCACGTGGTGATTGACACAAACTCATGAGCACATAGAACCCTAGGATAGAGACAAAAATCCCTGGTGCCACGTGGGATTGCAGAGAGAAGTCGTAACTCCTTGACGCATTGGGCACATGCGCTTGCGGGAAGAACAGATCTTCAATGAGTACCCACCCTGGATCCCCCAACTGGATGAGGACATCGATTTCTCACAATCTGCCACAAATCCCTCTTCATTAAGGACTAATAAATCTCCGATAATATTCGTTGAGAAACTAAACCTAAAATCGAAAAGATAACCGCATGTACGACAATTTGTGTAGAGTTGGTTAATCAACAAATTGTTTTGCGTTTGTGCTGTGTATGCTAGGTCGTAGATCTTTAAAAAATCAATTGCAACAACTGCTAGATTATGACCCGATCTATAAAACAAAACCCCACCCAACTTGTTCAAGTGAGAAGTCTGAGAATTCACCTTATTTAGGAGACATGGGAGAAGAGAACCGACCTAACCCCATGGACCTCATTCTGCAACAATTACAACTGCTGAGAGAAGAAAACATCACAATCCGCCACACCATAGCACCTCTCATTCGGCCACCACCCATTAGTACACATTATAACCCTGTGGCAGAAGACTTGGTCCATTGGTCCAGATTTCACTGAGGTAAGAGACTTTGAAATAAAGCCAGCATCTCTTTCCTTGATACCAAAATACTATAGAAATGAGAGTGAAGATCCATTCATGAACATACAAGACTTTCGATCTGCCTGTGACACAATGAGCATCCCCGGGGTAGGAAAGGAATACATATATATGAAAGCCTTCACTCACTCTCTGAAGGAACGAGCACCAAATGGCTCCGAAATTATGGAACCCCTCTCACCTTCTAGGATGCCTTAAGAGGAGCTTTCATCAAGAAATATTTCCCAATAGGAAAGACAAATGCCCTGGGACAATTATATCATCTTTCACTCAAAATAACAAAGATCCCATTCACGAAGCCTGGGAGCGTTTTAAGGAATTGGCAAAGAAAATGCCCTCATCATGCAATCCCCAATTGGAAATTGGTTCAAATATTTTATGAGGGCATAGACACATCATTCAAAAGAGTTATAGACGGATCATGTGACAGGAACTATATTAGCTGCGATGAACATTTCATGTGATCTTTATTTGAGAACATGGTAGATAATTCGATGAATAGTTCCTCCATTGAACAATATAGTGGGCACGTGAGACCAGTTAATTTAGTTGATCAGGAGAGATCCACTAGTGACTCATCCAAGCAAAATCATGATAAATGGGAAATCCTCTCCAAACAAATGGATCTCATGACCCAGGCAATCAGTAACTTGACTCTGAATAAAGTCTCGAATAATGTTTGTGGGGTTACTTCTAATCCCAACATTCAAGACTTTTGCCACATACCATTCACATATGATCAAGAAATGACTCCTGAAACGGTAAATTGGATACAAAGAAATCAAGGTGGGTCATTCTCAAACACCCCAAAATTCGGGATGGAGAGAACAATCAAATACTGGGTGGAATGGACATCACAATTACCATTTTCAAAATCACAACCAGCCTAAGCAACAGACTGGACCTCCCACGATTCAACCTCCCTCGACTGTGAATTTTGATGCTCTTACCCAAGCTATTCAGCAACTTGCTGCAGCACAACAACAAGCAAACCAAGCCCAACAACAAGTCAACGCTGAAAATGCTAGACAATTTGTTGAGATCATGTCTTACATCCCAGTACTATCACCTCAACCACTACCTAATCCAACACTAACAAGGCTACCTCATCTATATTACTCCAAACTCCACCACCTGTTGGGTCTTTCACTTCATACCTTGGATGTCATAATCATAGTCAAGTATTTTCCACACCTCAAACACAATATCAAGGATTTTCTACCCCACCCGAAAAAATAACATTCAACCCAGGGGAACACAAAATAATCTCTGAAGACTCACGTAAGTTTCAATACACCATACCATTCCAACAAATCCGCTAATGTCGTGACTCTTCGAAATGGAAAAACCGCATCTGCTCATATCGCACCACAAACGGCTGAGTGGAAATCGAAGAGGATGAGGACATCGACAATGAAGAGGAACATCTAAGATACCCACCCCTCCTACTTTCTCCCCAACCATAACCATCCCCATTCCTGAAGCTCTTCGTAGGAAAACATGAGATCATCCACTATCGATTTGGAGTTGGAAAAATTATTTTGGACATTATTATTGAGATTCCACTCTTAAAAGCACTTGAACAAGTCATAGCCTTCGCCCACTTTTTGAAGGAAAAATGCACACCAAAGCGGAAGTCAAAGGGAAAGAACAAGAAAAATCAGGAAAATATTGAAAAATACGTGCTCCAACAAGCAACATCCAATGCCATTTCCCAATTCCTACCTACCAAGAAGAAAGATCCGGGAGCACCTCTAGTTAAATGCACAATTGGTGAACTGACTTTCGAGTGCACTCTGCTAGATAATGGTGCCTCAATTAATCTCCTCCCTACTGCTATTCTGGAGCATTTGACTTAGGAAAATCGAAACCCATCTTGATGATTCTACAAATGATTGATCGTTCTTTGAAGAGACCAAGAGGACTACTAGAGGATGTAATAGTTACTATTCAAGGACATCAATTTTCGATTGACTTTGTTGTAACAGATATGGATCCAGCTAATACTCTGAGTGAGACACCCATCATACTCGGACGACCGTTCTTAGCTACTACTAAGGCACACTTTAACTTTGAAGATGGGAAAGTACAATTTAATATCAATGGCAATATCATCCCTGTTGATTTTGTCATTCCCACATCCATAGACTTTGAGACTGAAGACTGTGGTTGGATAGAAAATTGTGCAGTACTTGATATACAAAATGACTTTGCCTCTATCCATCTCTCCAAAGACCCTTTGGAGGTTAGTCTAAAAACTTCCCCGATCCATCTACAAGGGCATGTCTCATCAAATTACAACTTATAATCTGAACTCTACACTCGAAGATCTACCATGCCCTCTCACTGGTCAGGAAATTTTTGAGTTAGATGAATCCTGGGACACACTGGACACTGAACTTGCATTGACTTCAGATATAATCATGTCCATGATGGAGCCACCATTTGAGACTATTTCATCGATAAATAGATCAGAAGAAACTTCCCCTCACACCCCATCAATCCCCATGGTCGAACTGAAGCCCTTACCGCAAGTTCTGAAGTACGCTTTTCTCGATGATGCACACATTCTACCAGTCATCATTAATTCCAATCTAGATCACACTCAGAAAGCAAACTCATGGAAGTTTTAAGGAGGAATTCTCAGGCTATTGGATGTAAAATAACTGATTTGAAAGGAATAAGCCCGGCATTCTGTACACACCACATATACTTGGAAAATGACAGTAAACCTTCTCGAAAAATGCAAAGACGATTAAATCCAAATCTATGAGAGGTTGTGAAGAATGAAATATACAAGTCCGATAGTCTTTGGATCAGTCCTCTATAGGTCTTCCCCACAAAGACGGATTAATAATTGTGAAAAATTAAAAAGGAAAGGACATACCTACTCGAGTAGCAACATCCTGGAGAGTCTGTGTCGATTATAGAAAACTCAATAAGGCTACACGAAACACTACTTCCCACTACCATTCATTGACCAAATCATCGAGAAACAAGCTGGAAAGGAATTCTTTCGCTTTTTGGATGGGTATTACGGATATAACCAAGTGGCCATAGCATCGGAGGATCAAGATAAAACTACCTTCACCTGTCCTTTTGGTACTTATGCATTTCGATGCATGCCATTCGGATTATGCAATGCCCCGACAACTTTTTCAAAGGTGTGTGATGGGAATCTTTGATTGGTGATTTTATGGAAGTATTTATGGATGATTTTTCTATTTTCGGGGACTCCTTTGAGGAAACACTTGGATTTTTGGATAAGGCCCTACAGAAACGCATTGAAGTAAACTTGATATTATCTTGGGAGAAATCACATTTCATGATGAGACAAGGGATTGTGCTGGGGTACATTGTATGAAAGAAAGGGATGGAAAGTCGATCCTTCAAAAATGAGACCATCACCCACCTGGTGCCGCCTGTTAATATAAAAGGAGTTCGGTCCTTTTAGGTCACGACGGTTTTTATCGACGATTTATCAAGGATTTCTCGAAAATTACCCACCCACTCACCAAGTTACTTGAGAAAGACTAAGACTTTACATTCACCTAGGAAGCATTCAAGTCTTTTACTCTTTTGAGAAAAATCATCACTGAGGCACCCATATTACAGCCCCCTGATTGGATCCTTGAATTTGAAATCATGTGTGATGCTTCTGATTATGCTGTTGGGGCAGTTTTGGGACAAAGGAAGGATGGAAAGCCCTATGCCATCCATTATGCTAGCAAGACCCTTGATGACGCCCAAAAGAATTATACTTTGACTGAGAAAGAATTGCTGGTTGTTGTGTTTTCACTAGAAAAATTTCGATCTTACATCTTAGGGACCCACATCATAATTTACATAGACCATTCTGCTATGAAATACCTCTTCACAAAGAAAGATGCCAAGCCTAGACTCATTAGGTGGGTATTATTGCTCCAAGAATTCTATCTGGAAATTCGAGATAAAGAAGAAGCAAAGAATGTCGTAGCAGATCACTTATCAAGGCTTCCTTCACAGATCAATAACATGGTCCTAATTTCTGGTAATTTCCCAGATGAGAATATAATGTTTGTCTCTCAACTCCCTTGGTATGCGAACATCGTCAATTACCTCGTCTCTTCCACATTACCTGACAAATAACCAGACATAAGAAAGATAAAATCAAAGTCCAAGCCTGATATTATCACTGGGATGACCGTCTACTCTTCAAAGAGGGTACTGATTTTATATGGAGATGATGTATCCCTGAATCTGAAATCTCTAGCATCCTATCTCACTGCCACACCTCTGGGTGTGGAGGATACCACTCAGGAAAGCGAACAAATATTAAAGTGCTACAATATGGTTTCTACTATCCTACATTATTTAAGGATGCCCATCATTTGCTCAAGCCTGTACCGCCTGTCAAACCAATGGAACAATGGCCCGATGCAACATGATGCCCCTCCAACTAGTACACGTAGTCGAAGTTTTTA